>JAJOZX010001618.1:370000-552500 GCA_023014485.1 Bathynomus jamesi
CCTTTAACCTTTGGTAACCTTTGGTAACTTTTGGTTAGCTTCCGCCCGATTGTTCATTCTGACGAAGGTCAAGCTTTTCACTCCACCTTAGACCTACAGTTTAACGTGCTATCCGAACCACGCCCCATCAGCAGCCCAGCGTCTTAACCACTAGGCCACCTAGGTTACCCATTTATCTACCAACCACTTTCTTTTTGTGTGGAAAGATGAACAGCTGGGTTTTGCTGAGCGCCTGCTGCCGTCGGGTCTCGAACCCGGGGCCGATGGATTCGTAATCAGCGACGCTAACCACTACACCACCGAGTTGTATATATATATATATATATATATGGAGATTTAATGATATTTTTCTCGATAATTTGGCACCGCTGGTGGATTTTTAAATTACGAAAACTTTTAAGAATTATCTGCGTTTAAATTCGTGGCATTTCTCTTGTTGTAGCTCTATATTTTTTACTTAACCTTATAGGACCGATGCGGAACTCGTTCGTGTTATAGCTAATTTTGATGAAAGGGGAATAAATGATATGGACGCTTCTCCGCACAGCCAAACCGGTGAACTGAATACAGAAGTCGAGGAATTGGCTCACATCCAGTCAAGCGAGTGTCAGATTATCGAGGAACTAATGTAAGTATTTTTGAGGTTAAGAACAAAACATTGTATTTTCATTTATTAAATGGCAGAAAATATGTACAAAACGGAACCAATGTCCGTTAAATTAGTCTTAATGGCTACATTTTACAGTTACAAATGTATATACAACTTTACACAATATAGATATACAGGGTGTCCCATAAGTCCGGCATCATAGGAAAAATAATAAAAAAAGGCAAAACAAAAGCTTTTATTTACAGAACGTGCTCCATATGTCCACCATTGTTTTCAGTACACAAATTCAGACGTGATACCCAGTCAGCAAGCACACGGTGAATGATATCAGCAGTAATGGTGTTACATGCCCCAATAATGCGCTGCCGCAAATGTTCAACACTCCTATTTTTCTCTGCGTATACCAGCGCTTTCAAGTGGCCCCAGAGATAAAAATCTAGTGGCGTGAGATCCGGGCTTCTAGCTAGCTATTCCACAGGCCCTCGACGTCCTATCCAATGACCAGGGAATTGTTGGTACAGGTATTCCCTTACTTGGGTGCTGTAATGTGCAGGAGCGCCGTCTTGCTGGAACCATTTTTGGGAATTTCCTTCTTCGTTCAAGACACTGGGAAATTCTTCTTCCTTGAGCATACGTAGATAGGTGCCTCCAGTGACATATTCATCGAAAAAGAGGGGGCCTATGATGCGATCCTTCCAAATGCCACACCATACCATCACCGGAGATGCACCTTGTTCCTTTGAGGAGGTATACCAGTGAGGGTTGTTTTGAGACCAGTAGCGGGTGTTCTGTCTATTTACCTCACCATTTCCATAGAAAAACAGCCTCGTCACTGAACAGAATGGTGGACGGGAAATTGGCATCCCGAGCATAAGAAAAATATGAATTATGGTTTGTAGAAATAGAAAAATATGAATTTCTCCTATGATGCCGGACTTATGGGACACCCTGTACACCTTTACACATTAGAGTGGGTGCTAACGTATGGGAAACTTTTTTTATCTGTCTGCATACACTTTAATCGTTCATCTCTGTGTCGCAAAAATCGAATAATTTTAAAAAATTTATAAATCCCTTCCCACGTGACATGTGCATGAGAAATGAAATGCAATACATCCCGCACGTTTCAGTATAATATCCTTGAAAACGATATGGGTTCCAAACAATCTCAGGTACATGTAATTGCGCAAGAAACTGTACAATTACCGAATCATTCCGGGGCTGAAATCCGAGTGAATCAAAATAGTACATTCTTTCCCTATTTTTAAAATAGATTGCAAACCAATGAATCCCCCGACCCCCCACAATGTCGGCGTTAACCAGTTTCTCGTACTTGGCAGCTTCAATATTTCATTCTTCGCAAACACAGATCAATTTTGAGCGTGTGAAACGGTCACTTTTCATTACTTTCTGGAGTGTATTCGCGTCCATTTTAATAGTCTCTGACCACGTTCCTGAAACGATCAACTTCTATTAGTGCCCGTGATTCGAGGTACACGAATACACTTATAGGCGCGTCTATAGGCTTGACAAATTCCAACCTGACTGAGATATTCCCACTCTGCTCTGGACATAAATGCGTATTTGCCCCAGAAGACAAGTCAGGCGTAATATCAAATGAATATGTGTTAAATTCTTCGACAAATTCTTTCTGCGTTACACCAAAACCAAGTTCGTCACAGGCGCCTGTATTATGAGCCAGTCTACTATATGCTTTCGCGCAGAGCGGGAACACAGCATTTGATGAGTACTCCGTAATGATGGTCCCTCCCAAAGCGATGCCATTTACGTATAGAGTAATATTTTCAAGGCCGAAATTCTCGAATTTAAAGGCACTCTTTTTATATTTTCCATTCGTCGAGGCGTGGTCCTGCATTCCAATTAATATCCTTTTAGGTAGGACTCCAAGGGCCACGTTTTCTATTTGCTTCAAGGCAAACCCGTCGTGGACCGTGTACAGTTTGATCTGTACCCTGTTAATTGGGTATTTTACTGTGGCGTGTATTAAGTCTTTCTCAATTTCCATTTGTTTCGGGGAACTTAATTTCAGTCGGCGTATACGCAAATACGTCTCCATGATGTGAATCACAACGGGTTTCGCGCCCTCTTCTTGATCAGACCCCAGATTTATGCAGATCTCAGGAATCGTGCGGGTAAGCTTCAACTTCATATCCATCCCGTTCATAAGCAAATTGTCCTGGAATGTGAAGTCTGTATGCAGGCGTCCAAAACATTCATATATCTTTTTTTTTAGAATTTTAGTGTGGTAATACCCCTCGGCGATTAAAAAGGTGTCCTTCGTCCTTCGTTCCTGCCGAGATGTTAACCTGGTTTAAATACACTTCACACTGGCTGAATATGGAGTGTAAAAAGTTGGTTTCAGGGTAGGCAGAGTAACTATCATCGCAGTCCGTTCCATGTATGCAGCTCGGGTCAAAAAAGTAAGGGCCTGAGCTTAGTATCACGAATTCTATAGGGGCACTCGGCGAACTAATTGTGTTTAATGGGTTAATTGTAATAAAGTCGCTATGCTCAATAGAGACCTGAGTGTGGGGCATATCAAAGAGGAACAGTTCCGATTTACAGCATTGTGAACTACACGGATGGATGAAACGCGCCATGACGAGTCAGAAATAGTGCCACCTCCCTCGACAAGTATTAGTCAACCTATAATTCGTGAGAGTAGTGTCCTCAGTTTATATTAGTTAAAAAAATGATCAGCCATAGGTTTCATACGCTTAGAGCACTTCTTTTTTAATTTCTTTTACGTTTAGCACCACGTGATGGTAAGTCCTTCTTCTTGGCAGATCTCTTCTTTCCGCCACCACGCATTTTTCTCTTTGCATCTTTGATGATTTCGTCCCGTGTACGTTTTAAATGTTTTTTTAGAGCCTTTTTAGGCTTGGTTCGACCCATTATGTCTTCTGCCGCGTTAAAACCTGTTTGTAACGCCTTCCGCACTAGGTACCTGGCACCCCTCTTCAACAGTGGGATAGCGGTGCGTAGTATGGATGAAAAAATGGATCCAAGTTCACTCCCACGCTTGTATCTCACCCCTTGGTAGAATGTGAACGGTCTTCGAGTCATTATAAACGACAAAAGTGTAGTTTCACTGTTAAGATCCCATCACCGAATGGGAAATTTTTTCCCTCAATTGTTGTTATATATATCGAGATATTGGTTAATAGATTAGTCGCAACATTCACATAAAGGGACTTGTCATATGTAATGCTCAAACGTTTCCCACTATGGTTGGGGATGTGTGCAATGCGCAGCAGGCGCGCCTGGGTGTCCCCAACAAATTGGTGCTCTACAATATTGCTGTAAATATAGCAAATGTCTGGGGGCGGAGAGCTTTCACCCAATTTCTCCATCTTCTTTGGAGAGCTGCGCTATATCGGCCCTCAGCCACAATTGTGAACAGCTCTTTATCGTTAATATTTCTACTAAGCGTTGACTTTAACTTCAATGTGCTTGCAGGCGTGTCTATGTTTACGACTTTAAAAAGTAAATCGTTTGTCATGTACGACCTTTCAAGACTCTTGTTTAACCCCGTCACAATGTCCATGGCTGTATCATAATGCCCGATTCCTAGCGATATATTTGTGCTATAGTACTGTTCCTCACCGAACAGGACTGAACGCATAGTATTGTCTAAGGTTATGCCTAATTTTTCGCACTCATCGAATCTTCTAATGATCAGAAATATGATTTGCTCATTTTCAAGAGTTAAAAATTTGGTGGCTAACTGGAGTTCACATAGCCCCACCTCATACGAATCACGCTCCAATTCAATGGGCCCGTGGAGTTCTGTCACAAAGTTGGCGAGGGTGTTGTTAGGATGTACAGACAGAGAAGAAGAGGAGGAGAGTGTGACATAGAAGTGGCTAGGAGCCATGTTGCATAATAATCGAGCTTCATTATTGCAGCAGCTTTTATATAGGTGTTGAAGCTTTCTGGGTAACCCAGCCATTTCACCAGGTACATTTTTCTCTTTCCTGAACCTTTGCTGCCTATAATTTTCTCAATTTTAAACACATTTTTCCTAAATTAAATATCACTTTCTGCAACTCCTCGCGGTAAAAGCCTCCAGCGATCTCTTCCCTATTCAAATCTTCAACGTAATACATCATTATCTCACCTTTAGGTCTCATAGGCCGAACTTTAAAAATCTTACGTGTCCATCCTTGCTCAAATCCCTTCGCGAATTTATTTCCCGAGCGTGATAGCCTTATATATTCATTGATTTTGAAATGTGTAGAGTGTGGTGGTGGTGGTGTTCCATCTCTTCTTCTTTCTAAAAACTCGTTAGGCGTTGTGCCAATCGTACGATGGTGTGAACGGTTGTATGATGATACCAATGAACCGAGAACGTTTATATATCTGAATGTGTTTTTATGTGTAAAATAGCGATGGATGCGCTCCTTTATGGTGCGTTGAACTCTTTCAGCTAAAGAGGCCGTATGTATAGAATTGCTAGTGCAGTAGCTGATATTAAACTCTGCCAGCATGTTCTGAAAAGCACGACCTATAAATTCTTTCCCCATATCCGTACAAAAATAGCCAGGAATCCTGTTTTCTTTCAACATCAACGTTTTGGTCGCTTTAGCAACTGTTTCAGGCGATTTATTTTTCAGGGGAATTAGCCACAGATATCTAGAGAATACATCTATTATGAATAGAATGTAGCGGTAACCATCGTTTTACAGTGAATATCTTTGCATGTCTGTTAAATCTGCTTGCCAAATAGAGTCAATCGAAGCAGCTGTTGTCTTGGCCGTTTTAAACCTTTTCCCACCTGTTTATGAAATGTATAAGCATCCTGCTCCTGCAAAAACCGCTCAACATCTTTTTTCCTTACACCGTAAATACCTCTGTACAGTCTATTAACGCCACCATAGGAGGCGGGGTTAGAAATATCATAATAGCGTTTACTTAATATGTTAGCCATTTGTGTATTTTAGAGACACGTGGATAAGGCTGGCCGTTTGATCTCTTCTTTCTCCTCTTCAGAGACGCTGCTGCTGCTGGGTGCGATGGCGTACTCAGTTGTGACACATGCGAGACTTGATCCAAGTCTTTTAACCTATTCAGATTACCTGTCAATGTTATGGGGACATTCATTTGTTGTAGTCTTCCTATAATATGATTCCATCCTGTTGGCGAGGGTCTGTCCCACTTTCTCACCAGATCATGAACAATATCAACGATATTGGATCCTTGTACCCTTGTTCCTTCAACAATGACCGCGCCTGTATCGGCCCACTCTATGATGGGGTCATCACTCAATAGATTATAAAGACTTAAGCCTTTATTCATGAATGTATGTGGGAGGCTGTTTTTTAGCACATGTTCGATGTGGTTGTGTTCCGTTGCTCTTTGGTTGGTCATCTCTGACGTTGGAACCATGCCCTGTGTTGCCATGCTCAGCACTACTCGCGCTGTGCCTAATAACCAAGGGGAGCTATGTAGGATACTTATAATCCTCGTACTCATGAAGAAATTTCTGCAAAGCCTCTTGGTACAAGATCCTTTTCTCATCAGGTGACTTTTCACTGTTTAATAAGGCAAGCAACTCGCTTTTCATTCTTTTAAGCCTACTTTTACGCGGTTCTAGAGCCGTGTCTGGAGATTTTGAACTTTGCAATGAAGCATATACCTCGTGCGGAATCACAACCACCTTCTTCATTATATTAATCTAGTCAGTAAACGACCCAAAACTGAAAATAAGTTGAGTAGGAATGATCCTCCTCTTTGTGCAATAATACGCTTTTTCTTACCCACAGTTTGACTTTTATGAGCGAGCGCTCGTATTATGTTCTTGTAACGAGGTAAGCGATCCTTCTGAGAGGGTTTCATTGGCACATTACATTTTATAACATTAAGGCAGATTTCACAGTTACATTTTAAAAAGTCAGAGTCGATATTTTTAATAAACATCTGTTGCAGTGCCCGGGGCAATCTTTGATAGATTTTTATTAATTCACGGTATTTCTTTAGCCTATTTGTCATTCTGGAATATAAACCGTTTCAGGCTCGCTTGGGAATATATTCATTCTTAGAAGCACCCTAAACGTGTTTCGCGGGTGAAGTTCACAAAGCAAATATCCATAACGCTGCTTTGTGGCCTCTTTATATACCTCCATAAACTCCTTACGCTGATTCTGGAACATTTGATTGGCTAATACCCCAATTTGTGATACATCTTTACGTTGCGCGAATAAGACTAGATATTGTGTATTTAGCGACACATTGCACATGTATCTATTTTTGAAAAATAGATTCTGATTGATGAAGAACACGCTCATGTTAAGATGGTGGGAGAATACTGTAAATGTCTCGGCAAACGTTTTATCCATCTTCAACATGAGATCGTCAATTACAATGACTGTATGTTCATTTCGCTTTAACGAATTAACGTCATATACACTTTGTGGAACAAATATCATCTTGGTACTCGTTGAACACTGATTGATACGTCGAATAGCACCATATAACTTTATGCACAAATTTTGAGAATCTCTCCCATTTCATTAATCATTTTAAGCATAAACACAATTGTACCACATCCTGTAGGGCCAGATATAATGCATGTGGATGGGCTCGTGAACCTGAATTTTTCTACAGAATCCATTTCTAATACGTCAGTCCTAAGTGGGTCATTTACAAAATATTATTTACAAATTTTGAGTGCTGTTCCTTATATTTTGTTTTCTTCTCCCACAGAACCGTGAATGACGATGAGGTACGACACACCATCATCGATATCACAGACGAACCCGTTGACCGTTCAGCTACAGAATCCATCCCCGCTGACGAATCCTCACGAGACACACCTGTAGCACGCGCCAGTTCAAAGCGGAGGCACGATGAAGAGCCCACTACGTCAGGTATTAAGCGCGCCAGGATTGTGCCAGTTGTTAGATCCCCAGTAATAGATCCCCAACCCTCAACATCTTACGACACAACTCCCACAATAGTACCTTCCTCAAATATATCCCCTTATTCAATTCCGGATACATCCTCCGCAACAGCTTCTTATTCTGTTGAGGATGGTATAACATTCGAGTTCATGCGCACCACCGCTAACCCCACCCCAGCTTTGACTAGAAATCGGTATATAGTCAGGGTTGATCCTAGGTCCATGTATAGCAATGGTGTTGAACACGGACTACGGCGCATAGTTGAACGTATTGTAAAGTTTGCCCTTCAGAACCGCGAAAAACGTGAAGTCAGGACAAGGCTGTTCTTCGGATTCGGGTCAGATGACGGAGATGTAGATGATTTTTGGGAAGTAATACCGTTCAGCCGTTTGGCAGCTGAAGATATAGAGTATATATTAGGTCATATAATGCAGGCCTCTCAAAGTAGTATAGCCTTCAACATGGACAACTTCACGGTAAATATTAACCGTGTATTCCGTGTTGTGGGTCATAGTGCCACACCTTAACTTCAATTCTCAGGCTATTTATAAACGGTATATAAACTTCGGTCGTGGCTGCTGCTTATTGCAGTAGTCTTAGCTCGTATGATTACTGTACTAAATACACGGACCCAAAAAATTTGGTTGCCTACGGTAGTGGAGAGTGCCCGCAAACTAGCCGTAGACTGTAAACTTGAATTTTACTGTAAAATGGGTCCTGAAGAACTGAGAACGGTAGAACAGGAAATGAATGTTCGAATAGTTGTATTTAGAATGGATGATCGTCGTAGAACTGTGTATGTTTTTAAAAGCTGTGTGAGAGATCGTACAAGGCCCCTACTTATTTTAGGACTGTTGGGGACAACGTATCTCCCCATCCGTAATATAAGGGACCTTTACGCGAGTTATGATAAAAGTAAAAAATATGGACGACATCATGATTTGTGTAAGGGGTGCATCGAGTTTGTGGATAATATAGTGAAACATTGTAAAGATTGCCACATGGTATGTGAGCAGTGTTAAAGCTCCAAATGTGAAAGCCGTGTAGTTGAAGCTGAGAAGAGGGATTGTGATGTGTGTAGACGCATATTTTTTAATAATAACTGTTTTGAACTCCATAAATCAATATGCACGTGCAGGAAAATGAGAATCTGTGAATGTGGTATGTTTCACATGATGGATAATTGTGGAAAATTTACGCATAAATGTGATGAAATTCACTGTTCTACATGCCATGAGAAATATAAGGCGGTTGGAGTAAAGCATGTATGTTATATGAAAGACGCTAAGCCTAAAAACAGCCCTTGTATTACTGTGTACAACGATATAGAAGCATACACGAACGCTGAAAGCAAAGAGGTTATTCCACATTTACTTGTAAGCCAGACTATCTGTGATGATTTTATGGAGATCGAGTGTGATGAGTGTCACAAATGTGGAAAACGGACAAGCGTTTTTAAAACGAATGCCCACGATAGCCCTATGAAACTCTTTGTGTCCTATATTGTCAAGTTGGCGGACAAGTTAAAAAAAATGACTGTGTTCAGTATATTCTTCCCCATAACGGGACGAAATTTGACACAGTTCCTTTATAAGGAGATGCTTGAGCATGAGTCATCTGAGATATTTACAGGTGATCCCTTGAAAAGGGACAACAAATTAATACAGATGCAAATAAGAGGTAATGTACAGTTTAAAGACACCTTATTATTTACACCTTGTAAATTAGCCAAGGTACCCAAGGTGATGGGCGTAGCTACTGAAGTTTCAAAAGGGTATTTCCTTACACATTCCTCACTAGCTAAACTTTAAATTACGTAGGACTACCTCCACCCAAACATTACTTTAACTATGAATGTATGAGTACAGATGAACCTGAAGATTTTGACCGATACTACAACAATTTTAATGAATGTAATCCTTATAATATAGCTGATGAATGTGAACGTTATTGCGTGAATGATGTGCCCGTGCTTATAGTATGTTTCCAGGCCTTTAGAAGGATGTACAGTGCTTACAAGAAGTCTCGCGCCTCTGTCTCGTCCCAAGCTAGTCTGTTAAGTATAAAATGGGCGGTCCTTATGGCAGCGGAGGTGTGTTCGGATTGGTGCACATAATTGCTCTAACCCCATCACTGACGTCCACATTATCATTGTGTTGATCACTCTATCTATTTATATATAGAGACATACTGTATATAGATATATATATATATAGAGTATACAGGGGCTAACGTGTCTCAGTCCCAGCTATGGTAGATGTCTTAGAATTAACAGTCCCAAGTGCAAGTTGCGTTAACACCTCCACATAAACTACCCTGGACTAAAATAACATACGTGAAGCCCTTACCCACAAACCATTTAAAAGGTGTGGTTTAAAAGCTCTCTTTCTCTCTCTGTGTCTCTCTCTCTGACAACCTCGTCACTGGCCTCACCGTTGACGAATCATTGGGCGGGAGTGATCACGGTCTTATTAGGTTCCGTGTGTGCGTCCCTCGGGTGAAGCGTATTAACTCGAGAGGCAGTAAGCTCGATCTCCGGCGGGCGAACTTTGTTAGCCTCAGGGATAGCGTAGGAGAGATGGGGTTAGAGGTTGGCGGCGATGTTGAGGGAGTGTGGAGTGCATTCCGGGACGAGTTTATGGTGCTGCAGTCTGCTGCCATACCCTCAAAACCGGTCACCCCTGCTTCAACGCAGCCTAAGTGGTTCAATCGTGACATCGCTTCGGCTAACCGAAATAGGAAAGTAGCGTATACGAGGGCGAAGGCAAATCGTTCCCACGAGAACACTGAAGCGTATGTCCGCCTGTGTAGGGAAGTGAAGGCGAAGGTTAGGCTAGCGAAACGTAACGAAGAACTACGGGTGGCAAGCCTCTGCAAGGGGAACCCTAAGGAGTTCTTCAGTTATGTTAATAGTAGAAAGCCCACTAGAAGCATGATAGGTCCGTTAAAGGACGGAAGCGACGTTCTGCGGACCTCCGACGCGGACATCGCTAATGTGCTTAATGAGTACTTTGCGGGAGTGTTCACCAGGGAGGATACCTGCGTCATCCCCGAGCAACGCGTGAGGCACGAAGGTGCTGGCCTGGATAGTGTTCGATGTACCGCGACAGTCGTTGCCGATAGAATAGACAAACCGAGCGCGTTTAAGGCTCCTGGGCCAAACCAGTTTCTCCCCAGAGTGTTGCGAGAAGTGCGCGACCAGGTGGCTCCCCACCTGGCTACAGTCTTCAACAAATCGTTGGAGATGCCAGGTGCCTGGTGACTGGAGGGAAGCCAACGTGACCCCTATCTTTAAGACAGGGGATCACGAAAGTCCAGGGAACTATCGTCCCATTAGTCTCACTTCAGTTGTAGGTAAATTATTAGAAGGGATAATAGCTGATAGGATCGTTGACCATTTGGATTCCTACAAGCTGCTTGGGGACTCCCAACATGGGTTTAGACGGCATAGGTCGTGTCTCACCAACTTGCTCGAGTTTTCCACGTCATGTTGAGTGAGTATGATAAGAGTAGGGCGATTGATATACCTTATCTCGACTTTCAGAAAGCCTTTGATAAGGTACCTCACCGCCGGCTAATGGCGAAAGTGCGAGCGCTGGGTATCGGTGGGGAAATAGGTAGGTGGATTGAAAACTGGCTGAGGAATAGGCGGCAGAGGGTGGTAATTAAAGGGGCTAGTTCGGGTTGGGCCTCGGTCACTAGTGGGGTTCCTCAGGGTTCCGTTTTGGGGCACCTGTTGTTTATCATTTACATAAATGATATCGACGGTGGCATCGTCAGTCGGATCGCCAAATTCGCTGATGACACCAAGCTTGGGGCCAATGTTGGGACGCCCGAAGCGATCGAGCAACTGCGTGCGGACCTAGGTAGGATAGGAGAGTGGTCCGAAAAATGGCAAATGCCGTTTAACTTGGGTAAATGCAAAGTGATGCACATTGGCTACGCCAATCCCAAGTCGGACTACTCGATGTTGGGTAGTAATATCGAGGTGACTGATTTAGAAAAGGACTTGGGTGTGCTAATTAGCAGCGACGTTAAGTTTACGAAACAGTGTGTAGAGGTGGAAAAGAAAGCCCAGAAACTATTGGGTTATATCAGGAGGCAATTAAAGTTTCGGAACAAGGAGATTGTGCTCTCACTGTACAATTCCCTTGTTCGGCCGCACCTGGAGTATGCTGTGCAGTTCTGGTCGCCCACCCTCAGGAAAGATATTGAGAGGCTGGAGCGAGTGCAGGCGAGGGCCACAAAGTTAATCCCTTCCGTTAGGCATATGGGCTACAATCGACGGTTACGCGCCCTCAACTTGTTTTCGCTGGAAACTCGGAGGCTGCGCGGTCAACTGATCGAGGTTTTCAAGCTCTTACGCGGGTTCAACGATGTCGATTTTAGAAGTATGTTTAGTTTAAATGATAACCCAACTCGCAACAATGGTTGGAAGTTGGATTTGAAACGGTTTAGGACTAGTGTGTGTGGGAATTACTTTACGTATAAGATCTGTGACACATCGAACAGGTTACCTTCGGAAGTTGTGAACAGTTCCTCTGTGGATCAGTTCAAGAAAAGGTTAGACCAAATCTTGCACACTATTTGAGTGTGTACAAAATTTTCCCTGGCACCCGTTGCTATTGGTACCTCCTCGGTATGGGCCGCAAGGCCTCTTGAGGTACTTCTTTTCCTTGTAACTCCTTGTAACTCTCTGTCTCTCTCTCTGTCTCTCTCTCTCTCTCTCTCTCCGCAGGGGGTATAAAGGTTCCTCCGCAGGGGGTATAAAGGTTATGACATTTCTTCTGGATGTTGCAAACTTTATACTTTGGGTGTGACAGCCCTCCGGTCCCGAGTCGTGGGATTCTAGAGAAATTGGCTGCCAGTTCCTTTAGGTTCTCTCTCTCTTTCGCGAGGGCGGGTAAAGTATGTCGTACAATCCTGTCCCGTGGGTTACTATGACCCCATCCCATCCCTACTCTGTCCTTTTAGCTTACATTAAGGATGTTCTCCTGACAAAAAAAAATTAAAAAAAAATTCTTTTAGTATTAAGTATTTTTCTCTTCTTTTACTATTAGGACCCTACTGCTACCTCATGCGTGGAAAGAGAGGCTTTGGAACCTCTATAAATAACACCATTTAACGCTCGAAGGTTGAGAGAGACTGGGATGGAGGGGTCCCAGGCGTAGGGGCGCGATGAATGGAGTGTGGCTAGTGCCCCGTTAAGCCCATTCCTAACGCGTAATGGCCTGACCAGCCCCCTGCGACCGTTCTTTGGTGACCAATTGATGGTGCTTGGCAGTACTGCTCTGAGGTGAGAGAGCTTTACTGTCCAGCTGGCTGCCAGGCCAGCGTAAAGTCTCGGGCGTAGACTCTGGGTCGGGTGGTATATCCCTTGAACACTGGATTCTAAGAGTCTGGCCGCTTGTGAGTGACTAGTAAGACTTAGTAAGGGACTGCATCTCGCTGTCGCTTCTGGCGGGAAATCCGTGACGCCTGCGTCGCGAGTGTTTGTCAGTTGGTAGCTGCCTCCCCCCGTTTTTATATACTAGTCAGAACGTTTTTGATAGTTTTCATTGCTAGAACGCTTTATCTTATTTAGAGTATTCAGAAAAAAAAAAAGAGAAAATATGGCAGGGCCAGCTAAATTGAAAGCAGAATGCTTTAAATGTAAAGTTAATCATTGGTGCGTTGCTTCCCTGAAGGTAGTATCAGCGATATCACATCCCTTAGTGTATGTCTGTTTTGTAAACTTAGAGACAACCACGAAAAGGAAATTAAAGAGCTAAAGGAATTAGTAAAAAAGCTTGAAGCTAGGGTCGTAGCACTGGAAATCCAACCCAGTGGACAAGATCAAACTAAAACCACACCAGCAGATTTAAACTGTAAGATTAAGCATCTAGAACAAAGCGTGGCACGCTTGGAAAACACTGTGACTATTCCGGAAAATAGAACTGAGGAACAAGAATTCAAATTGGTCAAAAATAAAAGACGCTCCAAACCAAAACCAAAATATAAGGATTTGGAACTCATTACCATCAAAAATAAGTTTCACTTACTTGTTGACGAGGAAGATGAATCATTTTTAATTGGGGATTCTATGGTAAGGAATCAAGGGGACTTTTTCGGAGCAAGACGCGCGACCAAGAGAAAACTCTGATGTTTTCCGTGTGCCACAAGCCAGATAATTAATAGGGAATTAGGCAAAATTAATATCAAGAATAAGAATTGCTCTATCATTGTCTATCTTGGTGGCAATGACGTTTTTCTGGGAGGGACAGGAGGGCCGACAGAGTTCATTATAAAAGAATTGAAGAACCTAACTGACAAGGTTAGGGATAGGACAGACATGGGTATGGTCGTAGGAATTCTCCCTCGAATGCGTGCTAGTGACTATACTCTAATTAAAGCCATTAGCATAAATAAAAGAGTTAAACGCATGTGTGATGAAAAGGCCTAAAGTTTGTCGATTTTTGGCCTACATTCTACGGAAATGGGGAATACTTTGGTTCGGACGGGCTACATTTTAACCAGGAGGGGAAAAAGAAGTATGGTGATTTACTGAACATTAATTTGTATAATCTTTTAAAACTAGGACCCCCCAAACCAGCAATTGATCCTGCTCCCCAAACAGTTAAACCTACTCCCCCAGCAGTCGGTCCTCCTCCCCCAGCAGTTAGTCCTCCTCCAACAGTAGTTAGTCCCCCTCCAGCAGCAGTTAGTCCCCCTCCAACAGCAGCTAGTCTCACTCCAACAGCAGTTTGTCCCCCTCCAACAGCAGTTAGTCCCCCTCCAACAGCAGTTAGTCCCCCTCCAACAGCAGTTAGTCCCACTCCCCCAGTAGTTAGTCCCACTCCCCCAGTAGTTAGTCCCACTCCCCCAGTAGTTAGTTCAACTGCGTCGGGAAACGACTCAGGACAGTTAGGAAAAATCACAACTTAAAATCACTTAAAACTGTGCTCTTCAATGCTTGGTCAATTAGAAACAAACTAATGGAATTTATAGCGCTTGGCAAAACTGAGAACTTTGATATCATTGGAATAACGGAATCCTGGATTCATTCTGAATCAAGGGATTTTGTAGGAGAATTTGAAATGGTAGGTTACAAAATGTTTCACAAAGATAGGAACGGAAGGGAAGGCGGCGGTGTACTTTTGTATGCTCGGGACTCCCTGCACCCGGTAAACTGTAATATCGTATCTGCTCATGAAATGTTGGGAATTGATCTAAACCTAAATAATAAAGTAGTGCAGCTACTTCTAGTATATAGACCACCTCACTACCCCGTTGATAAGGATATAAACTTGTATAACAAATTAAGCAGAATAGTGAATAATAAGATCAGTGTGATTTTTGGTGATTTTAATTGTGGTAATGTAAATTGGGAAAACAAAACAGCTGATGCTGAGGGCTCAAGACTGTTGGAATTTGCCGATGATAACTTATTAAGTCAATGGGTTGACGGGCCTACTAGGGGTAATAATAAACTAGACCTCATATTCAAGAACGAAGATGACCTAGTCTCTAACCTGACTATTGGTGAAAATTTAAGTAACAGCGATCATAATTTGATTAGGTTTGACCTCAGGGTTCCAGTTAATACACGCGAAAAGACTCGTGAAAGACTGGATTTCTCGAGAGCAAATTTTGAAAGCTTCCGAAGTAGTTTAGACACACTTGAAGTTTTAATAAGTGAGGATGACAGTGTCACCTGGAGCTCATATAGGGATCAATTTAGAATATTACAGAACACTTTTATACCCACTAAAATGGTTTCTTTTTCAACAAAGTCACCGAAATGGTTTAACAACGAAATTAGCAGTGCTATTACGGGAAGAAATAGAGCCTACAAACTACTTAAGTCGCATTTCAACCAGACTAATTCAGAAAACTATATAAACCTACGTAGGAGGGTTAAGTCCTTAATTAGATCAGCCAAACGTGATGAAGAATCTAGAGTTGCCTCACTCTGTAAAGTTAACCCTAAAGAATTTTTTGCCCATGTTAATAGCAGAAAGCCAATTAAAAATTCTGTAGGCCCCTTAAAAGATAGAAATGGCGTACTGAAATTCGGTGATAAAGATATAGCTAATATGTTAAACGAGTTCTTCGTTACAGTCTTCACGGAGGAAGACACAATAGAAGTGCCAAGTCCTCAGATTACATATGACGGTGACCAGCCCGTAGAGACCATAAGTTTTACGAGAAATGAGGTACAGCAATTAATTGATAAGATGAACAAATACAAATCACCTGGCCCCGACTTATTTCTTCCAAGGGTATTAAAAGAGGTTAGCCACAATGTTGTTGACGACTTAGTAACCATATTCAAACAATCAATCGAGTTAGGGAAAGTTCCAACCGACTGGAAGTTAGCAAATGTAACACCTATCTTTAAAAAGGGTGATAGGGAAAATCCTTGTAATTATCGCCCGATCAGTTTAACATCAGTTGTCGGCAAACTGTTGGAATCCATCATTACAAAACGTATTGTGTATCACCTTGAATCTAACAATCTAATTTTTTATTCTCAACATGGATTTAGGCGACATAGATCCTGTCTGACAAACCTGTTAGAGTTTTTCCATAATATGCATACACTGTACGATGCAAGTAGGGCAATAGATATAGTGAATCTCGACTTTCAAAAAGCCTTTGACAAAGTCCCTCACGCTAGATTGATAGCTAAAGTCAAAAGACTAGGAATCACCGGGCTCGTTTCGTTTCCAACTGGATTGAGGATTGGTTAAAAGATAGAAAGCAGAGAGTGGTAATAAATGGAGTGGCTCCGGAGTGGGCGCCAGTCACCAGTGGTGTCGCACAGGGTTCCGTTGGGTCCTTTACTTTTTATCATCTATATTAACGATATAGACATCGGGCTTCTAAGTGCAATCTCAAAATTTGCAGACGATACGAAATTAGGAAGTAGTGTAGGTACTGAGGAGGGCGTAAGAACGCTTCAGAACGATCTTGACAGGTTGGGCGAATGGTCTGCTACTTGGCAGATGCCATTCAACTTGGACAAATGTAAGGTAATGCACATAGGTTATAAAAACCCGAAGACCGATTACTCTCTCTTGGGAAGGAACTTGACTGAGACCGATCTAGAGAAAGACTTAGGAGTCTATATCAGCAACGATCTGAAACCGTCGAAGCACTGTGCAGAAGTCGAAAAGAGGGCCTTAAAATTATTAGGTTATATTAAAAGACAGTTCCAGTTTCGGAACAAGGAGACTGTAATGTCTCTATAATTCTCTAGTCAGACCTCAACTGGAATACTGTGCGCAGTTTTGGTCTCCATCCCTCAGGAAGGACATAGAAAGGTTAGAAAGAGTACAAGCAAGGGCTACAAAATTGATCCCTTCAATGAGAATGCAAAGCTACCAACGGAGATTGGAGCGCCTAAATCTGTTTAGCTTAGAGACGAGGAGGTTGCGGGGTCAGCTTATTCAAGTCTTCAAGATGCTCAAAGGAATAGACAGGGTAGATTACAGAAACTTATTCTCACTTAATGCCAATCCGACAAGAAATAATGGGTTTAAACTGGAACTAAAGACATTTAGGACCTCTGTCTGCGGAAATTTCTTTTCCTATAAAATAGTTAATATCTGGAACCAACTTCCCTCAGAGGTTGTTTCCAGTCAAAGTGTAAATGTGTTTAAAAATAGGCTAGACAAAGTACTGAATACTCTCATAGTTTAAGATTAAAACATAAAAAACTCTGCAGGAGTTCGCTTGCACGGTGTCTCTGTGAGCAAGCTAAATATAGAGCTATTTATATATTCTCCACTTTCCTGTAAAATTTCCTTGGCTACTTTTCCAGGGTCAAGGTATTTTCTTCAACCTTTTTCCGTACCTGCCTCTGGCAGGGAGGGAGCGGAGGGTGGGGAGAGAGCCTTCTACTTTTCTATCCAGTTTTCTACTACTGCTAGGATAGTTGAAAGAAAAATAAACTTTTAATAACAGGAACCTCCCAGAGTGGACCGAAAGGTCTTTGAGGCTTCCTCTTGTCCTTGTAACTCTCTCTCTCTCTCTCTCTCTCTCTCTCTCTCTGATCACACCGCATGGCAATGTATCCATATAACGTTAATAATAACCGAAACTCGAGAAAATATACTCTCTGCCTTCCGCTCTACTCCAAATCCTTTTCTCTTAGTGACCTCTTAATACAAACTAATCTATCATATTTTGCGACTTTTTAACTCTGTAGGATTCAATTCCATTCCTATAGTGTAAGAGATACTTAAATTCATGTGTGTATTATGCCATATGATGTGCGTAATAAATAATCATTTTTAAATAGTTGGAGCGTTCAAGGTCATCTGTAATAATCTATAGACTACCCCTCAAGCCCACTCTCAACACTTAGATTCCCCTAAACACAGGCGTCTTCAAGTAACATGAATGCGTAGAGATCTAAGGTGTTAGATTCCATATTATATAATTTATGTGCTAGGTTTAAGAACGCTGGCATTGAAGGATGGAAGGAAGGGACAGTAAAAGCGATAATAGGTTTAATGAAGGAAGTGGAATGAGGATGGAGGTAAGCGTTGCTATGTCGAAGGAAACGAGGTTGGGTGGGGAATTACGAAGGGAGGAGGAAATGCTAAACACAAACTCAAATATTTATTTTAATGCCCTAGACCTAGAAAGACAAAGAGCAAAATACCTTAAACTAACAATGAATTGACAGAAACAGAAGAGTCTGGTCTTAGACGCACTGATAGGTTTAACGTATGTGGCTAGAGGCCGCCACTCAGAATTACCACTACTACCTAAGTCAATAAGGTTATTTACTATGACAGAGTAGTCATGAGTAGTTATGGAAATAAAATATGATTATACTGTTGATGGCTGACTATATTCAGTTGGGATATAAACTATTGCTGACAATCTTTGGATCCTTGGCTTTTAAGACGAATTTTTTATGCATATGTTCAACAAAATAGGAAATTGGCTGATTATTATTACCATTCGAAGGGTTGGTACCCTTCACAACCGAAATCAATTTCAGAAGGGGTGCATGGTATCCTCATTTCCTTTATCGTCCCAGCACGCTTCACATAAGCCATTTACACAAAGATGGAAAGGCCGTCTGTGCACCACGAGACGACCCAGGCAATGCGGGGAGCAATGGTGACATTGCATGAATATGGTGTGCCAATAAGAGAAATATCAAGACGACTAGACGTTCATCGAAGCACTGTGGAACGGTGGATTCATCGGTATGAAGCAGAAAACTCAATCGCTACTTTGCCGAGGTCTGGTCCTCCGCGTTCAACATCTCAAGAGGAAGATGCTGCGATTGTTAATCATGCCAGAGAGCATCCGTTTGTTCCAGCGACGCATATTTACAGACACCTGAACCTTCGTTGTAGCGCAAATACAGTGAACAACAGACTTCACGAGGCAGGGTATTTTTCTCGCCGTCCAGCTATAAAACCTGCATTGACGATTGAGCATAAAGAGGCGCGGATGGGATTTGCCTTGCAATACTTGCCGCAGGAGGAAGAATTCTGGAGAAAAGTTGTGTACTGTGACGAAAAAACATTTTCAACAGATAGTCATGGTTCCCTGCATTGTTGGAGGCAGCGCGGAAAACGCTATGAAGAAGGAAATGTTTTCCCGAGCAAACGTAGTGGTCACATCAATCTCGGTGTGTGGGGCTGGATGTCTGGCTATGGTGTCGGAGAATTGACTCAAGTAGATGGACGCTTTACTGGACAGCAATATTGCCAGATACTGGAAGAGGTGCTGCTACCCAGTGTTCGTGCGTATCTGGTTCCAGCACCGGAACCATTTTACTTAATGGAAGATAACAGTCCCATTCATAGGAGTAACGTTGTGAGAGCGTGGTACGAAGATCACCCAGAGATTATTAATCTAATTCTGCCACCACGTTCTCCTGATTTGAATCCGATTGAAAACCTTTGGGCAATAATGATTAACGAATGGGAGCAACGCAATGAAAGAACATTTGAAGCACTTTTAGCTCAACGAGGAATAGTTGGGAGAGCTTACGCCGAACACCAAACATTCCTACAATCTGGCCTCTTCTATGCCGCAACGATTGCAAGAAATTATTGATGCTGGAGGAAGCTATACGAAATACTGATGTTAAAGCCATGACGTAAATGTGTATCGAATATATATTTGTTAATATAGAATTTTATTATATTTTTATGTTTGACATCTATAAAAGTATATATTGTGACCATGAAAGAACTTTACTTATCCTTAGTTAGAATCTTTTCTTGCAATGTCTACGCTCGTGGAGATGATAATATATGCATTGTTGAAACAAACTATGAGAAGGTAATAGTTTCAGGAAAAAAATAAAAACTGGCAACATCGAGGTCATCACATGTTTATGGGAATTGTCATATGATATGCTACCAATAAACTCTTATATACTACTATATAGTATATTATTACGTAATAATTACGATGAACAAATCAAATGCAAATTTCTCTGATTCACGGCCCACCAGTCTTGCTTTAGACTAATGACTTTCATAAGATGGAATAGGTTTAACATAGTTCGTTTAATAGGTTACCACTTAAAACAATGGATAAACTATCTATTAGTGAGACGACCGTGACTTCCTCGAAATGCGAGCGCGTGAGAGGTTCACTGAGGAATTTGGTCATTAGATTCTTCACGTAGGATATATCACAAACAACAATATGACAACAATTCCCAACAATTACTTAATATCAATAATTGCATTTGAGCAAATAATTTAGACCTGCGTCAAAATAACTTAGGTATCATGCCATGATTTGGGATATTTGCCGAATTAGTCGTTCTCTATAGTCTACAGTATATATTGAGACGGTATAATGTAATGCCCAGCTAATATTATGATGACTAGGATTGCTCCAGAACCATCCCAATATCCCGAAACTTGCTCCATTCTGCTTCTTAATCATTTGTATTTTAAACACTAAAATGTAGCAGAAGTGACGTAATAATGGACGTCATTGACTGTGTTAGAGCAGTTATGTGCACCAATCCGAACATACCTCCGCTGCCATAAGGACCGCCCATTTTATACGTGAGACTTCTTGTAAGCACTGTACAATTTAGGGTGGATCGATTTTACATTTTTTTCGATTTCCATATTTTAATAGACAAAAACTTGCGCATGCATGAGAAAATAGCCTCTGCAAACTCTTAGCTTAATAGGTAATCATCTTCTGCCCCCGGCAGAGCGATGAAAATCATATTTTAGTAGTCAAAAACGTATTTTTAAATCCTAGCCTAGAGTCATAAAATTTTGCGTGTGTTATTTCATGCCTATGCAACGATATAAATGCTATGGGAAATATATAAATGCATTATTTAAGACAAAGAGCCGATCTGAAAATATGTATATTATACATATTTTCAGATCGGCTCTTTGTCTTAAATAATGCATTTATATATTTCCCATAGCATTTATATCGTTGCTTAGGCATGAAATAACACACACGCAAAATTTTATGACTCTAGGCTAGGGTTTAAAAATACGTTTTTGACTACTAAAATATGATTTTCATCGCTCTGCCGGGGGCAGAAGATGATTACCTATTAAGTTAAGATTTTGCAGAGGCTATTTTCTCATGCATGCGCAAGTTTTTGTCTCTATTAGAATATGGAAATCGAAAAAAATGTAAAATCGATCCACCCTACTGTACATAGGTCGTTTCAAGTGCAATCCGTTGCAAATCGCAACCACCATCGCCTCGTTATGTTTTACGGTGTTCAAGAATAACTTCATGCCTAAAGACACCTTAGCCGTTATCCAGAGAAACAAACCCCGCAGTTATGGGCACAAGGCTATTTACTGGCTCATACACCTACAGCAGCAGACAGGTGTGTGTGTATAAAGCATGCCCGCAACACAGGTGAAGTACCCATTAAGGTTAATGGTCGTGTTTGTAGAGTTGATGGTCTAAGTGAAAACCGTGCCACTGGTGAGAAGACTGTGTACTCCTTTAATGGTTGCTGGTGGCATGGATGCCCCCGTCCTGAGTGTGGAATCGTAGGAGATATCCACGGTAGATCTCCTGCCGACTGTCACGGAAACATCGTACGAGGCGTTGAGAATGCTTCTCAAACGAAGTTCCATCGTATTCGCACGTCCACACGGTTCAAGCTCTGAGATGACTATGAGCCACAGGTGGACGGATCGGCTCGACGGGCGGAGTGAGTCACGCTGATGAAACGTGTACGGGGTTGTTCGAACTCGTGTGTTTCGTGAGGTACACGGGTGGGCGGCTCGCTGGGGGGAGCGAGTCACACTGCTAAAGCGTGTACAGGCTTTTTCGAACAGTTTTGCTCTTGGACAAACAGAATTTTCCACTACATGAAACAATATCGACTTTAATGTTTTATCACTCACCAAACGTTCATTTCCACAAACTAAACATCTTCACAATCCGGCGCACTATTTGAGAGAAACATATGCCCATATTTGTCCCTTTTGTTTGACAAGCGATACTCCTCTCTAAAGTCTGTTAGAAACTCACACAGCCCATTAGCCACAACCTCACTACAAACTTCATCATGATATATATTAATATAGTGGTAAAAATACTTAAGATTCTCCATGATGACAAGATTTACATTCTCAACCGTAGGGTATGAGTAGTCGGTATGGTGTAACATGATATAATATCGTAGTCGCACCACTCATCAACAAGACTCACTATCCATAACCGTTGCTTATCTTCAGAACGTGTTACTTCTTCTACTTCGCGGTATATGTGAGCCTTTATAAGGGTTAGGTCTACAACATACTTCAATACATCGTCTGTACTACGAAATCCTACAATGTCCTCGCCAGAATAGCCGTAGAGTATTTGAACATCTTGATCCTTCGCACGGCTCAATGTAGCCTTAAAAGTGGCAAAGGAGGGGGGAATAGGGAGTTTTTCAGTATCCACCACATCTTGGCACTTTGCCGAATACCACTTCATAAATGTTGAACATGCAATATTAAAGGTAGCCATCACTATTTTGCTTCTACGCGGGAAAATACACGTCTGAGCTCAAGGGTATGCAGAGGTCAACTGAGCACGGAGGGATAGAGGCATGCTCACGTAGCGGCAGGACTAACGGTGTCGATCTTACAGTGGGGGGAGGCTTAGCTTTTTACTGTACACACACACACACACACGCACGCACGCAAAGTAGAAAATGAAACCTTAATTGGAGCAAATATACGTGATAATAAATATGTCAATACACATATATATAAATACAATCAAAGATTAATGTAGCCAGAGGGTACGGTATCAGAGGTACCAGGCACCTGGTAACGTTTCCTATAGGTGTTACGGCACACCTTTGTACCCCTAAGTTCCTTCACGCCCCCCAGCTTCTGTGCCCGAAAATTGTGGGTACCTACAGTCAGTTGGGGCGGCCGGTCGCACTCATCATCGTCCAAGCACACTAGTTCCCTCAACGAGTCAAAGTTAACGACTCGACGGTTCGCATGGTTAAGCTTGAGACCCGTAGCCTTCACCATATACTTGGTATCCTCCCCCACCCTCACCCGTACCCCAAGTTTTTAGCCCCGTTGAGACAAAAGAGTCGGCATATGCGATGTCTCCATACTCATCCTTGATCTCATCAGTTAACTCCCCGAGGAATTCACCAATAGGAGGCATGTATTCACCCTTCCTCTGTGTGAATATCACACTATCTCTCTCGGCGTACAAAACCTTCCGCCCAAGAGAATGCAATAGGCCCAAAAGTTTGATGTATGCTTAGGTTGTTGTGAAGCTGGCTACAGGTATGTTTGTAACCCGTGAGGTATCTGTGGCCAATTCGGTATTATTGTACTTTATTATGTAAGTATTATCTACAGTGACAATCTCCATGACCTCTTTATTGGGAGCGTTGTCATAATCCCAGACTTCACTATAACTTTGTGCTAAATAAACGTTCCCTTTGCCAGTATTCTGTGCAAATTTTCCCCAAAGACTGTTTAGACACAACATTGCACTAAAGCGCTTGCCAGGGTTCTTTACAATTTGGGAACGGTCAAGCTGTACACCTTCACGGTAACGCTGAATATAAGCCGTTTTTTTCATCTTCAGTATCAACCCCTCGCGGATATTCTGACGCCTCAACCTTATCTTTGAAAAAAGCGTTTATATATGGTGTGAAAAGGTTGGGTAGCTTCTGAAACCTCCACACCTCATATATCTTCATTATTCTATACCCATGGCGAACGGCTAGGTCCAGCTTAGGGCTTGTATATACATCTCTGACCTTACGCTGGTGGGATGTATGGTCACAATCACCATTGTTCTCTTCTGCACACTTCACGCACAGGGGAAACATGAGCTTGTGATCCCTATCGACGGGTAAGATCGGCATCCATAAATCGTGAGGGGGGAGCACGTCTACGAAAGAGAGTCCAAAGTAGCGCTCATTCAAGTTGGCTGAAAACTCCTCGATGGTTGGTATGGTGGAACCCACCATTTTTTCAGGTGCACCTACGGGGTACGGATTGTTCTTCATCACGTAGGGGTATAAGGAACACCGTAGGCGGAAAGTATAGTTTGAAGGGATTTGTACGCCCTCCGAACAAGCTATTACCGCATTTGAGAGGACCCAGCACCATTGAACGTTTGAGCGTGTTTATTTCTTCACGGTACTCTCCATCTGTCTCCATCCGTACATCATACTCATGCTCCCACAAACTTTTTGTGAGTGAACTGGGAGCCTATAAGTTGATCGCGGGTGCGGGTCCACGAAGACGGTCGACAACACCCATTGGGTAAGTTGTGAGAATTTCCATTAGGTAGACTCTTCGCTCACATTGCTACGGGGATTAATTCAACTGGTAGATACGTGAGAGAAGGGCGGGACTAAAACTCACAAGCTCACCCCTCGCATAGATGTTACCTACCTATTGAAGCTCACGAGATTTCAGCGCCTTTAGAGCCCAATCTGCGACCTTCATTCTCGAGCTTATTGCCGAACGTACCCCTTAGGGGCCGCCGTAGGCACCGGGGAGTAGGCGTCTCCCGCGCGACTAGGCGTTAGTTACGACATTGATGGAAAATTTTTGGCCGAATCATAGGGCCTATCCGCGCTACTTATAAGTCAACGCATAGGTCATCGAGGGGTCTGGGGCCAGGCTGGGATCACCTCGGCCTTCCCGTTTCATAGGTGCTTCTTGACACGGCCAAACTTCGATAGGAACCCGGGGAACCGAGACTTAATTAAACGGCGACAAGCGGCTACTTTACGCGGCTACATGCCTGTCTGCAAAAATCTAGAGGTTGTCCCGTACCACGTTTGGACTTATCGGCGAACCCACGACTCGGGGGACCCTATACCGGCCGGAGATACGCGATCCCCGGCGGGCCTATCCATAGGCTTAAAGATAGGTGAAAAGTTTTCCCCCGACTACTAGCCCGAAACTGGAATCATAGGCGAATCCCCGAGGTGAAACGGTCCTTAGCCCCGCACCCCTTCGTAAATTCCTTCAAAACCTATGCGGAGGCGAACTAACCGGTAGTTTCCTGAGAGGGACATAGGTCCTATACCCAGGGACCACTCGTAATTGCCGTTTTAGTCCCACGACGAAGTCATTGCGCGTGTTCAGGCGTGAAACCGGCACCATTAACTATGTGCTTGAAACGATTCGCAGGCAAGCAAGCAAACGTAATGTTATTTATTTAAGTGTTGAGAAGATGAATAGAGTCTTCGTGATAGTTGAGAAGTGGGGAGAGGACCGTTATAAAATACCTGCAGGTGTAGGTACAAGAAGAGAGCAGACTACTGACGCCCCCTCATATGCCGTTGTTTGCACGTTGTGTATAAATAACGAACAGCCGTGCATTGATATAAGACTGATGTGGAAGAACGCATCTGATACTAACGTTCTTGTCCCTACGCGAAACCGTTTCATCCTCTACAGAATGTTTGAAATCGTCGGATTCCACAAGCTGAAGCCTGTATTAGACGCTCGTGTTACGGATATGATTTATTTTGACAAGGTTCTTGAATACGCATACACCGCTCTGCTCGACGGATTTATCGAATGTAGGAATGAACAAGGCGAGAATCGTCTAGAGCTGGATGCATATTTAAAAGGTTTAGATTCTTCGAAATATCCCGAACTTTGGTACAAAGCACTTGAGCGGTACAGGACAGAACTTGCCTAGACTGTTCACTGTTCAGTGTTCACCCTGAAGAGCTGTACCTCTATATAATGAATAGCTGTCGTTACGACTTGGAAGATTATTTCAATTGCCGCTATGCAGAGTGAAGAAGAGTTCACGATTGAAAAGCTCGGGACGGTAAGAAAAAACCCTCGATTGGAAAGGCGAGTTTATAAACTTGTATTTAATAATGACGTTGTTGTTAACGATGACCTCTTTGTGCGTGCTCTTGATTGTATTCTATCCGTGTTTAAAGATAACTTGCCAGCCGAATGTAAAGTGGGCACAAAAATAGTACTGAACGATATAAAAGCCATTTATGTCGAGTTATGCATCCGGATAAGTTAAACGGTGAAGTGTTGCTTGGAAGGTTTTATCACGTAGTACAAAGTAATAACGATGTGAATGTAGACTCGATTACGTGTGAGTTTAGCGTTTTGCGCCGTGAAACATAAAGGATGTTTATTTAATTATTTAATTGTGTGTGTATATATATATATATATATATATATATATACAAATATATATTTCCTGTACTAATATGCAACTGATTATACGTTTCGTGTATTATTATTTTTAATTATTTAATATAACCCGTAGAACATAAAGTATGTATATTTATTTATTTAATTATGTGCGTGTATATATATATATATATATATATATAATATTATATATATATATATATATATTTCCTGTACTAATATGCATTTGATTATACGTTTCGTATATTATTATTTTCAATATATTTAATTATTTAATATAAATGTATATATTTTCCTTTACTAATATAATGATAATACAACGTTTTGTATATTTTTATTATATATTTAATTATTTAATATAACTATATATTTGTCCTCTACTAATATATTGATAATGCAACGTTAGTATATTTTTTATTATATATTTCCCGTTCGTGATGCTATTATTATTTTTGATCATATATATATATATATATATATATATATTCCATTGTATATTTATTATATATTCATCGTCCGTCTGCTAGTATTATTTTTGACCATATATATTCCAATGTATATTTCTATATATTTCCATTAATTCGCCTAAATAAACAGAATGATGTAATGGTGTTTTATTTAATTCTTTTTGTTTGTACTCGGTATTTAATTATATCAATTGGCTGGCTTCTAAAGCAGATTTGTAAACCAGAACATATGCATTAATTATATAAATAGCGCTATCTGGCAACTCAAACTGAATGAGTCATTTACGCCTTCTAAGCCAACTGGCGGGTTAAGTCAGAATATATGCTTTAATTAAAATAAATAGCGCAAACTGGCAGCTCAGCCAGATACGCCATTTGTCGGATTAGGCCAGAATATTTGCTTGGATGAAATGTAGAATTCGGACCCCAGCCTTTTTTAGTTAGCTTATAAGGCTAACTAACGAAAATATCATGACCTAACCTAACCAATCGTCAAGGGCGTACAGTTAACCTAACGATTGGTTAGGTTAGGTCGTGATATTTTCGTTAGTTAGCCTTATAAAGCTAACTAAAGAAGGCTGGGGTCCGAATTCTACATTTGATCCATTTGCTTTAATTAAATAAATAGTGCAAACTGGCAACTCAGCCTTCTAAGCCAAATGGCGGATTAAGCCAGAATATATGCTTTAATTAAAATAAATAGCGAAATCTGGCAACTCAGCCAGATAAGCCAATTCGCTGATTAAGCCAGCTGGCTGATTAGGAACATATTAAGACAACGGCCGCTCGGCTGAAGTCTTAATATGCGCTTGGCTCCTATCAAGCGAACACCTCTCCTCTCCCTTAGGTTAGGTATACCCCTTTGAGGGGTGAGGCCGTCCCAACTTATCCCCCAAAGAGGTCTCCCCCAGTAGCGGTTCATTGCAACTTGGGGGATAACTCCGCCTCCAAGCTGCATAACCCCTTGTTGCTCTTGCAACATTCCCCCCCTCCCATTTACGGGGTGCCTTGCAACAAGGGGGGGTTGAATCTATGGGTGCCTTGCAACAAACAGGGGTTGGCGCTATGAGGTAATTTGCAACAAAGGAGGTTGGCACTCTTGCAACATCGTGCAACATTTGCAATTGCTTTGCACTCTCCCATTCTGCGGTCATACTACTGGAGTTATGCAGAGTATTGGTTGGTGGGGAAGCCCACGGAGAGTTTAGCATGTTTACAACTTCCTTCAAAGAAACAAGTTCTTCTGAACGACTTACTTCATCACATCGAGGAAAAGTTTATAAATGGCCAAAGCTGCCGCCTCACCATCAAGACTGCTTGTAAGATTCGTCAGCCAGACTCTGTGCTGAACGGATGCATTTCCTGAGCTCTCTGATATTGCTTCTACTTTTGCATATTGCTAATAATTTTACTTTTCGAAGGTTTTGAATTTTATATACTTGTGTTTATATTCACATTGTTATAGTTAAGTAATTGAATATTAGTGGTTTTTAGCGATTTAGAAGTTTTCATAGCGTGCCGGCTTAATTTAACTTAAACTTGTGACGGTTATAAACTAATATTAACTGCGCGATGCCGTCGCAGAAAGCGTCGTGTGTTAGGTGTCGGGTAAACTGGTGGTATTCAGATTTTAAAGTTTATAACGGCGGTTCTATGGCGATTACAGAGAGATCAGTTTGTTTCTTTTGCGATTTAAGGGAGGAAATAGTTGACATAAAACGCAGTGTACGTGAGGTAACGAAAAGACTTGCAATGCTTAATGAGGGCAGGGGTAGGGCTACGGTTGACGAAAGCCGAACGAATACTAACGTTGAAGAAGTTAGTAATTTGAAGGGTGAGGTGCGTAACCTAGTTTCAAGTTTAGTAGCTTATCGGGAAGGTTAGATAGAGTTGAGGAAGGGGTTAAGGTTGGTCTGAGATTAGTAGATGGGGAGGATTTAGAGAAGTTAAGGGTGGAGCTAGGCCGCGTACGTTAGGTGATAAGAATCACCCCCTATCGAGGTTTCGAACCCTTTCGCCCATTTGGAAAGGGACGTGAATGAGAGGGAAACTATTTTAATTGGGGACTCTTTAGTGCGCCACATGGACAAAGAGTTCGTTGAACGGCATCCAACCAAGAGGAGGAGGAGGATCTGTCTCCCAGGTGCCAGGGTTGACAGAGTTAGAGACGAAGTGGATAGGATTGACGTTGCCTCCCGTCACTCAATGTTGGTGACGATGGTAGGAGGCAACGACTCGTATAGGCCCGATACGAGAGTGCCTGACCTTTTGGAGAGATATAGGGGGTTAATTAGGTCCCTGAAGGCGAGGTCAGATAGTCTTTAGTTCTAGGTATTACCCCTAGGCACGGTTTGTGTCTTTGGATTACGTGTAAAACGATATTTTTTAATACTAAATTAGAAGAGATTTGTGCTGAAGAAAGTGTACGCTTCGTAAAGCTGTGGTCAGAATTCAATAATCCTAGCCTTTTTATAAAAGATGAGATGCATTTTAATGAAATAGGTAATGCTAGGCCAGGTAAGTTAATTGACAAAAATGTACGAAAGCTCTATAGGTCGAAGCCTTCTTTAAACGTTGTGGGTCCTAGAAACGCGGGCCAAACGTGAAAAATAGTTTAAAACGCCGGCCCGTGGTAAAAAATAACTTAAAGGTCTTTTAATCTAACGCGCGTAGTATTAGAAATAAATTAATCGAATTTAAGGCAATAATTTATTCCGGCAACTACGATATAGTTGCTGTCACTGAAACGTGGTTAAATACCCTGACTCAGGACTTGTTGGGGAACTTGATATACCGGGTTTTAAACTCTTTACTAATGATAGGTTACATAGGATTGGTGGCGGCGTTTTGCTGTACATTCGTAATTCCCTTAGGGCTATCGTGGTTAAGTTAGATTTTCCGGCAGCAATTAATGCGATATGCGTTGAAGTTAGGGCGCGTAGTATTAGTTTTAATTTTGTTGTTGTTTATAGACCTCCCGTTCAACCTCTCGATACCGATACTAGATTTTACCTACTTCTTGGTAACTTTATTGATAATCGGAATAGTATATTTGTCAGAGACTTTAACTGCTCTAATGTTAATTACGAGACGTTTACTGGTAATGAGGAGGGTTTGAGATTGATTGAGTTCATGGAAGATAATTTTTTACGACAGATGCTTACCGAACCAACGCGCGGTGACAATATTTTAGACGTCGTGATGACGAACGGCGAAAATATAGTCGAAGGTTTAGAAGTAGGCGAGAGTTTAGGATGTAGTGATCATCAAATTCTTGGGTTTAAGTTATTGATAGAAAACACTAAGGATAGTAACGTAATAGAAGTCCCTGATTTTCGTATGGGCAATTTTGATAGTTTTGCGGATAGGATGAGAGGGGTAGACTGGAATAACTTATTTATGGGTAATGACACAAATTTGCATTGGGAGACGTTTAAAGAAAGTTTTATGAATGTTGAAAGAGAGTTTATTCCTCGTAGGCCCAAGCGCGCTAGAAATCATGGTAGGCCTAAGTGGTGGACTAGGGAAATAGGCGAGTTCATAAACGAGCGTAAAAGAGCGTATATACTTAATAAGCGCAATGGCACGCCAGCTAACTTTAACAGATATATCGAGCTTAGACGTCAGGTTAAAAGATCAATTAGGAATGCTAAGCATAATTTAGAGATACTTATAGCTGCGGATAGTAAACATAATCCAAAAAAGTTTTTTGAATACGTCACTAATCGTAAGCCGATAAAAGATAATATAGGCCCTCTCGTGGACACTAATGGCGCTTTGGCTTCTGACGCTCATGCGATGGCGCGTATATTTAATAACTTTTTAGCGACAGGTTTTACCGTAGAAGACGTCAATAATGTCCCCGATGTGGACGATATCGTTCCATTTAGCAGCGAGACTATTTTGGATGAAATAACTGTTTACGATTGTGAGATTGCGCATTATATCGATAGGCTAAAAGTTAGCAAGGCTCCAGGCCCTGACGCGTTTTATCCTAGACATCTGAAAGATTTTAAAGACGTTATCGTAGGCCCCTTAACGAAGATTTTTAATCAGTTACTCGAAACGGGGATTATTTCTGAAGACTTCAAATTAGCTAACGTCACGCCCATTTTTCAAAAAGGCGAACGCACAGTACCTAGCAATTATAGGCCCATTAGCTTAACGTCAATTGTCGGTAAACTTTTGGAATCCGTAGTTAGGTATCGTATCATCGATCACTTAGAAAGTCGAGATTTGATTAATAGTAGTCAGCATGGGTTTCGACGCCATAGATCTTGTTTAACTAATTTGTTAGAATTTTATAACGAAACAGTGCGCGAATACGATAGGCATAGAGCGGCTGACGTTATTTATTTAGATTTTAAAAAGGCGTTCGATACAGTTCCGCATAGAAAATTAATTGCGAAGGTTAAAGCGCACGGTATACGCGATCAGGTTGCTAACTGGTTAGAGAAATGGCGTCGTGCTAGGAGACAGAGGGTCGTTGTTAATGGTGGTGAATCAGGGTGGTTGGATGGAGGTAGTGGTGTCCCACAGGGTTCAGTGTTCGGCCCATAGCTATTCGTAATCTATATTAACTACATAGATGTAGGACTAAATAGTAACGTGTCAAAATTCGCGGACGATACTAAAATAGGCGGTAAGGTTGTTAACGAGGACGATAGAAATAGGCTCCAAGACGATGTAAATAGGATTATGGAGTAGACGGATAAGTGGCAGATGCAATTTAACGTAGGGAAGTATAAAGTCTTGCATCTAGGTTCTCGTAACAATAATTACACGCACACGATGGATGATAGAGAGTTAGCGAGCGTTGACGAGGAAGTAGATTTAGGCGTACGCGTATCTAAGGATTTAAAAGTTAGGAACCAGTGCCTAGAGTCTTGCGCAAAAGCTAATAGGATGTTAGGCTTCATAGCGCGTAATTTCGAATTTAAATCGAAGAATATTATATTGCCCCTTTACAAGTCCCTAGTCAGGCCTCATTTAGAATATGCCGTTCAGTTTTGGTGCCCGTATTTGCGTGAGGATATTGATATGTTAGAAAGGGTTCAACGTCGCGCCACGAAACTAATTCCGTCATTGCGCAACAAGCCTTATGAAGATAGGATTAAAGAGTTAGACTTACATTCACTCGAAACTGAAACTAGGACATTAAGGGGGGAGCTTATTAAAGTTTTCAAGGTGCTTTCCTGTTAACGGGAATACCCAACCGCCCGCCACCAAACTGTTTGTTATATATTTTTGCTCTCGTCAGTTTCGTTTAAACTAACGAAAATATCACAACTTAACCTAACCAATCATCAAGGGCGTACAGTTGACCTAACCGGGCATTCAATTGACCTAACCGTGCATTGAATTAACCTAACAGGTTAATATAATTGAAAATGCCAGGTTAGGTCAACTGAATGCCCAGGTAGGTTAATTGAATGCCCGGTTAGGTCAACTGTACGTCTTTGATAATTGGTTAGGTTAATTTGTGATATTTTCGTTAGTTTAAACGAAAATGACGAGAGCAATAATACATCATAAACAGTTTGGTAGTCCCGATAATACGTAAGTACCGAATTTATTAATCATTTAAGTGAAATTAGTTAATATGTAAGCGATAATCAGTTAGTAGGGTGCCAAAATCTCTTTATGTCATCTAAAATCGCAGAAAAAACGTCGCTGCTTTCGGTACGTTGTCGCCACATGAATTCCGCAAGATACGAGTCCAGATGATGGCGGGCGGTTGGGTTTTCCCGTTAACAGGTAAGCACCGTTTTCAAAATCGTTAATAAAATCGGTAACGTAAATTTTGACAACTCTTGACTTTCGATAATAGCAATATTCGTAATAACGGATTTAAGTTGCGTGCCAGACGTTTCATTACTAATATCGCTAAAAACTTCTTCCGTTTAAAGTAATTGATAAATGAAATAATCTTCCCGCGTCAGTCATTAACTCTATCAGCGTTAATATGTTTAAGAACCGTTTAGATAAGCATTTTAAAAATATTAACGTTGTTTAAAATAAAAAAAACAATTCGCAACAGGAGATCTGGGGGTGGTGGTCGAGGATGAGTCTGTTGACGGTTAATGCCAGCTTGTGACATGCTAGCGTGTGATGCCAGCAATAAAATTATTAAAAAAAAAAAATAGACTAACACGAACGTAGATGTAGCTCGTAGCGTAAACTTACCCACTTTTTGTTATACTCTACCTACTTCTTTTTTTTCATTATCCTCTCTTTACTTGCATGTCTGTAGTTTGCATGGTATGACAGTGAGTTAAGCCTGTGTTTGCATGGTTTGTAAGCGTTCTTATTTTACTTCTTTTCATCTTTCACCCCTCTCCTATTCTCTTCGACTATTTTTCCGACTTGTCGGCAGTGGCCGGCGGATGATGATGGGGAGTCTTTCTTTCTCTTTTTCTGAATGAATGTAACCTACGAATGATAGGTTTTGCTACTTACTTAACCCCTTATTCTCCTCTTTTAACCCCCTCCTCTTTCTTTTCTCTCGGGCTAACCTTAGAGTGGATCTTAGGGTTTTTGTTAGCCTTAGCTTCTGTAGATCTGTAGATCTGTAGACTCTTGGTAGAAACCCGAAATTCCAAACACAACCCAGGAATATGCGGTTGTCAAGTTGTTGTTGTTGTTTAGCCGATCAGCCCACCCTGATCGAGCAAGCCGGCGGCACGCAGGTAACCGATCGCCCTCTCCGGAGTGGACCAGAGGTTCAGCGCACTAGTGATGTTGTGCTGTGTTCGTTGTTGTGCTAGAGCAGTACAGTCTCTCATAATGTGTTCAATTGTTTGTGGTGTGTCCTGGCACAGGTGGCAGGTGTCGTCTATGAATTTGTCTAGTCTGTGTTTATATGTCCGTAAGTTGGGGTGATGTCCACATCGGAATCGTGCTAAGTTAACTCGATCCGATCTGCTCAGGCTGATCTCTGACCTGTTAATGGGTGTTGGTGCATGATTGTACATGTAATGGCAAGGGTGTTGTGGGTTAGTTGTCGCTGCTGCCATGAATTGTGTTCCCCTCATGTCTAAATGTTCCCTAACTTTTAGTATTTTTGTTTCTGTGTGCAGGTGTTCTATTGGTGTTGTTTGAGTGCATCCTGTAATGATACGAAGTGCGTTGTTTTGTATTGTTTGTAAGGTGTTTATGTGTGTGTTTGAGATAATGGGTTCCCAGCATGGGCTAGCATAGTCCATAACTGAGCGAATATATTGTTTGTATATGAGTGATGTTGTTTCCTGTTGGTGTCCAAAGTTTGTGCCTGTTTGTACCCTAAGTGTGTTAAGTCTTGACGTAGATTTGGTTTTAATGTCCTGAATGTGGTTTGCAAAAGATAATGATGTGTTGTATGTGACACCAAGTATTTTGGTTCTGTGAGTGTGTGGAATGTTGATGTTGTTTAGTGTAAGCTGTGGAATTACCTGGTGTTCTTTTGTGTTGCTTGTAAGCAAGGTGATGGTTGATTTGTGGGCGCTACTTTGAGTCTATGTGTGTGAGCCAGTCTTGTATACTGTTTATGTATGTTTGTAGGTTATTTGTAGCGGTGTCGATGTTGTTGTGGGTGGATGTTAGAGTGATATCATCTGCATATGATGATAAGGTAAGCTTGTTATCTATGGGTGTTGGAATGTCATGCATGTATAAGTTGAACAGTGTTGGGGAGAGAACAGAGCCTTGAGGGTCCCCGTTCGGAAAAAGCTTGTTTTTGGATGACTTGCCATTAAATGTGACATGTGAGTATCTTCCTGAGAGATAGTTGCTCAGCCACCTTTTGGTGTTATTGTGCATGTTTGTGTTGAGTATTTTGTTTATGAGAGGGAAGCGTGGGATAGCGTCAAATGCTTTACTAATGTCTATTGTTGCTAATTGTGTACGTTGAGCTGGTCGTCTGGAGTTGATGCCATCCATGATGTGCTGCGTGAGGTTAGTGAGTAATGTCGTGGTTGAGTGGTGAGGTCTGAATCCATGTTGAGTAGGCGATAGTGGAATGTGTGGGTTGGTGATTTGTAAGATTAGTCTTGCTGTTACTTTGGAAGGTGTGCATAGTAAAGTAATGGGTCTATAGGAAGCTGGTTCTGTTAGATTTTTGTTTGGTTTGAGTAGTGTAATAATTTTACCTTGTTTCCATATGTCAGGAATAATACAGTGTTGGTATGAATATGTGCTGATATTTGTGAGAGCTAGTATTCCTTGTGGGCCCAAGTGTTTAAGGTGTATGTTAGATATGTTGTCTGGTCCAGTAGCCTTCGAATTCTTAATGTTTTTGATGATCATGGTGGTCTGGTCTGTATTGAAGGGTGTAATGGTCGTGTCGAGTCTGTAGGTTTTCTTGTGTCTGGCTGTTTGTCTGTCTGCGTGTTTCTGGTTGTTGTCTCTGTTTAAGTGACTTATCTTTGCGTAGTGATTAACTAGAATGTTAGCTTGTTGTGTGTATGTTGGGATATTATTTTGGCTGCGACAGGTAGCCGCGTGTGAGGTGTGAATGCCGCTGTTAGAGTGGGTACGGCTGTTTATAGTCTTGTATAGCCTGGATGTATCTTGGAGTGGTTTAGTGTTGTTATGAATTCCCTGAATGTTTCTGTTTGTTTTTCTTTGAGTTTGTTGTTTATTTCTGTGTTGAGCTGTTGTATCTGCTGTTTTATGGCTTCTGTGTGTGGTGTTTGTGTGTTATATTTGAGGTTGTTACGTTGCCTTATGAGGTGGGCTATTTCTCTAGTGTAATTTGGGTTGTATTTTGAAGAAGTTGGTGGCAGATTACAAAGGATTGAAAAAGAGCCTAAAGAAAACCCAAGAGAGTTATCGAAGAAGAGTTATTCAAGGGAGATCTGAAAAATCTGTTTGATATCGCTCACAAGGACGCCCTCAGTATGATGACCAACAAATAGGACAAGCTGTTTCTGCTTTCGCAGAGGGAGGACTTGCAAAGCTGAAGCTTTGATTCAGCTGATAAGATTTTGGCGGGAATGAAATCTTGTAAAAGAAAAGTGGAAGAGCGCAAGATGAGTTGGCAAAGAAGGCAGTGGAAGAGGCTCAGAAGGCAAATGAAGCAGTGAATCGAGAAGCTGTGAATGCGAACAGCTCTCCATCATCTGCTGAATATGGTGAGGATGAGTTCCGTCCCTCTTCTACTTTTGCGTCACGCTCTCAACCAAAACAGCCGAAAACAATGATTCTTGCTGCCGAGCTTACGGCATCCTTGGACCGAATACACGCTGCCGATCGGCAAGCAACACTCGTTCTTGGCGCAGCAGCACAGGCAATGGGACGTAACTTAGAGGAGCTTGTCCTTGTCCGCCGAACCGGAATGAGACAGAGAGGAAGTGGCCGAACAAGACAAAACACATTTCAGTCTAGACATCCCACTTCTCCATTGGGATGAGAAATTATCCTAGATATTGCCACAGGCAAAGGAAAAGTCGACCGGATTGCTATCTTGTTACGGGATCAAACATCGAAAAACTCCTCGGAGTTCCACAGATTGCACACGGTACTGGAGGGGAGCAAGCGAACGCTTGTCTGAAAACCTTGGAGGAAGTGAGTCTCAAGGACCAAGTGTAAAGTTTAGCTCTTTTCACCATAGCTTCGAACAATAGTTTAAAGCATGGGGCCTCTACTCTCATTGAGAAGAGAATTGCCGCCGATTTGCGGGGCATGTCGTCACCGCATTTTTGAGGTCATTCTCACAGACGTATTCACCAATGTCTTTGCTCCATGGAGTAGTCCCGATACTGAATTATTTGAAAGATTCCCAACCCAATGGCCTCGTCTAAACACGGCTATATTTACTACTTGAGAGGAGGATGAGGAGGTTACCCTTTTCACTGGCGAATTGAAAGATCTTCGGAACGAAATGATCGCCTACCTACAAGAAACTCTTCTTTCTAATTCTCAACCAAGAGAGGACTACACTGAGTTGCTTCACTTGTGCCTCATCTTTCTGGGGGAGCAACTGTGGCGTTCAGGGCAACAGGAACCTTCATCATGCGCGGTGGATGGCCAAGGCCATTTACGCTGAGTTTCTTTGTCACTTATATATGCCAAGTTTTGGAATGAAGCTCCTCTAGCTTTTAGAGCCTCGATGAATGACCTGACGCTTATGTCACAACTAATGACGCACCGCACCATCATTTAGCAAATGTAGCACTCAATGCATTGAAGAGACACTTAAGGCATATCTCGGACGACTAATATGGCTGAGTTTCTTCGACGCACGAGTGAGTAACATCAAGCGTGCCACGGCCAGGAACCTGTCACTCCCTGCACGAACCAAAGGTCTGCGATGCATGGAAGGAAAGAACCTCATTGTTAAACGCACCTTGAGTTGTTCGTCACGGGATGATCAAAGAATGTTTTCAACTTCTTTTGAAAGATGGAACGGGAGCAGCGGAGACCTTCCTTTCAAAAGATCCTGCAGTTTGCTTGTTAGACCCTGTGTTCCTGGAATGGAAAGGGTGTGCTGAGTGTCTTCGTGTCGCCAATAACTGTGAGGGGAGGAGCATTGCTTTGGTCCAAGATTTTTCATTCAAGCATCACGAAGAACGAACAAAAACAAAAACAAATAAAGCAGTAGTATACTACTGCTTTATTTATTTTTATGCCGAGCAGGGGAGGCGGGGTTGAAGAGTGAAGATAACGGTGTCCTTTCAGGAGGGCCGTGGCGGGCGTCGCCCCCTGAGCGTCCACTTTGACTGGAAAGGGGGGTAGGAGGAGCGTCGACAGGTTGACAGATGGTAAGTAAGGGGAAATGATTTGGGACGGAAAAGGGGAAAGGAAAAGAAAAAGACAGAAAACGTAAAAAGGGGGAGCATTTGTAAGTGTCGACGAGGGTGAAAGATGATAATTAGTAAAGGGAAAGAAAACTGCTCCTTTTATCAGTACATCGATCCAAAGAAAAAGTTTGTTTAATCTACACTTCGCGTCGGTAGAACAACTAAAAAAGTTTTATTTACAAGCTATTGAAGTACAATATGAGCTACTTTTATGGCTCCTTTTGAAGTTACAACATTCCTGAATGAGCAATTGCCTGATCATTGGATCGGGCGAAGTGGGCCCATTCACTGGACGGCTCGTTTGCCCGATGTAACTCCCATTGACTTCTTCCTCTGGGGTTATGTCAAAAATGAAGTTTTTGTTCCACCAGTGGCAACAACTTTGGAACATTCGAAGGAAAAGATACGTGAAGCTGTTAGAAAAGTTCAGTACGATATGCTACAAAATGTATGGAGGAAAACAGAATACCGCTTTGATGTGTGCAGAGCCACAAAAGGAGTTCATATTGATAATATTCCCCTGATGCATGTATGTATGTATACATGTCTACCACTTTCACTTACATCAGTAAAAGGTTATATACCTCTATATATGAGCAGTGAGAATGGTGTCTCTTAATCCCTAAAATTTGTACAAACTGCATAATATGTGGCGAAACTGTCACAAAATATTTCACTATAACGAGTCACTTTCATCTTTTACACAAATAACTCATTACAGATTTTACAAATTCATTATTATTAAACATCTTTATGTAGTGGCCGAGCAACGGATCGTTACAACATTTAGGCGCAGAGGACTCTTCCCCATACAGCTAATGAACAGACTCAGTGTCGCTTAACCCTTTAACGACGACCGGTACAAATTGGTAGTATTTCAAACAGATGCATTCATAACTTAACCCTACAAAACTTTCCGGCGTTAAAGGGTGAACTGTTTTTGTCTTATATCTTTGAAAATGACTGTAACGTACTCATTTCCCTGCATTATTTAAAAATTTAATTACAATTATTATTCAAAAGGGAAGTTTGCTTTCCTGGTTTTTCATGAGCCCCTTAAAATTAATTGGATATAACCAATACAATTTACCTTAAACATATAAATTAACAATTACCATGGGTAAGCGAAACCCTGAGAAGAACTTATGGTATGCATCAGGGAAATCTACGTAAGTAGCCTCATTTTACTATTATATTTTAAGGTTAAAATCTCACTACTTTCAACCTTTCAAATGCTCCGTGCGATGATTGCCCATTTCACGACGGTCAAACTTGTCGTCCTTCCTCTCGAGTTGGCCTGGTGAAGTAGAGAGTTGGTTCTTGGACTCTCCACCTCACATAGCCAGGTACGCCCGACTCATCTGGGCTTATTCTGAGCTAGACGTCTAATCTTCTTTTGAAGATATCCGCCGCAACACCACTCGTGTTCCTTAGATCCTTGGGCAACTGGTTAAACAGTCTTGGTCCTCTCACAACATAACTATTTTCCTTCAGGGTTGAGGATGTTCCCTGACTAGCCTTTAATTTGGGAACACGACACATTCTTCCTTCTCTACTTTCCACTGCTATTTGGGTGGTTATAGGGTTCAAAATAAGAATAGAGGCTTGTTCCTACGTTATTTTCCAAGTGTAAAATGTACCTCTCACTTCTCCTTTCCAGTGAATATAAGTTTAATTCACGTAACCTTTCCCAGTAATTTAGTTCTTTGTATCCATTGATCTTGGTTGTGAAGCTTCTCTGAATCCCTTCTAGCTGATTAAGGTCTTCTTTTTATATGGGAATGTTAGGACCGAGCAGTATTCCAACTTGGGTATGATCAGTGTTTTCAAAAGAGGAATCATCATATTACTATCCTTTCGTTTGAAGGTTTTCAGTATCTGACCAGTTATTCTTTTTGTCCTGTTTACTGCTATCTTATTTTGCGTTCCAAATTCGCGTCATCAGTCATTACACCAAAATCCTTTGCTTTTGGATTTCTCTGAATTTTCTGTCCATTTGGGGTATAATATTCCATGGATTTTAGGTCCTCCCTTTTTCCGTACTGTAACAGTTGAAATTTCTCATTGTTAAATTTTATAATGTTGCCTTTCGACCACTTGTAGATTCTGTTCATATGTCTGTTTGTAGGGTCCTATATCCTTTGGGTTTCTTATTTTTCTACTAATCTTTGTATCATCGGCAAACGATGCTACCCTGCTTTCACTGGTAACGTCCTCATCTATGTCAGTTAGCATGATTATGAAGAGTAATGGAGCTTATACTGTTCGTTGTGCTACTGAGGTCAGAACTTCTCATTCTGTTGAAGATATTCCTTGAACTGTAACGACTTGGTGCTGCTCACTAAGGAAATTATATCTCCATTTTCCTACTTTTCCTATTATCCCCATATATTTCAATTTATGTGCTATGATTCCATGGTTACACTTCTCGAACGCCTTGGCAAAGTCTGTGTATGTTACATCATAGTTTTCATTACTTTCAAATGCATCAATGATGTTACAGTGTTCCATTAGTTGTGATAGGCATGATCTGCCTGACCGGAATCCATGGTGGTTATCATTTAATTTGTTTTGAGTTACCTAAAAGTCATAAATTTTTCCTGCATCTATTCTTTCAAATATTTTAGTGAGATGAGATGTGAGAGACACTAGCCTATAGTTTTTGGCCTCGGATCGATCTCCTCCTTTATACAGGGTGGTTCAAACGTAATTAGATAACATAATTAGATGTATATTTATTTATCAAGCTTAGGTCTAAGATTCGACATGAGTACCATCAGTGTCTCTGCAAATCTCAAATCTCTCCACTGCATTGCAGAACACATTCTCAAGCATCTCTGGGGTTATTTTAGGGACTGTCGCGATGATGCGGGTTCGCAGATCCTACCGCTTCGATGTCTGAAGGGCCACAAAATGAACTCATACTAAACTTCAATAGCTTGTAAATATAACTTTTTGAGTTCTTCTTTATTTGTATATCTTGCTTTTCGCTGTAGCTTTGTTAGATTTTCCATAATAAATGTTTAAAATCGAGAAGATCATTTGAAATCACCCACTATATAATTAAATCACTTACTCTTTCCAACTAGGTCGAATAAGATAAGTTAATTAAATAATATAAAACAGATAGGAATTTGTAAAACTCATAGAATAATGGGTGTAAAAGTTGTCTGAATGTTCCATGTTTATAAGGAAAAGATGGACGAAAGATTGTTTTCCCAGTGCGAGATGAATGTCGAAAGTGTGGAGGGGAGACGGAGGAGAGCGCGGCGCAGGTGGCGATCCATGCATTTAGTCGAGAACAGGCCACTAGAGAGAGCGTTGTGACAGTCAGTCAGTGAGAATGTGATAGGCCATTAATCAGATAAAAAAGAGCGAAGCGAAATATTAAAATACATCCCGGGCGCTGACGGGAATTTCATAAAATGTTTAATAATACAGTTCACTCCCAGTCAATTAAGAGACTATATATATATATATATATATATATATATATATATATATATATAATATATATGTTTTCATATCTGTGACAAGTATATATATTTAGCGAAAGTAATATTGATAGTAATGATTATGGTTACGATTGATTGTTAATGATTGATGCTGATTAGGCTGATGGTTGCCAGGTCTTGCAGACCAAATAATGTTATTAATTAGGTTGATTGATAGAATGAGTTTCCTTCCTTTATTAAACAAAATAAATGATTTATGAATGAGACAAAATAAAGTTGGTTGTTTACAGTTGAAATTAAATGTGCACTTGAATAATGACTTCAATATAATAATGACTTCAATATAATAATGACTTCAATATTAATAACGCGCGAAGTACTGATTAGTCTTTACATAAAGTTAGGTGAATAACACCAGGCCAAAATGGGGCCTGCATAATGATGTTTTACATGATGGTAACTCTCGTGTCACTGGTTCTTTGGAGAGAGAGGTCGAGGTGCAATGGTGGTGTTCTACTCGAGAAGTCCTTGTAACGAGGTTGAGGTGTGAGGCAAGGGATAAGAGGCCATTCAAAAATTATGTAACGCAGAATGGGGTGAGGTGGGAGTGTTAGGCCAGGTGTTACAGTGTGTTGCATGGGGGTGAAAGTGACACCTCAAGTGTTACATAACACTTCATCACCACAAATACATAAAACTGGGAAATGGCAAGATATGTAATTTCAGCACGTGTCTTGTATATAATATAGCTGAGAGTAACAAATTATTATCATGCATAAAAAGGTGTTTTGAGTAAGTGATGAGCAACAAGATTTTGGTGAAAAAGAAGTAACAATTTATTGAAAATAACATTTTATAGGGTAATGTGAGGGGGCGGGGTAGTGCTGGTGTTACATAATTTTTTAGGGGGTGGTTGGATAGGTGTAACAGTGTTATCGGGGGGTAAAGCTTCGCTCTTTTCACCATAAAGCCTTGAGTGAATCCTCGCGATGTAACGTCATCTTGGTCGTACTTGTGTGACGTCATCTTGGTCGTGTTTGTGTCGTTAGGACTTCAGAACGTTGTCAAATGGAAGCGCAATCTACCTGACGGCGCTTCATGTCACTACAAATATATATATATATATTAGGGTGTCTCTTATTGGGTAGTCAAAAATTGAAATGTTGAATTATTTTATCTGCGCCCCCTAAAATAGTTCCATTTAGCATAAAAACTAAACTTTGAAAGTTTGACACAAATTGGCTCATATTTAGGGGTCGCCCCCGGCTAATAAAAATGGTGACCATGGCATAATAGCTCCTGACATATGATTATGCTCATTATACACATAATTCCTTCCTTCTTTTTTTAGTTTGATTCGTTTTTATAAGTATAGGCCTTCTTATTTATCATTGATCCTTTTCTAACCTATCCTTGATGTTGTTATAATCCATCCTTTGGTCCTCAATCCTTCTTTATCCCAATCCTTTTTCTCCTATCCAAAATCCTTCCTGGCTCTTTTTTTATATACAATCAGCAATGAAGCATTGCTACAAAAAAAACCATTAGTTTATTATATAGAGATAAATTCAAAATGCCAGTGCTATTTACATACTTTAATTACTTTAATTAGCATTATTTCCTTATACAACATTTATTTAATATACAATGATTATACAATATGGTGTATTTTAAGGTGCGACCTCATTGATGGTTATTTTTTGAGAAGAACAGTTTTTGATGGAACTGGGTGACTCTGGCGGTGTTTTGCAACAATTTGGAGCAGGAACTGGAGCTGCTCTTCCCCCACTGTCAATTTCTTATTCAGCTCTTGAACTAAAGCTACTGCACGTTCTGCCCGGTCATTTACAACAGATAGAGCTGCAACAATAGCTCTGGCCCTTAAATATTCACAGTTGGATGTCCAAGTGCTGGGTGCCTTGTTCAGAAATCCTTCTGGCAAATTCAGCTTAGTAAAGAATTCTCTAGTATTTCTTGTAACAAGTTGGTGTAGTCCTTCACCAGAGCAGAAGGTCGATTCAGGAATCCGAGGACGCTTGGGTGGTCTATCAGTGGACTCATCTTCTAATGCCTTTACCATGCGTTTCTTTACATCTGTAGTAATTCGCTCATCAAAGAAAGCAAGACCAACTGCTTCTTCAGACAGGTACCATAAGTGGTTAGAGAGCTTTTTTTTAGTTGCATCAGAAATCTTTTTGTTAGGATAATTAATCAATGACCTCATAAGGAGCCAGTCATTAAATGGGGTTTCAATAGGGAGTGAGGATGTTGTCCAAGCCTTCATATAGATGAGAACAGAAAAAAGGGAAAGATCTCGAATTCCTCGTTCTTCAGTCTTAGTCATCTTGAACTGGTTTCGAAAAAGCCACATCTTGATAGAATAGAGCGCTTTGGACATCCAGCGAGCTCGATGCATGGCACCTGGTGCACGAAACTTGATGCCTTTATTGGGGACACCTCCAAGAAAGATGATGGACAGATCCAAAAGTTCTTGATAGTCATCCCGTAGCATAGGTGCCTGGGATCTAGCAAACTGAATTAGTTCAGTTTTAGACTGGATAATTGCTTCTTTAGTAATCGTGTCTGTCTCACCTGTTTGGAACTGGCTTTGATCAACAGAAGTCCAATTGTCACGAAAACGCTTAAAGATCAATATCTCTGGACCAGTTGATGTAGATCCCAATGTTGCTTCAAATGCAGCTCCCAACAATAAATCTAAAACATGGTGTCTACAAGGCAAGTACAAAACATCATGTCCCAATTTTGCTTCGATGAGAGCACAGGCTCCACTATATTGACCCGTGTTTGAAGCTGTTGTATCGAAACAAATTGCTTTTACTCTCTCTGTAATTCCCCATTCATTCAGGCAGTTAAAGACGGCTTCAGCTTGTGCTTCTCCAGTTGAGTTTGGGATTTTGGGGACACCAAGCAGCTGTTCAACACCAGGTCCTGACACAAGTACTGGGAGACGATCAATGTGCTTGTGCGAGGTGAGGTCCTCCATCATCTTGCCATCCCAGTGGACTGTCATAGAACATTCTCCATGGAAATGCTCCTTAAGTTCTTTAGCATGACGAGCTCGGTTCTTATTTCGAAGGCGATGGATAGAATGTTGGTTTATGTTGTAATCTGAAGCGTCCAAACCAAAGCTTTTAGCTGCCTCTGCGAGGATAAATGTTGCCTTTCTAGAGGAAATTTGTGTACGATCCAGGGCAGCAGACATCTGAATAGTCATGATGTTTTTCATGCCTCGTTTTTCTTAGATTTTGGTAAAGCACAAGCTCCTTTGGGCTCCTCCTCCTCATTCTCACTTTCATCAGTGTTGCTGGAAGATGTGGAAGAAGCCAGTACAACTTGACTAGTAGACGCCTCCATCAAAGATTCTGACTTTCTTTTTCTCTCTGCCTCAGCTTCCAACCGTTTGACTGCATTTTTTGTGCGGTGAAGATGTACAGTGTCCACACCACCGATTGAGCCAGGACGACCTTTTTGTCTTTGCAGTTGAAGGAACTCCCAGTCCTCACGATTCTTGATCAGCTTCTCAGCGTCTCCATGGGCGATGTCAAAGAGATCTTCCAATCGCTCTACAAAATCAGCCTCCTTGGTTTTATGGCTCTGGCTTGTTCTGGAAGCATGCTTCTTTAAGCAAGTCCATTCGTTAAAGAAATTCTCTAACTTCTTCATGGCACGAGGTTCCTGCTGAGTAGGAATATTGGCCTTATCCCAGATAACTATTGTGGCTCGAATAGATTGACGCAGAGCATCGCGGATTGTCATGTTTTTCTCTCTGTGGAGGTGCATAAAATAACCAAAAGCTTGCCTATATGGGGGCAGCTTTGAGCCTTTAATATCATCTACTGTAGATCCGAGCAAATAGAATGGTCTTCTTGTATTCATCTGCAAAATAAGAAAACAAAATATTAATGTAGTGTTATGGTTTTGTAGAGCAGGGCTAAATCACTGTTTTGACTTTTTTAAATTACAAAAAAAAAAAAATTTGGTAGACAAAGTTAATTTGGTCTATTTTATAAATCTAACGTATTTTTCTCAATTATTATTCCTATTATTTTTTAATCTAAGAAACAAGGAATAAATATTTTTGTAGTAGAAATTTATATTTTGCTATTTTATTGGAAATAGAAACAGTGGCGTCACTAGGGTTGGTGTCACCCAGTGCGGTAACTCATGGTGTCACCCCCCCCATGGACCTCCTCCCGTACCAGACCATACAGAATCCTTAGTAATGTTTTTTGTACTAATGTTACTCGTAAATCGTAATTCCCGTATATCACTGAATGTAATGGCAATAGTAGTGACATAAACAACTAGCAAAATTAAAATTACTCCTTTAAATTACAATATCATACGCACAGCCTAAATGTATTTACATTTACATAGTTTCATGTGGTTAAAGTGAAAATTCGGTAAGAAAACAATAGAATTCGAAGTAAAAACGTTTAAGAACTACATCAAAATTATGTTCATTTTAACGTTAAACTTTACCGTTACATGAGATACATTAATGGATTAGGTTTGCATAATCAATAACGGCCCAAATAATGTAGAAGTTGTAGACAAATGCATATGGAAATATACTCATAAATTTGAGGCTGCATAAAGACAGAGGCTGCAACAACTGAGCGGAAGCCTTTTTTTATTTTTCTCCTTCTTTTCCTTTAATTACTACTTCATTCTCAAAAAGTTATTGATATAGGTTCACAAATACTAATTACCACAATATTGTAGCTAAAACAACAGAAAATTTGACAAAATCAGCGACTATAAAAACACCAGCAGCAACGAAAACAACAGCGCGTGCTTGTAGAGCGTGCAGACGAAACCACGTGATTCGAAGCGTCATTGTAATTGGGTAATAATGACAGCTCTGACCGGAGCGCATTAGAAGGTTCAAAAAGTAAATTAGCATAGAGTTTTAGCCTTGTAGGTATATTGATACATGTAAGCTGGGCTTACGAAAAATGTTTTTGTTGTTATAACTAACTACAGGGATATTTTTATAAAAAATAATAAATTTCTGCTCAAACACTGCACAAAAACCCCCCGCACCCCTCTAGTGACGCCACTGATAGAAACACAGATCATGAAACACATGTCAGGTAAAATTTCCATTGAACTAAATTAAATTCTTTGTGACAAATAGCAACATTGTTTAAAACTTCATAATATGTGTATAAGAGCATAAATTCTAATTTTTTCATTAAATTCATTAAATTTTTTTCAAACACTAATAACAAAATCAGTATAAATAATTGTGAAAAATATAAATAACATAGTTTATTATCTGATAATAGCAAAAAAGAAGTATAGTGATACACAGTTACACACCTTTTACTTATGACAGCAGAACACTGAATGATGACAAATAAACAATTGCAACATAATCTGGAGCATTCTTGATGAAACATGTTTAAACAGGTTGATCTTGTCTTATCAAGCAATATTTTCAGCTACAAACTTGACAATTATCTCTAATATATTCATTTAATTGAATTCATCATAAATATGATGATTAATTAATTAAAAACATATGTTTAGTATACTTGACAACTGCTAGTAATTTCAAATATTAATTGCATAAATAATAGCTATATTTTATGAACTTTAATAAGCGGGGGCGACCTCTAAATATTGTTCAATCCAAAAACAATTTTATATGTGATGTTTTTTCAACCAATGGAACTGGTTGAAGGGGCGCAACCTAAAAAAATCAACACTTCGAAAATAAGAGACACCCTAATATATATAATATATATACAGGGTGTCTATAAATGTTTACCCTGAAAATAGTATGCTCTCATGTTTTAATGACGAATCTTACATCCGTTTTCTTTTCACAGGTGATCTCGTACACGCATAGAGTTTCTGTGCTGGTGTGTTTCGTCTAACGCATTCGCCGCTAGGAGCGCTGTAGTAGCTGTTCAGTTAAGATGGCGTCTGTGACAGAGAAGGCACAATGTATTGTGTGGCTTACAGAAACAAAATCTCCTGTCAGTGTTCAGCGAAGGTTCAGAACAAAGTATGGAAAGAATCCACCTGATGTGAAGTTAATTAAGTCGTGGATGAAAAAATTCTTGGAAACTGTTTCCCCAACTGTGAACCTAGATATGCTCACCAATTACGCCATTCCCCGGCTGCAGGACAGGCAGCCAACTGTCATCTTCCAACAAGATGGGGCACCCCGTCATTGGGCACATGTTCGTGAAACTCTCGTCGCAACATTTCCAAATCGATGGATTGGCAGGGACGGGCCAATCCCATGGCCCAAAGATCACCAGACATTACCCCGCTGGATTTCTTTCTCTGAGGTCATGTTAAAGATTTGGTTTATGCAACAGTTGTTCCAGATATCAGAACATTGCGAGAACGCATTACGGAAAATGTGTGGCGTGAGTGTGAATGCCGTTTAGACATTTTACGTGCCACTAGGGGTGCACATGTGGAAGCTTATTAAGTTCATTAACTATGTATCAAAACTTTGTATATTTATCTACTTATGACTAAAACTGTGTTTGAATACGAGTGTTTATTTAAAAGTTATAGCATGCTTTAATCTGGGTAATCATTTATGGACACCCTATATATATATACATATTTACGACGTGCTTTGCACCACCTGAGTGTGACTTACATGTGGTTCAAGTAATGATCACAAGTGGTTCAATAACATTTTTTTTTACAAATAAATGTGTGGGAGAATCAACGCCACTTTTAAGAAGGTGACCAATATTGTATTAGCATCGTTCCCAGTGATTGTAGTAATCCCTTGTTAAGAAGTTTAATAATCCGAACTTTGTATAAAAAGTTAGACCCAGGGTGGAAACGAGGCCGTGATTGACATCTGGTGAACTCAAGGCTTGGCTTACTCTCGTGTGAGATAGGCTTAAATAACGCGACATCCCCACGTATGCTGACTGGCCTAATCTAACCCAGCTAAGTTTAAGGTTAAGTTGGTTTTCGTACCAAATTCCTAATCATATAACCTGAACAAAGTCCTCATTATTATTTCCGAGATTTATGGTAATCGGCGGACAACCCTTTACATGATTATTCAAGAAAAGATTATACAGATATTTACCAAGCTAATTACTACATTTACACGTTAAAACAATAACCTTGGTTAACCTTGGTTTTGCTTGGGTCTTTTCATTTTTATGAACTGTAAAAATTATGAATAAAAATACATTTTTCTAGTGTAGTTTTATCCGCTAATTTAAAAAATAAATTTTTTTTTTTTTGGAGAAACGAAAATAAATTAGAAATTTTGCCTTTAAAGTACTTTTTTTTTTCTTCTTTTTTTTTGAGAAAAAGCCTACACTAGGCTTTTTCAACTGAAAAGTTTGAAATATCGGCAACATTTTTTTAAACATCTTTATTTGTATTTTTATTTAAAATTTTATAGTTCATAAACTAAAAAGATCCTTTTGCTTCCGCCCGAATTGTTCATTCTGATAAAGGTGAAGCTTGTCACTCCACCTTAGACCTACAGAGGCTAGTAAAATATTCAATAACGTAAATGGGGTTCCGTTGCTTACTGATATAACTGTCTGCACTGAAGAGATTGCATATTGTATAGATAAGCTAAAAATTAATAATTCGCCTGGTCCTAACCAATTTTAAACAATTTTAAACAATTTTAAACCAATTTTAAACAAATTTTAAACCAATTTTAAACCAATTTTAAACAGATCTTTATTTGCATTTTATTTAAAAAATTTATAGTTCATAAAACTGAAAAGATCCTTTTGCTTCCGCCCGAATTGTTCATTCTGATAAAGGTCAAGCTTGTCATTCCACCTTAGACCTACAGTTTAACGTGGAATCTGAACCACGCCCCAATATAGCTCAAATTATAGCCACTTTCATTTTTTCTAGCATAGTGAGACGTTATTGTATACATATATACATACATACCAGGCGGTTCGCCTCATTTTTCATTATTTCGTTATCTCTCCTCCTCGTGTGCAGAAACGTTCCTTAATACTTATGTCGTTTCTATTCACATACATATATGTATATATATATATATACACATATATATATATATATATATATATATATATATATATATATATATATACACACACACACAGTATATACGGTATATTATTATATATGCCAAAAAAAATGTAAAGAAACAAATTATTCAAAACGAAAAAAAAATTCGTGATATTCTGTTTTTCTTCATATATTTTATTCTTTTTTGGTCAAAGTAATAGGATTTCACCTGAAACCAGCTTCAAATACAAAAATTTGCCTCTCTCTCTCTCTCTCTCTCTCTCTCTCTCTCTCTCTCTTTCACTTTAACATTTATGTAAGTTTAATAAATTGGGATGAACTGTTAGCGGAAGAAAGTTTTCTTAGCATACGAGATAATTTCATGAATCTATTTATACATTTCGACCATCGTTGTGTATCAACGACGGTTAATAGAGTTAAAGTGATTGCAAAATCTTAATGGTGGAATAGAAATATAGGAAAAGCAATCGGAGATAGAAATGTAGTCTACAACAGGTATAAAGGTGACCGTGCACAGCAGCACTTTAGTAATTATATAGATTTGCGTAGAAAGGTTAAACGTTTAATAAGATGTGCAAACGTGAATTTGAAATTCAAGTAGCTAATGAATGTAATGAGGGGCAATATTGAGCTGCAGTAGTTTCAAGAGGTAACATAATAAATAACTAGAGGGAGAAAGCTCTCAAATAAAAGTTTTACACCGGTTCTTACAATTGAGGATACTTTTTTTGTTTCAGAGGCTAGTAAAATATTCAATAACGTAAATGGGGTTCCGTTGCTTACTGATATAACTGTCTGCTCTCAAGAGATTGCGTATTGTATAGATAAGCTAAAAATTAATAATTCGCCAGGTCCTAACCAATTTTACCCGAAACATTTAAATCAGTTAAAAATGTAATACTAGATCCTTTAATTAAAAGTTTTAATAATTCTTTATCACAGGATCTTAAATTAGCTAATGTAACTCCAATCTTTCAAAAAGGGGAATAAGCAACAAGCGGGAAATTATAGGTCTATTAGTCTAACTTCTATTACTAGAAAGCTTTTAGAATCAATTATTCGAGAACGTATATTCGACCATCTTGAAAGGAATAATCTCATTAAACAAAGTCAATATGAGTTTCCTAAAAATAAATCCAGTTTAACAATTTTATTAGTTTTTTCATGACGTCATCGGTATTTATGATTGCAACAGAGCGGTAGATATAATATACAGTATTTAGATTTTCAAAAGGAGTTGGAGAAAATTCCGCATAAAGGAGTGTTAGAAAAACAAAGTTCACGGAATAAGGGTTCAAGTTGTTAATTGGAGTGAGTAGTATGCCCGAAAAATCCATGAGTGCAATGCAATTGCACATGTTACGTAATGTTGCAAGAGTGCCAACCCCATCCCCTTTTGTCGCAAGGCACCCCCACCCCCTTTTGTTGCAAGGCAGCCCCCCTTTATTGCAAGGCATCCCCTTTGTTGCCAACCCCAAAATGGGGATGCAAGGGGTATGCAACTTGGGGTTATCCCCCAAGCTGAAACCCCCAAAGGGGCATACCTAACCTAAGGGGCCTCTTTGGGGGAGAAGGTGGGACAGCCTCACCCCCAAAGGGGCAGAGAGAGAGAGAGAGAGAGAGAGAGAGAGAGAAGAGGAGAGAACCCAGAGGAGCGGGTTCTTCGCCTGACAGCTGCCAGAAGCATATGAGTCCTTCAGCCACCCCGCCGCTCTCTTATAGGCACCTAATCAGCCAGTTGGCTGAGTTGCCAGTTTGCGCCATGTATTTAATTATTTCATATATTATTCAGCCAGTTGGCTTAGAAGGCTGAGCTGCCAGATTCGTTATATATTAAATTATTCCATATATTAATGTTGGCTCAGAAGGCTGAGGACTGCGCTATGCATTTAATTTATTCCAAATATTATTCAGCTAGTTGGCTTAGAAGGCTGAGGATTGCGTTATGCATTTAATTTATTCCATATATTAATCAGCCAGATGGCTTAGAAGGCTGAGGTGCCAGATAGCATCAATTATTTAAATATTCCATATATTAATCAGTCAGTTGGCTTAGAAGGTTGAGTTGCCAGATTCGTTATTTATTAAATTATTCCATATATTAATTTTGGCTTAGAAGGGTGAGTTGTCATTTTTCGCCATGTATTTAATTATTCATATATTCTTCTGTCATCTGGCTTAGAAAGTTGAGCTGACAACTTCGCTATTTATTTATTAAATTATTCCATATATTCCAGTTGGTTTAGAAGACCGATTTAACAAATAACAATTAATTAAATATTCAGAAAACCGCTTTAGAAACCAAACAAGTAATATAATCGTGTTCAAGGGATAAATAAAAGACCAATACAACGTTCTGTTTATTTTAGCTGAATTAATGGATATACAATGGACATATATATGGTCAAATAATAGAACGGAAAATATATAATCATACAAAGCATAGTATTAGCAAAATATTAGTACAGGAAACTATATAGTTATATTAATTACACTGGGGAACAAATTTCAACTTTTTGTCTATTGAATTAGATTTGACAGTTAGTTCTAGGTAATTTGGGTGCGCTGAGCACAAATCTTTACTCGGTTTTGCTCTATCAGGTCCTGATTTTGCTCAACACCCCTCCTCTTTCGTCGTATTCATAAAAAGGTTATTTTCTCAATACTCGCTAAGTCTTTTTGCAGTTACACATTATGCAACTAGGTTTTTATCTAGGTATTTGTACCTATTGTTATGGTATTGTTGTATTATGTATATTTTTATATGTAACACCCTAAAAATATTTTTAATTTTGTCATTTTTAACCCATTTTAATATTAGTAAATTAAGCTAAAAATATCATAGAATTCTAAAATTTTCTCGAGCGTTCCTGTTCTCTGTAGAGTATTCTAGAGGGACAACTAAAATATATAAAAGCGACTCGTTTCCAGAGTTAATCAGTCAATTCAATCAGTCAGTCAGTCAGTTGAGTTACAGTAGTTAATTAAGTTTGGGCATTAACATAATTTTAAATTGGCCTATGATTTAGTGAGTAATTTTGTCATCGTGATTTAATATAGTTGATTTAATTAGACGTAATTTATATTGTACCTACTCATCCGTGTTTCTAGTTTAATTTCATAGATTGTAAGTACCTATTTCATAATAAGTACCTATTTAAACTAATTTTTGTGTTTATATTTCAGATTTTCTTAAATTTATATGAATTAAGGGCTTTAAATACCTTTACAAATTGGCAGAACAATCAAGCAATATGTCATCAAGCACTAGAAAGTTCAAATGCAAAAACAACCCTGATTCCTTCTGTTATATATGTGGAAATTTTACACTTCCACATCAACGAGCAAATATAACTGACTTCGTAAAAAGAGCTTACTTAGCTTATTTTGGCATAAAACTGGGGGACCAAGATAAATCGTGGGCTCCACATAAAGCCTGCACTATATGCATTGAAAGACTGCGACATTGGACGAAGGGTTCGGATTCAAAAATACCTTTTGGAGTTCCGATGGTAAGTTTATGATTTCATAAAACTACGTAATTTAATCACTAGTATACTGTAACTTACCTAAATGTAATTGTAACTTAGGTACATAAACAAAAATTTACAGAAAATGTTTATAAGAATCTCAAATATTGCATAAGGTTGAAACACATAGAAATGTTAAATGTTTGGGTGATAACTTTTGATAAAATTCATAAAAACAAGTCTCTCGTCGCTTTTGTTAACGCTTTACAATTTTTTTTCCATATCAGGTGTGGCGAGAGCCTACTAACCACGAGACCGATTGCTACCTTTGCTTTGTCAAGACTTCGGGCTTCACTAAGAAAAATAAACATTGTATCGAGTACCCAAATTTCGACACCGCGATACGACCTGTGCTACATTCAAATGAGATCCCCATTCCAAAATTTAAGGGTCTGCCAACTCAAGAATTAGTTGAAGATGTTCCTGAAAATATTGTTATGCACTTTGAGGAGTCAGACACCGATTTTGACCCCAGCGTATTTGAAAGTCAAAACGATCCGCAAAAGTTTAACCAGGCCGAGTTGAATGATCTTGTAAGGGATCTAAATTTGCCAAAAAAGGCTGCGGAAATTTTAGCTTCAAGACTTAAAGAGAAAAACTTGCTTACTTCAAACACATACATTTTCATTTTACAGAAAAAGAGAAGAAGAACTTGTTAAATATTTTAGAACAGAGGATAGTTTAGTATATTGCTGCGACATAGTTGGTTTGTTAAAGAAGATGGGGGTTGAGTCTTACGATGCAAATGATTGGCGCTTGTTTTTAGACAGTTCGAAAAGAAGTCTTAAGTGTGTGTTGTTGCATAATGGCAATCTATACGGCTCGATACCGATTGGGCACTCAACAAAATTAAAAGAAAAGTATGAACATATAGAAAAGGTTTTAAATCTTATCAAATATAGGGAGCACGAGTGGATCATATGTGTTGACTTAAAAATGGTTAATTTTCTGCTAGGACAACAAGGAGGGTATACTAAATATCCCTGCTTCCTTTGCTTATGGGACAGCAGAGCCAAGGAAGAACATTATTTCAAACAAATCTGGCCAGCACGAACATCACTTACTGTCGGAGAAAAAAACGTAATTAATCCACCTTTAGTGAGCAGAGATAAAATCATATTTCCTCCTCTGCATATAAAACTAGGCCTCATTAAACAATATGTAAAAGCTTTAGATACGAACGGCGAGTGTTTCAAATACATAACTTCAAAATTTCCAAGTTTAAGTTATGAAAAAATCAAGGCGGGAATTTTCGACGGTCCACAAATAAGAACAATGATTAAAGACAGCAATTTTCCTAATGTCATGAATGAACGCGAAAAAAATGGCTGGTTCTCATTCGTGGACTTGATAGAAAACTTTTTAGGCAATTATACGGCAGATAACTACGAAGAAATCGTAAAAAAACTTTTAAGGGACTACAAAGAGTTAGGTTGCAATATGAGCATAAAAATGCATTTTTTGAATAGCCATCTTGACCAATTTCCAAGTAATTTAGGTGATGTAAGTGACGAACAAGGGGAGAGATTCCACCAAGATATAAAAATTATGGAGGAACGGTACCAAGGCCGCTGGGATTCCCACATGATGGCTGATTACTGCTGGTGCTTGAAAAGAGACCTGCCATCAACAAGCAAATACGCTAGAAAGTCTTACAAAAGAAAATTTTTACCACAGTGAAAGCTTCATATCTGTTTGTTTTTTTATTTTAAGTCATTTCTATCGTTATAATGTAATTTTACTGTAGTTTGAACTGCTTGTATTCATGAAACTTGAAAAAAAAATTTAACACATGACTTAATTTTTTAGTCCTAATTTGAAAAATCTGGAAAATGGCACATAGGCTGTCGACAAGAATCAGGACCTGATAGAGCCAAACCGAGTTGAAATTCGTATTCAGCGCACCCAAATTACCTAGAATCAAGTGTCAGATATCATTCAGTAAAATACGTGTTGCCCAGTGTTATATATAGTCATAAAAAACATAGCATTAACAAAATATTAGTACAGGAAAATATATAGTTATATTATCAAAAGTTATATTATCAAATATTAGTACAGGAAAAAATATACAAAACGTATAATTATATTATTACAGGAAAAATATATATTGTCTTTACGTTCTACGGTGGAAAACGCTAAATTCGCATATGATAGAGTCTATATCCACATCGCCATTACTTTGTACGATGTGGTAAAACCGTCCAAGCATCACTTCACTGTTTAACTGATGCGGCGGTCTATACTCGACACAGATGTCTTTCATATCGTTCAATACTCTTTTTGTACCCATTTTACACTCGGCGGGCAAGTTATCTTTAAGCACAGCTAGAACACAATCAAAGGCACTCACAAAAATGTCATCGTAACCACAACATTAAATACAAGTTTATAATCATGCCTTTCCAATCGAAGGCTTTTTCTTAACCTCCCGAACTTTTCAATCGTGAACTCTTCTTCACTCGGCGTAACGGGACTAGAAATATTCTACCAAATCGTAACGACACCTATCCACTAAATAGAGGTAGAGTTCTTCAGGGTGAACAGTGTAGGCGAGCTCAGCTCTGTACCTCTCAAGTGCTTTGTACCAAAGCTCAGGATATTTCGAAGAATCTAAACCTTTTAAATATGCATCCAGATCTAGACCGTTCTCCCCCTGTTCATTCCTACATTCAACAAATCCGTCGAGCAGAGCGGTGTAAGCGTATTCAAGTACCTTGTCAAAATAAATCATATCTTTAACACGCGCATCTAATATAGGCTTCAGCTTACGGAATCCGACGATCTCAAACATTCTGTCGAGGATGAAACGGTTTTCTGTAGGAACAAGAACGTCATTATCAGCTGTGTTCTTCCACATCAGTCGTATATAAATGCATGGTTGTTCGTTATTTACACCCAATGTACAAACAGTGGTATATGAGGAGGCATCACTAATCGTCTCTCTTCTTGTACCTACGTCAGCTGGTATTTTATAACGGTCCTCAGCCCACCTCTCAACTACCACGAAGATTTTATGCATCTCCTCAAGACTTAAATAAATAACGTTACGTTTGCTTACATGCCTGCAGATCGTTTCAAGCACACAGTTAATGGTGCCGGTTTCTCGCCTGAACACGCGCAATGACTTCGTCACGGAGACGTCCTACGAGGCATTGAGAATGCTTCTCAAAGGGAGTTCCATCGTATTCGCACGTTCACACGGTTCGAGATGACTATGGCGCGGCCACTCGGTGCAAGCTCTGAGATAACTATGAGCCACAGGAGGCAGGCAGGCAGGATCGGCTCGACGGGCGGGGTGAATCATCCTCATGAAACGTGAATGGGTTTGTTCGAACTCGTATGCCCTGGGAGGAGTGAGTCACACCATAATCTAATGAAACGTGTACGGCGTTTCGGTTTTAATGTTTTATCACTACCACTTCCCCGAATACGCACCAGACATTTTCCTTCAGGGTAATTTTCACAAACTAAACACATTTTTTAAAGGTTTTATCTCTCCTAAACATCTTCACAAACCGGTGCGCTATTAGAGAGAAACATGTGTTCATATTTATCCTTTTTGTTTAACAGGCGATACTCACCTCTAAAATCTGTTAAAAACACACACAAACCTTTAGCCACAACCTCACTACAAACCTCATCATGATATATATTAATGTGGTGGTAAAAATACTTAAGATTGTCCATGATGACAAGATTTACATTTTCAGCCGTAGGGTACGAGTAATCGGTATGGTGTAACATGATATAATACCACTTATCACACCACTCATCCACAAGACACTACCCATAACTGTTGTTTATCTTCTGACCGTGTTGCTTCTTCTACTGCGCGGTATATGTGAGCCTTTATAAAGCTTAGTTCTATAACATACTTCAGTACGTCGTCTGTACTGCGAAATCCTACAACCCCCTCGCCAGAATATCCGTAGAGTATTTAAATAGCCTGACCCTTCGCATGATTCAATGCAGCCTTAAAAGAGGCAAAGGGGGGGAATAGGGAGTTTTTCAGTATGCACTACATCTACACACTTAGCAGAATACCACTTCATAAATGTTAAACACGCGATATTAAAGGTAGCCATTACTATTTTCTTCTATGCGAGAGAATACACGTCTGAGCTCAAGGCTATACAGAGGTCAACTGAGCAGGCAGGGAAGCCCAGGTTGCGGCATAACTCACGCTGCTGGTCTTACAGTGGACGGGGCTTAACTTTTTACTGTACACACACACACACACACACACACACGCACACACACACACCAAGTGAAACGTTAGTTGAAACATGATTTATTTAATAAACGAAATAATCAGGATGTACATATTTACAAATACGTGTAATAATTAAGTAAGCAAAAGACATATCAAAGATTATGGTATCCAAAGGGCACGGTGTCATAGGTACCAGGCACCTGGTAGCGTTTCCGGTAGGTGTTACGGCACACCTTTGTACCCCTAAGTTCCTTCATGCCCCTCAGCTTCTGCGCCCGAAAATTGTGGGTGCCTACAGTCAGTTGGGTCGGACGGCCACCCTCATCATCATCTTCCAAGCACACTAACTCCTTCAGCGAATCAAAGTTAACGACCCTCTGATTCGCTTGGTTAAGCGTGATACCCTTAGCCTTCACGATATACTTCGTTTCATCCCCTATCCTCACCCGTACCCGATAGGTTTTTGGCCCCGTTGACACAAACGAGTCTGCGTATGCGTTGTCCCCATACTTATCCTTGATCTCATCAGTTAGCTCACCGAGGAACTCCCCAATAGCAGACATGTTTTCACCCCTCCTCGCTGAATATCACGCTATCTGTATCGGCATACAAAACCCGCCGACCAAGAGAATGCAATAGACCCAAAAGTTTGATGCGCACTTAGGCTGTTGTGAAGCTGGCTACAGGAATGTTTGTAACCCGTGAGGTATCTGTGGCCAATTCAGTATTGTTGTACTTTATTATGTATGTATTACCTACATTCACAATCTCCATGACCTCTTTATCGGGGGCGTTGGCGTAATCCCAGACTTCACTATTGCTTTGCGCCAAATGAACGTTCCCTTTACCGGTATTCTGGGAAATTTTTCCTCAAAGACTGTTTAGGCACAATTTTGCACTAAAGCGCTTGCCAGGATTCTTTACAATTTAGGTACGATCAAGTTGTACACCTTCGTGGTCACGGTAACGCTGAATGTAAGACGTTTTTTCATCTTCGGTTTCAATCCCTCGCGTATATCCTGACGCCTCAACCTTGTCCTTCAAAAACGCGTTTATATATGGTGTGAAAAGGTTGGGTAGCTTTTGAAACCTCGACACCTCACGTATCTTTATTATTCTATACCCATGGCGAACGGCTAGGGCCAGCTCAGGGCTTGTGTATACACCTCTGATCTTACGCTGGTGGGGTGTATGGCCACAATCACCATTGTTCTCTTCCGCACACTTCACACACAGGGGAAACATGAATTTGTAATCTATAACGACGGGTAAGATCGGCATCCATAAATCACGATGGGGGAGCACGTCTACGAAAGAGAGTCCAAAGTAGCGACCATTCAAATTTCTTGAAAAATCGTTGATGGAAGGTAGGCTAGGTCCCACCAGTTTCTGAGACGCACCTACGGGGTACGGATTGTTCTTCATCACGTAGGGGTATAAAGAACAGAAATCGTAGTAGTGGAGCTTCACACCATCCGTAGGTGGAAAGTATAGCTTGAAGGGATTTGTACGCCCACCGAACAAGCTATCACCACATTTGAGAGGATCCAGTACCATTGAACGCTTGATTGTGTTTATTTCTTCACGGTACCCCCCGTCTGTCTCCATCCGTGCATCATATTCATGCTCCCACAAGACTTTGTGAGTGAACTGGGAGCCTATAAGTTGATCGCGGGTGCGCGTCCACGCAAGACAGTCGGCAGGAGATCTACCGTGGATATCTCCCACGATTCTACACTCAGGACGGGGGCATCCATGCCACCAGCAACCACTAAAGGAGTACACAGTCTTCTCGCCAATGACACGGTTTTCACTTAGACCATCAACCCAAAAAACATGGCCATTAACCTTAATGGGTACTTCACCCGTGTTTCGGGCGTGCTTTATGTATACGCCTGTCTGCTGTTGTAGGTGTATGAGCCAGTAAATAGCCTTGTGCCCATAACTGCGGGGATCGTTTCTGTGGATAATGGCCAAGGTGCCTTTAGGCATGAAGTTATTCTTGAACATCGTAAAACATAATGATGCGATGATGGTTGCGACTTTCAGCGGATCGCATTTGAAACGGCATATGTACAATGTACATCCTTCTAAAGGCCTGGAGACACTCTAAGCACGCGTGCATCATTCACGCAATAACGCTCACATTCATCAGTTATATTATAAGGATTACATTCATTAAAACTGTTGTAGTATCGATCAAAATCTTCACGTTCATCTGTACTCATACAATCATAGTTAAAGTAATGTTTGGGTGGAGGTAGACCTACGTAATTTAAAGTTTCACTAGTGAAGAACATGTAAAGGAAATATCCTTTGGAAACCTCAGCTGCTACGCCCATCACCTTGGGTAGCTTTGCTAATTTACAAGGTGTGAATAATAAAGTGTCTTTAAATTGTACATTACCTCTTATTTGCATCTATATTAATTTGTTGCCTCTTTTCAACGGATCACCTGTAAATATCTCAGAGGACTCGTGCTCAAGCAACTCCTTATAAAGGAACTACGTGTCAAATTTTGCCCCGTTATGGGCGAGAATATACACAGTCATTTTTTTTAACTTGTCCGCTAGCTTGACAATATAGGACACAAATAGTTTTACAGGACTATCGTGGACATTCTTTTTAAAAACGTTTGTCCGTTTACCACATTTGTGGCACTCATCACACTCGATCTCCATAAACTCATCACAGATAGTGTGACTTACAAGTAAATGTGGAATAACCTCTTTGGTGTCAGCGTTGGTGTATGTTTCTCTATCGTAGTGCACCCTTATACAAGGGTTGTTTTTAGGCTTGGCGTCTTTCATATAACATACATGTTTTACACCATCCGCCTTATATTTCTCATGGCATATAGAGCAGTGAATTTCATCACATTTGTGCTCAAACTTTCCCCAATTATCCATCATGTGAAACACCACATTCACAGATTCTCATTTTCCTCCACGTGCCAAATGATTTATGGAACTCAAAACAGCTATTATTGAAAAATGTGCGTCTACACACATTACAATCCCTCTTCTCAGCTTCAACTACACGGCTTTCACATTTGGGGCTTTTACACTGCTTACATACCATGTGGCAGTCTTTAAAATGTTTCACTATATCATCCGCAAACTCGAGACACCCTTTACACAAATCATGATGTCGTCCATATTTTCGACTTTTGTCATAACTCGCGTAAAGGCATTTTATATTACGGATGGGGAGATATGTTGTACCTGACAATCCTAAAATAAGTAGGGGTCTTGTACGATCTCTAACACAGCTTTTAAAAACATACACAGTTCTACGACGATCATCCAGTCCAAATACAACTATACGAGCATTCATTTCCTGTTCTACCCTTCTCAGCTCCTCAGGACCCATGTTACAGTCAAACTCAAGTTCACAGTCTACAGCTAGTTTACGGGCACGCTCCACTACCATAGGCAGCCAAATTTTTGCGGTCTGTGTATTTAGTACAACAAACATAGAGCTAAGACTACTGCTATAAAGCCGCAACCACGATCGACGTTTATATGCCGTCTAAAAATAGCCTGAGAATTGAAGTTAAGAGTGTAAGGTGTGGCATTATGACCCGCAACACGGAATACACGGTCAATATTTACCGTGAAGTTGTCCATATTGAAGGCTATACTACTTTAGGAGGCCTGCATTATACGACCTAATATATACTCTACATCTTCAGCAGCCAAACGCCTGAATGGCACTACTACCCAAAAATCATCTACATCACCATCATCTGACCCGAATCCGAAGGACAGCCTCGTCCTGTCTTCACGCTCGTCGCGGTTCTGAAGGGCAAACTCTACAATACGCTCTACTACGCGACGTAGTCCGTGTTCAATACTGTTGCTATACATGGATCTAGGATCAACCCTGACTATATACCGATTTCTAGTCAAGGCTGGGGTTGGGGCTGCGGTGCGCACCAACTCGAATGTTATGCTATCCTCAATAGAGCGGGAAGCTGCTGTGGAGGATGAATAAGGGACTATATTTGAGGAATGCGGTATTGTGTGGGTTGTTGCGTAAGACGTTGAGGGTTGGAGCTCTATTACTGCAGACTCAACAGAACGGGGAGCAGCTGTGGAGGATGAATAAGGGGTTATGTTGGCGGAAGAAGCTGATGTGAGGGTTGGTTGCGTAAGACGTTGAGGGTTGGGGCCCTATTACTGCAGAATCAACAGAACGGGGAGCAGCTGTGGAGGATGAACAAGGGGGTATATTGGCGGAATGCTCTAGTGTGTGGCTTGTTGCGTAAGACGTTGAGGGCTGGGGTTCTATTACTGGTGTTCCAACAACCCTGGAACGCTTTATACCTGAAGTATAATACAGTATATAAATACAGTATATAATACAGTATATAAAAATATTACTCTATCAAAATAATATTATATTGTATTCATTTTATTACGGAAATATGTACAATTTAAATAAAATTCACATTTTCATTGTGAAAAATTACATATACGGTAAATCTAAAGAAATTCTTGCCAATTTCCAGAATTTTTCCTTGGTTTTCTCCACAAATTTAGTAAAGTGCATCAAGTTTTGGTGAGTACATTTAGTGTTCTTGTTGTATGTTACATACAGGAATATAACTAGTATTTTATTGTACAGTAATGTACTTCTGGTGAGTTATGATGCAGTAATTTTCTTCAAATGTAATTTAAAACTCCTTTTATATATACTGTACTTACCTATTTTTTCATGAAAAAATTGGATTATCCCACTACCTCTAGAACATGAATGTGTAAATAAACCAACTTTCTATACTATGGGAAAGAGTGTGTTAAACGAAGACAGCAGAAAAATGACTTAGATGTTATTGTTACAGAGGATTTAAAGTTCTCAAAACAATATTCAGTCGCGAGCAATAAAGCTATTAAAGTGGCTTTTATTTCTCGTAATTTTCACTGTAAATCTGAAGATATTGTTTTGCCATTACATAAGTCGATTGTTAAGCCTCATTTAGAATATACTATACAGGTTTGGTCGGCCTATATGAATAGGGATAAAGAAATGGTAGAAAGGGGTCAGCGTCGCGCATCGAAGCTTATTCCAACATTACTTGGTAAACCAAATGATGAGAGACTCAGAGCTGAATTTGTATTCTCATGAAATTTGGCGTTTGAGAGGTGAATTATTAATTCAGGTGTTTAAAATTTTTTAAAAATTTGACAGCGTATAAACTGTGAGACTTTCTTTTTAGGTAGAAAATATGAATATTACGAGAAACAGGGGTTTGAAAATAAGGGGTAAAAGATTTGAGACAAACGCTGTGATGGGTTTTTTCACCTATAAGACAGCTGAGAGGTAGAATAGCCTTCTCGTGAGGGTCGTAGTCAGTACTTCGGTAAATATGTTTAAAAATAGGTTGGATAGACATTTTACTAGCATAAATTTGCAATAAAGGGTGGATTAATTTTTTTTGTCGGAAGGAGTGGACAAGGGCCAGCGCCCGCAAAATTGTCACACCCACTATGCAAGAAGGAGAGAGCCAAAATCAAGGTCCCTGAGGCCCACGATGCCATATTTTTTTAATAAATTGAAAAGATTGTATAGCATGTAAAGTGCATGTATGTGTAGTGAAGAATAGCGGGAGAAGTGTGCATTTGAAAGGATACTGAACTGCTCACAGGGTAGATGAGACACGGAAAATGATCAGCTATTAGGGATGTGTTTTTATTTATTATAGGTTGTAGCCCGATTTTCCTTTTGTTTTAAATGTCGTTGGAGGTACTAATAGGGGCTGGATGCAGAGCACTGGGAGTTCTCAGATGATACCCCTTTGGTAGAGAAGGGACGCTTGATGGGATCTCTGGAGTCTAAACCTCCGAACAAACGTTTTGAATTTCAGGGAAGTTACTTGGATATACAGTGTAGGGCTGTTAGTACTTTTTAGGAAAATCACTAGAGAAAATTTTAGCTTCATATAGAAATAGTGATGTTTCCTTCTGTAGTAAATGTAGTAGAATTGCTGGTCTGGCCTGGTTTGAGAGGACTGGGAGTTCTCAGATTATGAGAAGGTTGATGGGAATTCTCGAAAGTCAAACCTCTAAAAAGGCATATTCAACTCTAGGGAAGCTGCTTAGCTAGAGTAGAATTTTAGTTTGAAATATTTTGTAACAAAATTTCGTGACTTAATCGTAAATTTCGTAAATTAATTTAATTTAAATAATTCCAGTAAATTATATATTAAAAGCAAATTTAACGGAGAAATGATGCAATGATGAAATGATAACTTCTTGTTCATAATAGTAAAAAAATTCCTCTATTTTCTGCTATCCTATAATGTGTAACTGGGTACACGAGATAAGTGTACGCATGGTGTGAATGAACTTTGAAGCTATTATCGTCATTATACGTTTTCCTACTTTCCTATAAATCTTCTTTTACCACTATTTTCTGTCAGCAGTAGCTAGCGGAGCAGGGAGAGAGCCTTGTCTGTTTCATACTTTACTATTACTATTATTCCTGTGTGAAAGCTTTACACGCCTATAAGTGTAAAAGTGATATAAGTTTTCAGTATTTACTTTCAATTACTTTTTTTATTTGTTTTACTTCTTTTTTGGGCTAGCCTATAGAGAAACATTGGTCTTTGTTAGCCTGTAACTCTGTAACTTTGTAACTACTTGAATATACTGTATTCATTTTCAGCGCCAAAATTATAAGAAATCACCAAAAACACACTGTATACAGTGTGTACAGTGTACACTACACGGAAGTCTGTCATATACTGAACGGACGAACTACACGAATAAAGTATTGTGAAGAGGTTGCCATGCAGTGTGGGTTAGATTGAGTTAGGTTAATTTAGCCTAGGTTAGATTACGCTAGGTTAGATTAACACACTGGTGCCCAACGAAACTTTACTGATTCTGTTCTAGCTAACGTCAGACGATTTTATTCAGTCTCGGAAAAGACTTCTGGGCACTCATGGGTTAAATTAGTTTTTTAGGCGTGTCATTGTTATGGTCTAGTCCAGGGGTGGGCAACCTTTTTAAGTGAGCGTGCCAAAATCGTCAAATCTTTGATGCAAAAGTTAATCTTTACCATTTTTTAGCAGAAAACATTAAGTTAAAATATAAAACTCAGCGAAGAATTTGGATATTTATTTATTTTAATTTTTTTTAAGGTGAGCCCGGGGAATCGCGTGCCGGAAAAAAGTCGTTGGCGTGCCAAGGGTTGCCCACGCCTCGTCTAGTCGATCCAATGAGTATAGTTCTCTTTATTCTCTGCGGAATAAACAAAAAATTCCTCTTCACGTAAAATGAACAAGAATAATTATCAGGTTGTAACATAAATTCTGCTCAATTAGAAAATGGACGATAGATAATAGAATAACCTCAAGATAATGTGAAATAGTTTTAGAAATGTTGCAAAATACACGCGGCGACAGGTTCGCACATGTTTTATCACGATGCAGAATGACTTAGGCTAGTGTAGGCTGAGGCTAGTGTAGGATTAGGCTAATGAATATTTTCTCTGGTGTTTTTCATACAGTTACAACGCCACCCGTACGATAGTACAGTAATTGAAAAAACATGGAGCCCACGAAAGAGCATATTCACATGTGATGCTGTATGAGTTCCATAAAGGATCTAACGCTAGTGAATCCGCAAGAAACATTCAAAGAGTTTATGGAAATGATGATGTGAGCGAATGGATGTGTAGGAGATGGTTTGAGAAGTTCAGAAATGGAGACTTTAGTCTGAAAGATTATCAACGAACAGGACAATCAAATGAGTTAGATGAAGAGTTGCTGAAAGCAACAGTGGAGGAAAACCCAAAGGTAACTGTAAAAGAACTTGACCTGCAACTCGACGTTAGCCATATGACCATTCATCATCATTTGAAGCTGTTAGGAAAAGTAGTGAAGGTTGGAAAATGGGTTCCGCGTGATTTGACACGAGCGAATCTTCAACATCGAATTGATATTTGCACATCACTGCATTCTCGGCAACTACAGGCACCGTTTTTGAATCGGATCGTCACTGGAGATGAAAAATGGGTCCTCTTTAACAATATCAAGCGTCGACATCCGTGGCTTAGCAGTGAAACAAAGCCTGAACCTCAGCCAAGGAATGGACCCCATCCAAAGAAAATTTTGCTATGTGTTTGGTGGGATATGCAAGAACTTATTCATTTTGAGCTTCTGCCAGATAACCAAACAATCACAGCTGAAGTCTACTGCCAACAACTCCAACGATTGAAGATGGCATTACAAGAAAAACGTCCTGCATTAATTAATCGCAGAGGTGTTCTATTCCACCAGGATAACGCGCGCCCTCACACTGCTCGAATCACCACTGCACAATTGGAGGCACTTGGTTGGGGAAAAAATGCCTCATCCACCTTATTCTCTGGACATCGCACTTCCAGACTAACATTTATTCAGAAGTCTGCAACACCACCTAGATGGACAAAAGTTGCAATCCAGGGAAGCTATCGAAAACAAAGTGATCGCTTTTTTTTAACTCGAAACCAAGGGATTTCTTCGAGCGTGGCATAAAAAAAAATTTCTACAGTGGGAGGAGGTTATAGAAAAAGAAGAGAATTATATTGATGATTAATTTGTCATTATAAGTCATTTAATTTTTGTTCTGAATGAACTAAAAATCGAGCAGAATATATGTTACAATCTTATATTACAATATAAAATATTGAACTGGAATTAAGTATTAATCCTGAAGTCAGGGAAAAATCTTTGTCATTATCTCTAATTTTTCATTTCCCTTTCATTAGTTACAGATTTCAAGAGAAAAGCATCCTCAGTTTCGGAAGCTACTGTAAATAAGGGTTCCATTCCTTGGAAGTATATAATTCTAATTAGATTTTTCTGCGAAAAGGGTTTTTAGAGTATTTTTACTGGTTGGGCAAAGGAAATAAAGGAATGCCTCAAGTCTAAAAAACTATAAAAATAAATTCATTGTGTAGAGTTCTATTCTATAATTACACAGTTAAATAAACAAGAATACCTAAAAAAATTTAGCTTTTACGGTTATGAGACTAATAATCTAGTTTAAGGTCTGAAAATGACTTCTTACATTGCCCCATTTCCGCCTAATGGAAGAGGATGTATCTTATCAAATCATATTTTCACGACGCAAATTAGTGTCAGATAATGTAGTCATTTTCGGACTTCATTTGTTGCCATTACACCTTAATGGAGAGTGAATTATAAATTAAAACAAGAGATACAGTTATACGCTATAAAAAAAACATTTCAACATTCTCTCTATATATATGGAGAGAGAGAGAGAGAGAGAGAGAGAGAGAGAGAGAGAGAGAGTTACAAGGACAAGAGGAAGCCTCAAAGACCTTTCGGTCCACTCTGGGAGGTTCCTGTTATTAAAAGTTTATTATTCTTTCAACTATCCTAGCAGTAGTAGAAAACTGGATAGAAAAGTAGAAGGCTCTCTCCCCACCCTCCGCTCCCTCCCTGCCAGAGGCAGGTACGGAAAAAGGTTGAAGAAAATACCTTGACCCTGGAAAAGTAGCCAAGGAAATTTTACAGGAAAGTGGAGAATATATAAATAGCTCTATATTTAGCTTGCTCACAGAGACACCGTGCAAGCGAACTCCTGCAGAGTTTTCTTATGTTTTAATCTTAAACTATGAGAGTATTCAGTTCTTTGTCTAGCCTATTTTTAAACACATTTACACTTTGACTGGAAACAACCTCTGAGGGAAGTTGGTTCCAGATATTAACTATTTTATAGAAAAAGAAATTTCCGCAGACAGAGGTCCTAAATGTCTTTAGTTCCAGTTTAAACCCATTATTTCTTGTCAGATTGGCATTAAGTGAGAATAAGTTTCTGTAATCTACCCTGTCGATTCCTTTGAGCATCTTGAAGACTTGAATAAGCTCACCCCGCAACCTCCTCGTCTCTAAGCTAAACAGATTTAGGCGCTCCAATCTCCGTTGGTAGCTTTGCATTCTCATTGAAGGGATCAATTTTGTAGCCCTTGCTTGTACTCTTTCTAACCTTTCTATATCCTTCCTGAGGGATGGAGACCAAAAGTGCGCACAGTATTCCAGTTGAGGTCTGACTAGAGAATTATAGAGAGACATTACAGTCTCCTTGTTCCGAAACTGGAACTGTCTTTTAATATAACCTAATAATTTTAAGGCCCTCTTTTTCGACTTCTGCACAGTGCTTCGACGGTTTCAGATCGTTGCTGATATAGACTCCCAAGTCTTTCTCTAGATCGGTCTCAGTCAAGTTCCTTCCCAAGAGAGAGTAATCTGTCTTTGGGTTTTTATAACCTATGTGCATTACCTTACATTTGTCCAAGTTGAATGGCATCTGCCAAGTAGCAGACCATTCGCCCAACCTCTCAAGATCATTCTGAACGTTCTTACGCCCTCCTCAGTACCTACACTACTTCCTAATTTCGTATCGTCTGCAAATTTGGAGATTGCACTTAGAAGCCCGACGTCTATATCGTTAATATAGATGATAAAAAGTAAAGGACTCAGAAAGGAACCCTGTGGGACACCACTGGTGATGGGCGCCCACTCCGAAGCCACTCCATTTATTACCACTCTCTGCTTTCTATCTTTTAACCAATCCTCAATCCCGTTGGAAACGAGCCCGGTGATTCCTAGTCCTTTGACTTTAGCTATCAATCTAGCGTGAAGGACTTTGTCAAAGGCTTTTTGAAAGTCGAGATACACTATATCTATTGCCCTACTTGCATCGTACAGTGTATGCATATTATGGAAAAACTCTAACAGGTTTGTCAGACGGGATCTATGTCGCCTAAATCCATGTTGAGAATAAAAAATTAGATTATTAGATTCAAGGTGATACACAATACGTTTTGTAATGATGGATTCCAACAGTTTGCCGACAACTGATGTTAAACTGATCGGGCGATAATTAAAAGGATTTTCCCTATCACCCTTTTTAAAGATAGGTGTTACATTTGCTAACTTCCAGTCGGTTGGAACTTTCCCTAACTCGATTGATTGTTTGAATATGGTTACTAAGTCCTCAACAACATTGTGGCTAACCCCTTTTAATACCCTTGGAAGAAATAAGTCGGGGCCAGGTGATTTGTATTTGTTCATCTTATCAATTAATTGCTGTACCTCAATTCTCGTAAAACTTATGGTCTCTACGGGATGGTCACCGTCATATGTAATCCGAGGACTTGGCACTTCTATTGTGTCTTCCTCCGTGAAGACTGTAACGAAGAACTCGTTTACCCTATTAGCTATATCTTTATCATCGAATTTCAGTACGCCATTTCTATCTTTTAAGGGGCCTACAGAATTTTTAATTGGCTTTCTGCTATTAACATGGGCAAAAAATTCTTTACGGTTAACTTTACAGAGTGAGGCAACTCTAGCTTCTTCATCACGTTTGGCTGATCTAATTAAGGACTTAACCCTCGTACGTAGGTTTATATAGTTTTCTGAATTTGGTGGTTTAAATGCGACTTAAGTAGTTTGTAGGCTCTATTTCTTCCCATAATAGCCCTCCTAATTTCATTGTTAAACCATTTCGGTGACTTTGTTGACAAGGAAACCATTTTAGTGGGTATAAAAGTGTTCTGTAATATTCTAATTTGATCCCTATATGAGCTCCAGGTGACAGTGACATCCTCACTTATTGGAACTTCAAGTGTGTCTAAACTACTTCGGAAGCTTTCAAAATTTGTTCTCGAGAAATCCAGTCTTTCACGAGCCTTTTCGCGTGTATTAACTGGAACCCTGAGGTCAAACCTAATCAAATTATGATCGCTGTTACTTAAATTTTCACCAATAGTCAGGTTAGAGACTAGGTCATCTTCGTTCGTGAATATGAGGTCTAGTTTATTATTACCCCTAGTAGGCCCGTCAACCCATTGACTTAATAAGTTATCATCGGCAAATTCCAACAGCCTTGAGCCCTCAGCATCAGCTGTTTTGTTTTCCCAATTTACATTACCACAATTAAAATCACCAAAAATCACACTGATCTTATTATTCACTATTCTGCTTAATTTGTTATACAAGTTTATATCCTTATCAACGGGGTAGTGAGGTGGTCTATATACTAGAAGTAGCTGCACTACTTTATTATTTAGGATCAATTACCAACATTTCATGAGCAGATACGACATTACTGTTTACCGGGTGCAGGAAGTCCAGAGCATACAAAAGTACACCGCCGCCTTCCCTTCCGTTCCTATCTTTGTGAAACATTTTGTAACCTACCATTTCAAATTCTCCTACAAAATCCCTTGATTCAGAGTGAATCCAGGATTCCGTTATTCCGATGATATCAAAGTTCTGTTTTCACAAGCGCTATAAATTCCATTAGTTTGTTTCTAATTGACTTAGCATTGAAGAGCACAGTTTTGAGTGATTTTAAGTTGTGATTTTTCCTAACTGGCCTCAGTCGTTTCCCGACGCAGTTGAACTAACTACTGGGGGAGGGGGACTAACTACTGGGGGAGGGGGACTAACTACTGGGGGAGGGGGACTAACTGCTGGGGGAGTAGGTTTAACTGTTTGAGGAGCAGGAGAGAGAGAGAGAGAGTTACAAGGAGTTACAAGGAAAAGAAGTACCTCAAAAGGTCTTGCGGCCCATACCGACGAGGTACAAATGGCAACGGGTGCCAGGGAAAAATTCTGTCACCCTCAAATAGTGTGCAAGATTCGTCTAACCTTTTCTTGAACTGATCCACAGAGGAACTGTTCATTCACAACTTCTGAAGGTAGCCTGTTCCACGTGTCACAGATCTTATAGGTAAAGTAATTCACACACACACTAGTACTAAACCGTTTCAAATCCAACTTCCAACCATTGTTGCGAGTTGAGTTATCATTTAAACTAAACATACTTCTAAAATCGACATCGTTGAACACGTGTAAGGACTTGAAAACCTCGATGAGTTGACCGCTCAGCCTCCGAGTTTCAGCGAAAACAAATTCAGGACGCGTAAGCGTCGATTGTAGCCCATATGCCTAACGGAAGGGATTAACTTTGTGGCCCTCGCCTGCACTCGCTCCAGCCTCTCAATATCTTTCCTGAGGGTAGGCGACCAGAACTGCACAGCATACTCCAAGTGCGGCCGAACCAGGGAATTGTACAGAGAGATTACAATCTCCTTGTTCCGAAATCGAAATTGCCTCCCGATATAACCCAACAGCTTCTGGGCTTCCTTTCCACCTCTACGCACTGTTGGGTAAACTTAAGGTCGCTGCTAATTAGCACATCCAAGTCCTTTTCCAAATCAATGGCCTCGATATTACTCCCCAATATCGAGTAGTCCGACTTGGGATTAGCGTAGCCAATGTGAATGACCTTGCATTTACCCAAGTTAAACGGCATTTGCAATTTTTTCGGACTACTCTCCTATCCTACGTAGGTCCGAACGCAGTTGCTCGATCGCTTCGAGCGTCCCAACATTCGCCCCAAGCTTGGTGTCATCAGCGAATTTGGCGATCTGACTGACGATGCCAGCGTCGATATCATTTATGTAAATGATAAACAACAGTGGCCCCAAAACAGAACCCTGAGGAATCCCGCTAGTGACCCGAGTCCCAACCCGACCTAGCCCCTTTAATTACAACCCTCTGCCGCCTATTCTCCAGCCAGTTTCCAGTCCAGCTACCTACTTCCCCAACAATACCCAGCGCGCGTACTTTGGCCATTCGCCGGCGGTGAGGTACCTTATCAAAGGCTTTCTCAAAGTCGAGATAAAGTATATCAATCGCCCTACTCTTATCGTACTCACTCCACATGACGTGGAAAAACTCGAGCAAGTTGATGAGACACGACCTATGCCGTCTAAACCCATGTTGAGAGTCCCCAAGCAACTTGTAGGAATCCAAATGGTCAACGATCCTATCCGCTATTATCCCCTCTAATAATTTGCCTACAACCGAAGTGAGACTAATGGGGATGATAGTTCCCTGGACTTTTGTGATCCCTTTTCTTAAAGAACTCCTTAGGGTTCGCCTTGCAGAGGCTTGTCACCCGGAGTTCTTCTTTACGTTTGGCTAGCCTAACCCTCGCCTTCACTTCCCTGCACAGGCGGACATACGCCTCAGTGTTGTCATGGGAACGAATGACCTTCGCCCTCCTATTCGCACCTTTCCTCTTTCGGATAGCCGAAGCGATGTCCCGACTGAATCACTTAGGCTGCGTTGAAGCAGGAGTGACCGGTTTTGAGGGTATGGCAGCAGACTGCAGCACCATAAACCAAGGTTGGCAAAAAACCAGCAAAAACCCAACTGGTTTTTTGCTGGGTAGTTGGGTTTTTGCCAACCTTGCCATAAACTGGTCCAGGAATGCATTCCACACTCCCTCAACATCGCCGCCGACCTCAAACCCCATCTCACCTACGCTATCCCGGAGGCCAGCAAAGTCCGCCTGCCGTAGATCGAGTTTACTGCCTCTCGAGTTACTCCCACGATCGCCCGAGGGACGCAGACACAGACCCTAATCAGACCGTGATCACTCCCGCCCAACGATTCGTCAACGGTGAGGCCAGTGACGAGGTTGTCTTCGGTCGTGAATGCTAATTCTAGAACGATTTCGCCTCGTCTAGGCCCATTGACCCACCGAGTCAGGAAGTTCTCATCAGCAAAGTCAACTAGCCTCCTCCCTTCGGCATCAGCAGTCCTCTCTTCCCAGCTTATGCCACGACAATTGAAGTCTCCTAAAACTACACACACCCTATCCCCTAGCAGGCTACGGAGTTCGGTGTACAGGGCTGTATCCTCCTCGAGGAGGAGATGCGGAGGACTGTACACCAAGATTAACCTATAGTTCATCACACACACACACACACACACACACACACACACACAGACACACACACACACACACGCAACGGGCGCAATGCAAGCAAAGACACTCATCAAACTTGACTCAGGGTAGCGGTTCCTTGCTTCTTCAACTGTCTGATTGCATCATTCTGTGAAATGTCTACTCCTTCTTGTTTCCATAAACGACGTTTTTTTTTTCTTTTCCTTTGGCAGGAGCGCATTCATCGAGGAGAACTTCCATGCGGCGGTTTTGGGCACCGCATGCGAACTCAATACAGTTCCACCTGCTCCCTCTCGTCTCATCCTTTTCTACCCCACTCGCTCCGCGTTCCTACTGTACTCCAACCCCATCCTCCTGTGGATCCCCACACCTCAATACAGCAGCGCCTCCTCTGACCACCTCCCCAGTCTGAGATGATCCTTCAATCCCTCCTGCGTCAGGAATCCCACGAAATACTGGGCGTTGTGACTTCAATGCTCCCGTCGAGCATACACGAAGTCTATCATCAAGTAAGACCGTCTACAATTTCATCCTGCAAGAAGCAACATCACTGCTTCAGGAGTTTCCGCTGACCCCCTTTTCATCAAGTTTCTACCGGCCCTCAACACTCATCCTCTCACCGTTAAGGACAGTCCGCCTTCAGAAGCATCACCTTCGAAGCTCAGGTCCGTAAACCTTCTAGTAGGCTACAAGCCACAAGCCTACCTTTGCCTTCCTGTTAAGCAATTCCCTCAGCCTATGCAAACGCAAACAACCGACAAACTAACTCTTCTATTACGACTGCAGCTCCGCGTTCCTACTGTACTCCAACCCCATCCTCCTGTGGATCCCCACACCTCAATACAGCAGCGCCTCCTCTGACCACCTCCCCAGTCTGAGATGATCCTTCAATCCCTCCTGCGTCAGGAATCCCACGAAATACTGGGCGTTGTGACTTCAATGCTCCCGTCGAGCATACACGAAGTCTATCATCAAGTAAGACCGTCTACAATTTCATCCTGCAAGAAGCAACATCACTGCTTCAGGAGTTTCCGCTGACCCCCTTTTCATCAAGTTTCTACCGGCCCTCAACACTCATCCTCTCACCGTTAAGGACAGTCCGCCTTCAGAAGCATCACCTTCGAAGCTCAGGTCCATAAACCTTCTAGTAGGCTACAAGCCACAAGCCTACCTTTGCCTTCCTGTTAAGCAATTCCCTCAGCCTATGCAAACGCAAACAACCGACAAACTAACTCTTCTATTACGACTGCAGTAGGCCTGTTCACTTATTTAACTGTATTCAATTATCTTACTGTATTTGTATCCGCTTGTTTATTTGCTCATTTATGCATTTCATTTTACTTGCCTAATCCGTTTACTGTATCACATCGTACTTTCATTACTTCAGATTTTCTTGTCTTAATTACTTATTAATGTGTGTTCCCTGCCACACATCTCATTAGCCTACTAAATTAGTTGCTTGTCATTATATGATAATAAAAACCCACTCTAATAGACAGAGTTTATTTCCACTCTGTCTATTAGAGTGGGTTTTTATTATCATATTTTGACCTTCACGTAGAAAAAAGTGAAGTTTTTTGCATTTCTTGTCATTATTATATTACTTAACGCTTATGCTGTGTAACCACTTCTTATTGCTAAAAATCAGCACTTGTAATATAGCCCAATTAACGTATACAGAATTGTTAATTACTGTGAACAAATAATTCATTTATTTTTCTGATTAAACACAAAACAAAATAATTTCTCTCTCCTTATTAAATATTGTTTGTTTTGGCTGTGTCCCAAAGTGGTGACCCCTAATTACTCATTTTAGTTTAATTAATTTATTAGAGTAAGCCTATTTTCTATGCTACTAGAAATTGGTGATCTGTGGGCCACTATAAATAAATTAGGTTGATTGATAGACTGAGTTTTCTTCCTTTATTAAACAAAATAAATGATTTATGAAAGAGAAAAAATATAAGTTGGCTGTTTACAGTTGAAATTAAAAGTGCACGTGAGTAATGACTTCAATATAATTATGACTTCAATATTAATAACGTGCGAGGTAATGATTAATCTTTATATAAAGTTAGGTGAATGAAACCAGGCCAAAATGGGGCCTGCACAAATGGTGTTCACATGGTGGTAGCTCTCGCGTCACTGTTCTTCGTAGAGAGAGAGAGAGTGTCGAGGTGTGATGTCGTAGGGATGCTTGAAGTAGTCCCGTGCTATGACGTCATCTTGGTCGTACGTGTGTGACGTCATCTTGGTCGTGTTTATGTTGATGGAACATCGCTAAAGTATTTGAAAGCGTCTCTGCCACTACATATATATAAGTGGTGTAGTGGTTAGATGCACCTAAGTGATGCGTGTCAGTGGTGCAGTGGTTAGTGTCCCTAACTACGAATCCATCGACACCAGGATCGAGACCCGGTGACGGCAGGCGGCGCGCAAAAAAACCCAGCTGTTCATTCTTCCACACAATAAAAATTGGTTGGGATATATATGGGCACCCTGGGTAGTCTAGTAGTTAAGACGCTGGGCTGGTGGTGGGGCGTGGTTCGGATTCCACCTTAAACTGTAGGTCTAAGGTAGAGTGACAAGCTTGACATTAGGCAGAATGAACAATTCGGGCGGAAGCTATTAACCAAGGTTAAGTGAAATGAATTATTGATAAGGGTGAGTTATTCTACTAAGGGAAAAAAAGTGGGCGTGGCATATATATATATATATATATATATTATACTTTTTGAGGGTTTGAACGACACTTGAGGATCAGCGAGAGGTCAACCCCTCTGCAGCATTCCGCCTCATTTGCGGGATTTGTTGAAGGAGTGAATTGCTTTCCGATCTCTTCCTGCCCTCATAGCCAGCCACGCATCGCTGGTCAGGGAATTTGCACAGGAATATGTTTAGTTGGCTCTTGAAGTTATTCGGGTCGGTGTGGTGGAAGTTCCTCACCTCTTTTAGCAGGGCATTAAAAGGCTTTGGGCCTCGAATGTTGAGGGTATTTTCCATCCTCGTTTTCATTGCCTCCTGTCCCACCGAAGCTGGGACAATACAAAATCTGCCTCTTCTCTCATTCCAGTTTATTTCTAATTCATTTCTAAGGTTAGGGACAAAGCCCCCGAGGATTTTCCATATGTATATTATTGTGTACCGCTCGCGTCTTCTTTCCAGAGACAAGAGTTTCAGAGATTGTATTCGAGACCAATAGTCTTCACCTTTCGTTTACTCTGTCTTGGACATAAAATACCTTTGTATAACTTCAGTGTTCGCAATGTCTCGTTTTCTGTATGTGCTTGTGAGTACTGAGCAATACTCAATTTTCGGTACGACTAGACTCTTCCATAATTTGAGCATGATGTTTGCTTTACTGCTGCGGATGCTCCTCCAGATGATTCCTATTATTTTTCTAGCCGTTGTAATTTTGATGTTATAGTGGTCTCTGAATTCTATATCCGACGACATTATTACTCCAACATCCCTGACTTGTGGATTTAGCGTTATCTGTTTTGCTTGCAGAGTTTTGTACCCTTTATTCTGTAGCACCTTGTTATTACCATATCTTAGAAGTTGGAATTTTTCTTCTTTGAACTTCATATTGTTGTCTTCTGCCCACTTGAATAATGTTTTAATGTCATTTTGTAATTTGTTTATATCACCTTCATTTAATATTTCTTTGCATATCTCTGTGTCATCTGCGAAACATGACACAATACTGCCATTAATACCTGCATCAATATCTGTAATCATTATTATGAACAGCAAGTGATAGAGCTCATAACTTCTAAGACTTCCGATTTAACTCCATTTACTTCCACTCTGTGTTCTTCGAGTCAGAAAACTAAGTATCCATCTTCTTAGCTTTCCAGTAATTTCTGTATTCTTAAGTTTGTGTGCAATGATTCCATGGTCACATTTATTGAAGGATTTAGCAAAGTCAGTATATATTACAGCTATGTTTTGTCCTCGACACAATGTTTCCAATAGTTTCTCCTGATGGTGTAATAGCTGTGATAGGTATGATCTTCCAGCCCTGAAGCCACGTTGATTTGGATTGTATAAGTTCTTTTCTTGTAGGTAGGAAGTAGTTTTGCCTTTAATTATACGTTCAAAGCACTTTATAAGGTGGAAAGTAAGAAGGAGGCCGATAATGCTTGGGCATTGCTCTCTTACACGTTTGAATAATGGGGAAATGTTCGCGTTCTTTAGTGGCAGTGGAATTTGTCCTGTGTTGAGTGATTTCATCCATAGTAAGTATAGCGGCTTGGCTGCACTCTTTACATTTCTTCAGAAACGTGGCACTCCATGTGTCTGGCCATGGTGCCAAATTGTTTCGCATCTGTGATAGAGCCTTAATTGCATCTCCTTCCGAGAACTCTAACTGTATTAATAGGTTTGTGCCGGAACTTGTTCTTGGCTGATTTGTATCAATGTCGAAAAATTCATCAGGTTTCCTACTTTCTCCTCGGACTTAGGGATGCTAAACACAGAGTTAAACTGTTCCTTCAGCAGTTCGCTTATTTTTTGGGGTCATTTGTTTATTCTGCGACCCCGTCTATCAACGGACCAATACTCTCTTTACACTGCATTTTTCTTTTCGCAAACGTGTAGAAGTGTTATGGGTTAGTTTTGTGTTTTTTACTACCGTGTTTTCCCCTCGTTTGTCTTATTTATGAATGTTTGTTTTAGGTCCATTTGTATTTCGCATAGTTTCCTCTGAACTATTGAAGAATAGGGACCCCAGCCTTCTTTAGTTAGCTTTATAAGGCTAACTAACGAAAATATCATGACCTAACCTAACCAATCGTCAAGGGCGTACAGTTAACCTAACGATTGGTTAGGTTAGGTCGTGATATTTTCGTTAGTTAGCCTTATAAGCCTAACTAAAGAAGGCTGGGGTCCCTATCCTTCAATAGCTCCGTTTCCTCTCTAGTTTGAGTTGCCTTGCATCAGTTCCGCATTTGTAGAGATATTTTACAGTTTGTTTCCGTTATCTAAGTAGTGTCCTGATTTTTCTATCAAGCTTGCTACGTTTTCTTTCTTGTCTCTCTGGAACAAGTTTCAGTATTATAGGTTTAGTTTTAGTTTCGGTTATACGTAGTATTTCTTCTGGAGTCGCCTCGTCAAGTAACAATTCCCAATTTACTGTACTTATTTGAAATCTTTATTTACACTTTCCTAATTTACTTTTTGAATTTATATTTAAACCTTCAAATATTCCTTCTAATTCTTTGGGATGCATTTTCGGACCTTTGGGTGCTAACTTCAATTGCATATCGATTAGGTTATGGTCGGAGAAATTTGTGTGAGTCACTTTATTTATTATTACCTCATCATTATTTGTCAAAATTAAATCCAAAACGTTCTCTTTTCTAGTGGCTTCACAGATTTCATGGGTAAGGGCATAATGTTCCATAATATATAATAGCATTATTGCCTTGGTTCTATCATCGTTTGCAATTTCACCATGAACCTTCTCAACATATATAACTTCGTTATTTTTCTTCCACATGATGAATGAGAAATTATAATTTCAACAAATTAAAATGTTTGTTGCTGGAGTTTGAAATAATGTTAACTTGTTTTCCGTTTCATTTGTAGCGAATTGGAATTCACTTATTATGGTTGGTAATCTGTAGACGTTCATAATGGTTAAGTTCAGTTCTCTTACTTCTAAAATAATAATTTCGACTGTGCTGTTTGATTTGCCTCACGTGTGTGTGTGTGTGTGTTTTTCACGTAGATACAACACCCTCCTCCTCGTCTAGCAACTCTATCTGCTCTGTATAAGGAGTGTTGAAAAAAGAATTAGAAATTTTTCATCCAGGATATACCAAAATTCGAAATACCTTAATATTTGATTATTTGACTTCTACCGGCATCTCCAACAGTTGCCAAACGATTACGGACTTGACCAATATTTTTGACTTGACCAATTGGCAAATGACGTCGATTTGACTTAAATTATTTGAGCATTGCAGCGACAGTCTTTTCGCCACTTCAAACGCAGCTCATGGGACACGAACCTGGCTTCTGCTGAGAACCATAATACAAATTTGAATAAGCTTAGTTTATGCAAAAATAGTGGTCAAGTCCAAAATAATTTGGCAACTGTTGAAGATGCTGATGGAAGTCAAATAATCAAATATTAAGGTATTTCGAAGTTTGGTAGAACCTGAGGGCAAAAAATTCCTAATTCTTTTTGCAACACCCATTATGTTGTAGTCCAGCATTACTATTTCAGTATCCTCGATGCAGTTTTCACAGCCTTTTTCGCATTTATTAAGTGTGATTCCGTTCGGGATTTGATATTTATGCTGGTTTCCATAGCTAAATTTTGTAAGTATTATAATTTGCAGTCTGCTTGGTCAGTATAGAGTCCTTGTATATTTGTGTACAATACATTTACAGAGTTTCTAATCTCCGTGTTTGGTTTTCCTTGATAATGGTCGTTTCCTGGTCGATGTCGGTTCCTGTTTGGTGTTATTGGTTGGGCCGCTGCATTTGGGAGTATTGGGATTGCGGCCCTTGATACCACTATGGTTGTTGTATTGTCGGTGGGTGGTGATGTATAGAAGGGTGATGTATGTAATGCTGGGGTGGATATTTCTCCGAAGTTCTGTCTTTTCTTGTTAGAAGGGCTATTTGTCCTTTAATCAGTCTCATTTACTCTAAATAATATGCTTCATTGCTCTTATTACTTCTATTTCAGATGTAATCTGTTTTTTCTCGTTCTCTTATTTGAGTACCCTTAATGTGAAAAAATAAAAAAGTAGATATATATATATATATATATATATAATCATGCGGGTTGCTTCTACAGAGCTTCAATTTAATATTTAGGAGAAATCCAATGACAAGGAGAAATGTAAATGCCATGAAAAGTCTTCTTTAATGCAACGTTTCGAGCAATACGCTCATCTTCAGGCTGTTTAATAACAATGTGAAATTAAAATCAATATTGAATGAAAAACAAAACAGAAAATTTCTATAACCTATTCATAAAGACAAATTTTTTAAAAGACTGAGAAAAGAGGGTTAAATTCTAAGTTATACAGATTTACATATAAAAATTAAGAAGCTATTTTTAAATACATATAGTAAATGTGAAATTAATACACTGGAAAAATTAACAATAGTACACTGGAATAATGAAACTAACTAACCTTACACTGCAGTTTCCGAGGCTAACTGATTGAGCAGAGGCAATACGGGAAAAAACAAGAGATGGCGAGGGCGATTGGGGAAGGGGGGATTATAAGGAATTGGGGAAGGAGGAGGGATCATAGCAAATTGAGGGGGACGGCAGATGAGTCAACATTCAGACTAGGGGACAATGTTTTAATGAAAAGCGATTCCAAAATTCTTAGTGAGTTGGGACAAGTATTACAACCAAGAATTTTAAAATTGTCTAAAGTGACATCAGTTTTACATTTTATGCTGTGTTCGCGAATACTCGAAGCTTCTTTAGTTTTTAAAATTTTACCTGTTCGGCCACTTATTCCCATATGCGAATAAAATCTAGCCCTGAGAGAGCGAACAGTGCTGCCAATGTAATTCCCAAGGAGACACCTAGGGCAGGTAAATAAATATACAACACCGCTACGCAACGAGTCAGGGGTTCGATCCTTCGCTGAGAAAAAGCTACCTAAAGACGTTTTATTAATAAATATGATGCGGAAATCAGTATGATAAAAAAATTTCCTTAACAATTTTGTAAATTTAAGCTTAAATTCCTTATTCAAAGGACCCATTTCAGGTACCAAGAAATATTTTATATCCTTCGGCACTGTAATACATGGAAGTTGAGGGCTATAAACATTATTTAAGAAGGATCTAATTAGTTTGTCTACATATTGACCAGGAAAACTATTATTAGTAAAGTATGATCTTAGATTATTAAATTCATCATTAAGTAAGGTAAAACTAGAGGTCAAATTATATCCTCTGAACAGGAGAGTTTTAATACAAGACATCTTATAGTTGAAATCAGTAAAACTAAAAAAATTCATGCCCAAACCAGTGAAAGTGGGTTTCCTGTAAACTGATGTAGTAATAGAATCACCGTTTTTCGAAATTAAAAGATCTAAGAAGGGGAGGGAGCCATTTTGCTCAGTTTCCATTGTATACGTTATATTGGGGTGCAAAGAATTTAGGAAGTTGAAGAATTGTTGCGCTTGTACCGCATTATCAAAGACTGCTATCGAATCATCAACGAAGCGTCGATAGAAAATTGGCTTGAGATGAGTGGGAGATTGTCTAAAAATTACACTTTCTAAATGAGTCATAAAAAAATCAGCTGCTAACGGTCCGACAGGTGATCCCATCCCTACTCCATCAATTTGTTGGTAAACCTTATTGTTGAAAGTGAAATAGCATTGTTTGAAGACCAATTCTAAAAGTTCCTTAAAATGAGACAATGAAAAACCATGAAAATTATCAACTGAGCTAAAAACCCTACCTAAAATAATGGCAATAGTTTCAGATACAGGTACATTTGTGAAAAGCGACTTACATCAAAACTGACAAAAAACTTTTCTGAATCGAAGTTTTTTACCAAGGAGGTCTTTTTGGAATTCAAACGAGTTATTTATAGTGTAAGCATTTTTCGCAAAGGGGGACAGGAGACGAACAACAAATTTTGCCAATTGAAAGGTGGGTAAGTTATACGAAGCTAAAATAGGACGGAGAGGTGTTCCAGCTTTATGGATTTTAGGCAGACAGTATAATTGAGCAAGATTAGCACCAGATGCGAACAACTGAGAGTAAGTATCATTTTTTATTATCTTTAAAGACTTTAGTCGTGACAGAAATCTATTAACCTGGTCTTCTAACCTTACAATGACTTTATTGACAGGTTCAAGGATTTGTTTGAATTTAGTAAGATCACTTAGGATTTCATTAGTTTTGTTTATGTAGTCCGATTTATTCAAAATAACCACTCCGTTACCCTTGTCTGGTCTAGTCACAACAATCTCCTGGTTCTTTGCCAAATTCTTAATACACTGCAAATCACTCTTCCTAAATATGAAAGATTGAAATTTAAGATTTCTAAGTTTATGAAAAAATTCTTGAGTTAAATTTGAGAACTGACATTTGAAATTATTGAATTCACCCACATGGGGAACATTTTTCAAGCCATTGAAAAATTTTTCAAAGTAAAGAAAAAATGAAGGCTTATATATTTGAAACAACGGAAGCTTAAATTGCAAACCAAGTGACAGTAAAAACTTTTCCCGAGGGGAGAGAGTGTAACTAGAAAGATTCGAAATTACCTTATCGGAATTGAAAAAATTTGGTGAATTCATTCCCAAAGCCTTTAACTTACGTTCATGTGTTTCCAAGATGGTAGAGTGAAATTTTTCTAGTTCACGTTGTACAAGAGAAATTATTAATAAATAGTCCAACAACGACAAGGTATTTTTAAGAGTAGTTATATAATGCCCAAGAGACTTATTATGCGAATCTGATATTTTGATTTTATAATTAATTTCATTATTTAATAAATATTCCAGGGACGATTGATAAAATTCAGAGTCATATAGATTGTCACGGTAGAGTTTAAAATAAACAAATTTCGGGAAAACCCTGCAGGTCCGACACATTTCAAGAAAATAACAGTCCAGTTTTGACTTGAGAAACTTTCGTGAAGTCTTCCAAACATGGCGATATGTAGACAAACTAATTAGATCCTTCTTAAATAATGTTTATAGCCCTCAACTTCCATGTATTACAGTGCCGAAGGATATAAAATATTTCTTGGTACCTGAAATGGGTCCTTTGAATAAGGAATTTAAGCTTAAATTTACAAAATTGTTAAGGAAATTTTTTTATCATACTGATTTCCGCATCATATTTATTAATAAAACGTCTTTAGGTAGCTTTTTCTCAGCGAAGGATCGAACCCCTGACTCGTTGTGTAGCGGTGTTGTATATTTATTTACCTGCCCTAGGTGTCTCCTTGGGAATTACATTGGCAGCACTGTTCGCTCTCTCAGGGCTAGATTTAATTCGCATATGGGAATAAGTGGCCGAACAGGTAAAATTTTAAAAACTAAAGAAGCTTCGAGTATTCGCGAACACAGCATAAAATGTAAAACTGATGTCACTTTAGACAATTTTAAAATTCTTGGTTGTAATACTTGTCCCAACTCACTAAGAATTTTGGAATCGCTTTTCATTAAAACATTGTCCCCTAGTCTGAATGTTGACTCATCTGCCGTCCCCCTCAATTTGCTATGATCCCTCCTCCTTCCCCAATTCCTTATAATCCCCCCTTCCCCAATCGCCCTCGCCATCTCTTGTTTTTTCCCGTATTGCCTCTGCTCAATCAGTTAGCCTCGGAAACTGCAGTGTAAGGTTAGTTAGTTTCATTATTCCAGTGTACTATTGTTAATTTTTCCAGTGTATTAATTTCACATTTACTATATGTATTTAAAAATAGCTTCTTAATTTTTATATGTAAATCTGTATAACTTAGAATTTAACCCTCTTTTCTCAGTCTTTTAAAAAATTTGTCTTTATGAATAGGTTATAGAAATTTTCTGTTTTGTTTTTCATTCAATATTGATTTTAATTTCACATTGTTATTAAACAGCCTGAAGATGAGCGTATTGCTCGAAACGTTGCATTAAAGAAGACTTTTCATGGCATTTACATTTCTCCTTGTCATTGGATTTCTCCTAAATATTATATATATATATATATATATATATATATATATATATATGGACAAAATGGACAAGGGCAGAACGGGACATTCATCCAATGCCCTTTTTGTTCATTTGTCAGTTGTCCCATTGTATTGATTGATATAATTCTTAAATTTGTTTCACTCAAGCAACATTCTTAATAGAAGCATTCTTCAATCTGCCTTTATTCAACTTACAATCTCAACCTTAGCAAGAGCCTTTTTTCGCTCGATCCTGTTATTTTGAATTCATTCAGAACTGATTTAGATAAGGGCAAGGCACCAAAACTCTGGTAGCCGCTCCACCTGAAATGTATGCTCCTCCCAAATATTTTCTGCACCTGTCATTTATTTTTTGTGATCTACTGTATATATAGCCTCAATCTTGTGATTAGTTTCACTATTCCTGAAAATGTAATTTTATTTTCCTTCGTGGTTATTTTCGTGTATATATATATATATATATATATATATATATATATATATATATATATATATATATATATGAAAATTATTTCACAAAGGTAACACGTGAAAAATATTTATGATGAATAAAACCACGAAGGAAAGGAAACACAAATGGTGCTCAAGCGCTTTCGTCTAATGACATCCTCAGGAACACTGAAGTACATAAAAAGGGTTAAGCCTATATATAGGTTACAGAAAGAAAAAAAAAGAGAAAAAATAAATAACATACACACACACACACACACATATATATATATATATACATACATATCTATATATACAAATACATACATACATACATACATATATATACAATAAACAGAGAAGTAAAAATAATAAAAAAATTAAAAATTAAAACCTTAAAGGATTACCAGTGAGGCTAAAAATCGATTAACTTTTAATTTGCATTTTATTTTTTTATATATATCGAAACCTGACCATAGGCAGCATTGTGTTAAAACCCGGCAGAGTTCCAGTATAAATTTGTATCTTTATAATCCATTTGATCTTGTGCTAAAAATCGATATTTTTCCTTACAAATTTGTACGCCTCACTGGTAATCCTTTAAGGTTTTAATTTTTAATTTTTTTATTATTTTTACTTCTCTGTTTATTGTATATATATGTATGTATGTATGTATTTGTATATATAGATATGTATGTATATATATATATATATGTGTGTGTTGTGTATGTATGTTATTTATTTTTTCTCTTTTTTTTTCTTTCTGTAACCTATATATAGGCTTAACCCTTTTTATGTACTTCAGTGTTCCTGAGGATGTCATTAGACGAAAGCGCTTGAGCACCATTTTGTGTTTCCTTTCCTTCGTGGTTTTATTCATCATATATATATATATATATATATATATATATATATTGTTACCGTGCCGGGTGACTAAGGCTGTCATGCAATATTGCCGACCAAATTAAACCAAAAACCCTGGCAATGGTATCTCAGGATGGGTTACTTTAATACCAGAAGACAACGGGTGCAAGACTAAGGAACAATAAAGAGACGCCTTTAAAAATGAACCTTATAATAATTAGAGTGAAATATATAAACGTACTTTACCAAAGAAAAACTTAAAAGGGCAAAAAAAACGTTCAATGATTAACACAAACTTATTTTCCATAAATTGGAACAAATATTCAAATTCCCAAACCAATAATTTTTCATAAGCGTAAAGGATTAACAATTACCTTTTAAATTTACAAAAACAACTCAAAATTACGAATGTAGTAAACAAGCTAATACCAAAATGGTAACAAAAGTGTTGAAGAAAATACCAAATCAGCTTCCTTTCGATACCAGAATGATCACTTTCTGAAGCAGAGCGGTTCCCAATGTCGCTAAATACCAAACTCATACACTATAAAGACCAGAATAGTTCTCTGGTATCATGAAAAGTTCATCAATGTTCCACATATACACCAATAACCAATACGTTTAATCCCAACTCAGAACCCAATTACCAAAATAACAATACCAAAATTATTCACAAATACCAAATGAATTCATAAATCCCAAATCAATTCAAACAAATTCAATGATACCATATTAGTACGCAGACACTGGCTAAATAAATTTCTTTTTTTTTTAAAGCACGCCAGACCACTTCCAGCAGGTCTGCCAAGGTCTAGACCAAATAGAGTCTTTATACGGCTAAACACCTCGTTGGTAGCCCACTGCGAACTCCTGTGCCGTCGGCCAGTCCTTCCCTGCCGAACGTGCCTAAGAACGTGCACCAGGTAATCTGTTACAGCTGGAAAATGGCCTGAGGATGACAGACGGCCAATCCGCAATGTCGAACGCTGGGGGTGTGGTAGGCCTCCACACACTTGACCATATATAGTCGACGAAACTCGAACCCGACCTTTGACTCAACCAGAAGGAAAGCACCGATACCTGCGCAGTAGCAAACTTGAAGCAAACCCCATCCCCATGATAAAAGTACGATACACATATTTACACCACGTCCAGCTCATATCCTAATCTAACAAAATTTATTAAATACCCAACACAAACGCATTCAATTTAAATAACCACATATTTAATTTTCAGAAACCTAACCTAAAATAAACAAGTCATATTTTAAATCTTACCCACAAACTTGGGCCGAGACGCCTCACTCCTCCGCTCCGGTGGTAACCTTGGCAATCAACCTTAACAACGGAAACATTTATCTTAAACTTATATCTAGCTAAATAAAACCATCACTTTCTATAAATAAACCAATATTATATACCAATATTTTCCATATTACCACAAGTAAATAACACCACTTATTATAACAGCACTATTTACCTTAAATTATGCTCCACTTTTCTTAAAGATTTACAGAAAACCAAAATCTCACACAACTCTCTGACCATAAATGCTTTCTATGCCAGCAGACAAAACAATGCCAAGATTCCACCAGAGCAGAGTAAAGCTCTGCACGAAACTTCTAGGTTTTTACCAACCACCCACCTACACATTGACCCCAATAATTAATTTTTACACATTACGCAATACATGAAAAACAAAAATACCTTATAAAATATCTTTAACACTTGCGTTTCAACTTACCATACATATCACATAGCAACTATACCAAAAATTTCCCTAACTAGTTACTGTACATAGTTAATAGAACTAATAGAACCCCCCAAAAAATACAGAATACAAAAATTAAAAAATAATACATTTACAAAAAATGGAAAAATTATCAACACTGTTACAATATATAGTGTACATATATACTAAACCATGTAAATTCAGTATTAAAGTTAAGTGTAAGTTCACGAAAAAATAGTAATAAACAAAGGTATACATGTGTGCTTTTATTATCCTTCATTCGATTATGACTAATGTTTGTACATAAAAAGCGTTTATAGTGTGGTACTTTTATATTATATTATATATATATATATATATATATATATATACATTTTAACTGCAAACAACACACAGTATAATTAATGTAAAGAACGACGCTTGTATAGAAGAACGTTCCGCACAAGATGAGGAGGGAGAACGAACAAATGAAAAATGAGGTACGACTTCTGATTAATCGAGGCCCATGGTGTAGTGGTTAGCATATCTGACCAGCAATCGGAAGATCCCGGGTGGTTACCTCATTTTTCATTTGTTCGTTCTCCCTCCTCATCTTGTGCGGAACGTTCTTCTATACAAGCGTCGTTCTTTACATATATATATATATATATATAGATAGATATAGTTATAACTGATTTTATGGAAATGTTGTGAAGAGGAAGTACAGTGTAACGCAGAAGTCTATAATTATGTTACTGATGTGGCATCGTGTTGCTGGTGGTCGCTAAAGTCCATAGTATCATTGGTGAAGTGACAATGGACTGATGGTGGTTGGTTGTAGGCCTGAGGTCGGGTGGTGTAATAAAGTCAAAGTCCTGACTGTACGTTGCTCGATGCGACAGTGTTTGAGCTGTCCAAAGTGGTGTTTTCTAGCATATGTACCCGTAAACAATACTCGAAGGAATTCGTGCGGCGAAGGAAGTTTTGAAGTTGGGTAACGAGCCGCAGAAGTAGATACCGAACTTGGACGGCATGTATTGGGAGATTATTGATGAGAATGGATAAGACTCTCATCAAATGAATGATTAAGCGTGCATATTTCGGTGGGTTACCCGTGTTTCATATGGTACATACTGTATACACCATCTCTTTTGGCTAATGTATCTGCTCTAAATATAGTGTAGCTTTATGTTTCTACTTTAGCGTCTTCATTCAGTACAGCTTCACATCTAACTTCACATCTATGCAGATGTGTCTCCGATAAACAAATTTCTGTACCTGTAATTTTTGTATTTGTAATTTCTAACTACCTGTGGTAGGTCGTGGTTCGGTTACCGCGTTAACCTGTAGGTCTAAATGGAGCAACAGGCTTGACCTTCGTCATAATGAACAATTCGGACGAAAGCACAACCACGGTTTATTTTTAGTGTTGTAGATATTGTAGTTTGTAATCAGTTCTTTGGCTATATAAACCCTGTATATTTACATACACTAATGAAAAATTATGGGTAGTTATGATCTTTAAATTATTTTTATGTGATCTGTGAATTGAGATTAATTTTCCGTCTTTTCATGAGTTGATCTTTCATCATATTTCAATGTGGCATCAGTAGTTTTCTTGTATTAGTTTGATTTGTCAGTATTGTCGGTAACTATTAATGATTCACATCTTGTGTATAATAGAGGGAAATTTAAAGCAACAGGTTTCGTGGATGAGAAGTCAAATTGTGTGTTTTTTGTTCAGGTATTGATACCTTCCGATGACGAGGTTTGTTTGTGCCCTTAGATCTCTTAATTCCTTTAAAAAAATTCTCTTTATTGATTTGCTCCTCTTTTTGTGTGATAATCAAGATAAGCGCCCGATTTTTTCTTGGTAATCATACTTACACACTCCTGACGTGAAACCAGACACGCGTGAGTTCTCTATATTATACAGAAAGAAAATGTGTAAAACTCTTTTGAATGGTAATACGTACATGTGGAATGTATTTGAATAATTCTCTTGAAATAGCTGCACACTGGCCGATTTTTAAATCTTTCCTATCTCTTCTTCTCTTATGTTTTTAATATGCATTTATTTCTTTGAAGCAAATGTAGTTTACGTCCCTGTGACGCAAAAGGGGACACAAACTACACTAGGTCAAAGGAGACATTTTTTAAATGAATCCATCAAATAAAACGTTAAAACTAACGAAAATATTACGACTTAACCTACCAATCGGCAATTTATATATATACTGTATATATATATATATATATATAAATAAATAAATTAACGATTGGTTAGGTTAAGTCGTAATATTTTCGTTAGTTTTAAGGTTTATGAATTGACAATTGGTTAGGTTAAGTCGTAATATTTTCGTTAGTTTTAACGTTTTATTTGATTAGGTATACGCGTACAAAGTTGAGGAACGCAAACTACAATAGGATAATGTAGGGGAACATAAACTTCGCTAGGATAATGTATGGGAACGTAAACTACACTAGGCACCACAGGGGGACGTAAACTATACGTGCTCCATTTCTTTCATTTAATTTTCGTCCTTTCAATGACGTCAGTTCATTCTTTGTTTCTATTATTACACTTGAGGGGTCGCGCGTCTTAAGGTACCTAAGCGCCACCACAGGCGAAAATGTGTTTTTGATGGATATCACTATTTTCACTTTTCCTCTATCGCGTGGTTTGGGTTATAATGACCTTACGACACTAGAAGTATGGTTGAAAACCTTATGAAGCGAACTACTTTTTTCACCTCTATCGCCAGCTGGGTTCTGCCGCCCAGATGTGATGCGCGTCTTAAGGCTCCAATATCCGGTTCAACTGGTGGGGGGTGATGGGGGTGGGGGGTGGAACGCTCGGTCTCTGGGTGGCGGGAACAGCAGGAGGAGCGCGAGCCAATGAAAACATGGCAGCCATGCCGCTCTGCTTTCTGATTGGCCACCCGCTCCACGCGCCGAGAGGGACACGACACAAACATCCCGCCAGTACCTTAAAACTCGCGTTGCTGTTAGCAGGCGTCCTGTGTTCGTGCTCATATTGCTGAATATTGTGTGGATTATTCTATTCCCCCTGCTTCTAACTATTATCAACGTGTGCAGCAATGCCTCACCGTGCTAGTGATAGTGATGAAAAATCAATGGAATCATTTTGTGCCAGAAATCGCACCCAATGTTCGGCATAATAAAAAATCAAAAAATAAAAAAAATATATATATAAAATATAAAATATGAAAATCTATTCCAAAAACTCTTGAACATCTTCATTATCATACTTAGAACTCTAATTTAGCCAAAAATGAACGTTCTAGCTCAATTAATAACAGAGATACTATTGCCAGAATATTGCTGAACTTTGGAGGCGATTTCTGGCGAATTTTAATTTTGGCGCTTAGGTACCTTAAGACGCGGGACCCCTCACTTGTGTGTGTGTGTGTGTGTGTGTGTGTGTGTGTGTGTGTGTGTGTGTGTTTTGCTTTGGTAAAATGGTATGTTCCAATTTCCGTATACATCTATCTTAGCTGTTAGTGGCTCTCTCGAAATTAGTTATTGTTCTATACTACTAGGGGCACTCAATATATTTTACCCCACCCTTTTTTCTTAGTTAAATAATAGGCCATGGGGCTGAAATGTCTTTTGGGCAGGAAGTTTGAACTTTCTGCGATTCACATAACCGGATTTTTCCAGTTTGAACCTCCCCTCCTTGTATAAAACCGCTTTTAAACGCCCTTGTATAAAACCGATGGTTAACGCAGTTTCGAAAATGGCGTCTGACAGTGATGTGCGTCGTAAACAGAGAGTTGTTATCGAGTTCTTAACCGCAGAGAAGAAAACAGTTAGAAATATTCAAAACGTCTACAAAACGTTTACGGAGATGGTGTTGTTGATCGAAGCACAGTTGGACGCTGGTCTGAACGTGTGAGATCATCGGAGAGAGGAAGAGCCAGCTTCGATGATGAGCCACGCAGTGGTCGCCCGGCATCGGCTGTGACATCTCACACTGTGCAACGTGCTAACAGCATCATTCGATCAAATTGGCGCGTCACATACAAGGAGCTATCACTGGAGCTAGGAATTGGTGAAGGAGGTGTGAATACGATAATTCAGCAACTGGGATACTCAAAAATGTGCTCCTCGCCAACTGACTGAAGATGACAAAGCCCAAAGAAAAGAAATTGCTTCTGAATCGTTGGTTCGATACGAGACAGAAAGGGATGACTTCCTTTCACGTATTGTGACGGGATGAGACTTTGGCACACCACTTTGAACCTAAAACAAAACGCCAATCCATGGAGTGGCATCACGCAGACTCCCCACACAAGAAAAAGTTCAAAATGGCTCCCTCTGCAGGAAAGGTTATGGTCACCATCTTCTGGGACATGAAAGGGGTGATTCTGGTGGATATTATGAAGAAAGGACAAACAATCAACTCAGAGGCATATATTGTTACCGTACAGAGACTCCAGAGACGTATAAAGCGAGTTCGACAGGAGAGAAAACTGGAAGACGTCCTTCTTTTGCACGATAACGCAAGACCACACAACAGTTTGCAAACAAGAGAGGCCATCACAAAAATGCGCTTGACTGTGTAACCCGACCCTCCATACAGCCCGGATCTGGCACCTTCAGACTTCCATTTGTTTGGGCCAATGAAGGATGCTATCCGTGGAAGAAAGTTTCAGAGTGACGATGAGGTTGTTGAGGAGGTTAAGAGGTGATTCTAGCTGAACCCAGCGAACTTTTACCAGCAAAGAATAAAGGCCCTTATTTTGAGGTGGAGGAAAGCCGTAGAAAAGGATGGAGACTATGTGGAAAAATAAAAACTTGTAAAAAAGGTAATGTAACTACTTGTGTACAAAATTTCTGAACTTACAAGGAAACTTGGAAAGAAAAAAAATAAGGTAGGGCAAAACATATTGAGTGGCCGTCGTAGTTTAAAATACTTTCCATTTTTACATTTTTATATATTTGATTAAATTAGTTTGCTTTGTATTTTTATAATAGTATAGATACTGATTTAAAAGATTTGTTGTGTGTTGCTTAAAGTGAAGAGAGCATCCACCAACTGTATCAGTGATGTCAGTATTCTGCTTGTACTCAATAAGGTGCGTTTGATGCACTTTTATAATTTTTGATTATTTGTCTCATATTTTACAATGGTAAACAACTGATGTAGGGAGTTGCCAGATATCACAATACAAATATTAGTTTATATTTCTGACCGGAATCGTTCAAGATCTGTTCTTCGACTCGCCAAAAAGTCCTTCATCAGAAAAAAAATGTGAAAACCTATTCAATTCTAATTCCTCTCGCTCTTTCTGCCACCTCTCCAACAACTTTACTACTTCTTACCCTCCTCTTTCCTATTCGGACAGCTCAGTTGCAGTCTCTTCTGATAAAGTTGAATTCTTCGTTTAAACTTTCGCTTCCAATCACCCTGGACCATCTCCTCTTTCCTCTGACTTAATTATATCTAAAATTAGAATTTCGTCAAAAGATGTTTTTTTCTGTCCTATCTGGGGCCAACTCTAGAAAGGCGTAGGGTCCTGATGGTGTCCCTTCTTTTGTTCTCAAAAACTGTGCTTCTCTTTTGACATCCTGCCAAGGCAAACGCTTTCGTCTCTGTCTTTAACTTGGTACTTTTCCTTTCCGTTGGAACTTTGCTTTCATTCAACCTGTACCGAAGAAGGGTGACCGACATTATTCACTGAAATACTTATGAATTATATATATATATATATATATATATATATATATATATATATATATATTTTATGTTTTTTATTTATTTATTTATTTATTTTAATAAAATACACGGAGCAATAATTATTGTTTTAATGAAATTCTTCTCCGTTTTATTGATTGATCGTGTTTGGAGCGATATTGAACGTTGTAAATGCATAAAAACTTAATTACGATTATATACGTAAATTATAAAACACACATGTACACTAGGGTGGAGTGAAAAAAACTTTTTTCAGAATTCAGTTTTGTAGGGGCACCCAAAAGTTAGGTTGTGGTACCAATAAGAAATCTCTAAACTATTAGCTACCTGCGACATCAACTTCACCGGCCCCAAGGAGGTCAAAGATTTTGCCTTTCAGGTGCCCCCAAAAATTAAGGAAAAATTCAAAGATTTAAGCGTATCTTCCATGGTGTTTAGGCTAGGAAGATCACTTCATTTGATTTGTCTAGTTATGTTCTTTAACTTTACTCTTATACATTTGTTTCCCGTTCCTCACAGAAATTTGAAAAATTTGGTATTTCATAAAAAATACTGAAAAAAAATAGGAGTTTTTATTGCTTTCTTTGATTGGTTGATGTTAAGCCTCATTCAGTGATTCAGTTTTCTTTTAGTAGCTCATAAAATAGCTGCATGGCTTCAAATATATTGGTTTATTGGAGCAGCTCTCCGCTAATTTAAGCTAGATACGAGCCATGCATATCTCGGCTTAAATTACCCAGAATTCACCATGTGGAGGTGGCTGCTCTTTGAGTTCGACCCTAATCCACCCACCACAATAATTTAGAAAGCTTCATATTCAGTTTTGTAGTCTCTCTTGGTTTCAAATGATTTCATTATTGCTTGAGATGAAATTTTGTTTTTAACGTAGCCATCTCTCCTCTCACTTCCATAAACTGCTCTTGCCGATTCTGTTACAAGTTTGATACTCCTTTCTACTGTTTGTGTATGACAAGGGAATTGAAAGGGTTTTAGTTTTTCTTCACTAGTGTTCTCAGCCAGTGAGTTTAAACGGCTTACTGCTTTCATCCGCTTCGCTGGAACTTGACGAAAGAGTTGGAGCAGTATCAAATTCTTTCATTCCTTTCGAGAGCCATGCTGTGTAATGTATATTCCTCATACTTTTGTGTAGCCTTTTTCGTTTTTCCCATATTTTTGGTGACCACTTTATCTACGGATCCAATCATCATTTTTCGAGACGTTCGTTTGTCATTAAGGAAATCCCTTTCCAGAACAGGAACTTTTCGGTCTTTCTCACAACATATCAGGAAGTCTTCACATTTACAAGAAGCTATATCAAAGAGCTTCAGTGAGTCAAGTTTAAATTTGTGAAGCAATGCTTAATAGGATGCTTAGTCTTTCCACTCTTTGAATTGTTTCAAGACATTTTAATATTTTCTGTACAAACCTTGGATGCGCTGCGTTATGGTCTTATGATGGTTAATCGGAATAGAAGCACGATCCCATACAGTCTTTACGTTTTGGGCAACGACTGTAGCAACATCATAAATTTTTGGATCAGCTTCTCCTGACTTAATTCTTTCCTGTCTAACATAAAGGAAACACTGAAGTATATCTTTGAACGAAGGCAAATAAATCAGTGAGAGATCCTTCTGTTGGTTCAAAGATTGGATTCAGCTGTTGAGTATTCCTTGTCTTCCTTTTTGCTGATTCATTCGCGGGCATGGAAGCCATGCCTAATTTTGCTTTGTGCGTCGGAATAGAGTTAGACTTATTAGTGACTGTAAATGTTTTTAGCGAATCAGATTCAATATAAAAATTTATCAAAACAATCAAATAATCTGAAAAAGAGATATAAATTATGATGTAATATAGTATAAATAACAAACCCTAAATAATATAATTATGAAATAATTTAAATCTATGAAAACCTAAACAAATGGAAACCTTAAAATGGCGCTAAAACATCTACTAAAGTTGAGAAGATGAACGAAAAATATGAAAATTCATATTTTTTGTTAGTAGTTTTCATGAAATACAAAATTTTTCAAATTTTTGTGAGGAATGCGAGAAAAATGTATAAGGGAAAAGTTAAAGAACATAAATAGACGAATCAAATAAAATGAAAATGACCTTCCTAGCATAAATACAATGGAAGATACGCTTAAATCTTTGAATTTTTCCTTAATTTTTTGGAGGACCTGAAAGGTAAAATCTTTGACCTCCTTGTTTTCTCTCAAGAGATAACCCGAGAGATCAAATTTTAGTTAAATCAAATAATATTTAGACGTCACTCAACAACGTAGAAGTTTTCTGAAATAGACCAAAAATTTATGAATATCACGTAGCCTACGTTATTATCACTTTCTGATATGTACTGTATTTTTAATATTTTTTCAGAAAATATGAAAGAAGCTAAACCATCTGCATCAAGTCGTGGCCAGAACCCGCCGAAAAGACGAATTATATCTACTGGGGCAGCCTATAAAGAACCCTTTTCGGGGACCAAGTTTCCCTCTCAAGGTGAACTGTTGTAACGACTCTTACACCTTCACCTCGAAGAAAGGAAGACGGTGAAGGAGGCAGAAAGAGCTGTTATTACGGAAGTAGCCTCCTTCTGGATCAAAGCCAGAATTCCCATGACACAAGAGTACAATGCGATCGCTAAACTTGACAAGATTTTCAAGGCGTGGCAAACGCTCAAGAAAAACTCAAAACGGACGAGCGAAACCCAGAAGCGCAACGAGGTTATTTCAAAGATAAGTCTTTAAAACTGTTCGATATCGCCAATGCCAACGCCATGGACCTAATACCAATACCGGAGGATCGGGATTTTCTGGAACTCCAGCGGCAGAACCGACAAGACGCATGAGTGGCGTTGGCACATTACTTAGCAAGATAGAGAGCCGGCGTGAGGAGAGAGAACAACGTCATTTCGAACACAAGTGAAAAATAGAAGATGTCCGCCAACTTCAAGCCAAAGCAGTCCTGGTGGAGTCATTCATTTCCTTAAGTGATACGGATGACGTTGTGGCTCCACCTCCAAAACAGAGACAACGTAACCGTCGTTACTGTTGCTGCAACTGTTGTCGCAGTTGTTGCTGCCTTCGATCGAACCAAGATAACAGACCGAAGTGCTGCTCACATTTGCATCATCCTTCGGTCACAATGGGAAGGAGCTGGCCTTCAGCCGGTCCTCCATTAGAAGGTCCCATATCCAGTTTCTTGTAGATATTGCAGCGGATATTAGGAGAGACTTCCAAGTTAATGTACCTTTGACTGTTCATTGGGATGGCAAAATCCTACCGGCCACAACGGGATCTCTGAACAAAGTGGACGTGGACCACCTCTCAGTGCTAGAGTCGGGAGCTGGCGTGGATAAGCTCCTTCGTGTCCCTAAAGTATCGTCTGCAACTGGAGAAGCTCAAGAAAATGCAGTCATGTAATTCTTCCAAAATTGGTGCACAGAGGATCAAATCAAGATAATGTTAGGTGATACCACTGCTAGCAATAGTGGAGGATGGAGTGGAACGTGTATTCGACTAGAACAGAAGCTTGGTCGCTACATTCTTCATGCTGCTTGTCGGCATCATATACTTGAAGTGGTGTTAGAAAATATTTTTACAGAAATCATGTCCTCAAAGTCTTCAGGGCCTGAAATACCCCTTTTCAAGAGGTTCAAGGCTCAATTTGGTACCTTTGATCACGGATGCATTCGCACCTTTGCGGTTGAGAATGACTAGAAGCGGCATGTGGAACACAGCAAGGAGACAATCACCTCCTTATCTCTCGATCAATTGAAGGAAAACTACGCTCGAGATGATTACAGGGAGTTACTTGAGCTCTCTCAATCATTCTTGGCGAGATCTCTCCTCGTGCCACTAGCATCCGATAGCCTGGAGCTCTCCACCGAGTGAGATGGATGGCTCGACTGATATATGTTGACAAAATAATAATAATAATAATGATAATAATAATAATAATAATAATAATAACAATAATAATAATCTTTATTCAGAAAGAACACATTGCATAATATATACTGTACATTACATCCATATAGGTTTCCACAATGTTGACATTAAAGTTTAATTTTGTATTTTTTAGTGACAAGTAGTTTATTTACAGTATTCTTATCAGAATATGCCGTTGGGAAGCAAATCTTCCTCGTCAGGCAACAGTTTCGACCTACTGCTCGGGAAGCACCTAGGATTCGTCTTTTCGTCCTTTTCGGTTTGATGGTTTCTATCCAGTCCTGGTTTACAGCATCAAATGTAGTCGAGGCTCCCAGAAATGATATTGAGCTTATCGGGAGGATTATAAAGTTCCGACATATTGATGTATTGATGATTCGGCTTCACATGTGGTTGCAAAGGCCTTGTCCTGCCATCTTTGGTATTTAAGCGAAGAACTGGTAGGTTTTGCCTTTTTCGTTTCCTCGATTTCCATCGATAAGAAACGTGATATAATAAAAGCATTAGACGAGGAGTGATCGTCTGATATACCCAAGAGGGTCAATTTAAATGTCAGAGGTTTACTGGGCCTTAACGAGATTCCTGAAATACATAACTTTGCAAATTCGAACACGAAGAGATTATTCACCATTCTGGATATCCCAATGTCCTTCATTGAAAAAGATCCCTCGGTTTGGGGCGAGGACGAATCGTGGAAGAATGCCCGAGATGTTGTATATAGCATTCGTTGTATATAGCATCGTGTTGATGACCTCATTCAATGACTCAACAACCTGCAACGAAGAATAGAAGCAATACCTTCTCTAAGTGGTAAAGGACCACCGGAAGCGCTTTCCCAAACCTTTGAAAAGATTGCTCAATAAAACATAACCATTTGTTATTATGTTGCTTATATTATTTTTAGTTAAAGTGTAAAAATGAATAATTCCTGTATGATCTTTATATTCAATTATTAATTTTTACATAGGGACCAAACTCGCATAGCGCGAGTTATCTGTTGTTCAATTCATACGCACATGTACATACGTCCACATGTATTCTTTTTATTTTCTTTTCTTAAAATTAATTAATTTCTCGCAATCTCATAAATATTTATGCGAGTGTTCGAATTCTGCTAACCACCGCGGAAGCAAGCACTTCTGAAATAAAAATAAATCCTCTAATGCAAATTTATAAAACAATTATCACGTGTGTTATGTTATATATATATATATATATATATATATATACTATATATATATATACTGTAATTAATGATAATAATTTATAATGTAATGAATGTACTTTAATAAAACAATAATAATTTAATATAATGTAATTAATGTACTTAATGATGTAATGTACTTAATGACGTAGTAAATGTACTTTAATGGAATTGTAATTAACGATAATAAGTGAATGTGAATTGATTGGTAATTATAATCATAATTGTAATAAACCAAAATTACACCGTACTCAGTGATGTACTTAGATTGTACTAAATGTCCGACACGACATTATGTCGCCATGTAGGAATATACACTCCGCGATATTATTATTTTTTTTATTATTATTTTTTTCGTCGTTGGAGTAAATTTTAGAGTTGCTTCCTCTTTTGCCAAATAATTGGTGACTTATTCTTTTCAAATTCTTAATCATTTTTTAGATTAAATGCATCCTCTCTTCGTTATAAAAGATAAAATCATGTCTTGCCTTAAACTTTTTTTTTCCCAATATGCATATCTTAATATAAGAATGCATGATTCAATTTTTGTTCTTATTAACTCGGCGGATCAGGAAAAACAGCAGATCTAAAAATATGCGGATTAAGCTAAAAATATGACTTCCCCTTCCTATATCCTGTTTATCTGTTTAAACATTGTCATAACAAAATATTTACTTTACTTTCAAACATTATGCCAAAATAATGCAGCCTCTTCAACATTTAATAATGATGACGTCAGTAGAATCGGGGTATATAAACCCCAGTAAATTCTTCCATGTTCATTCCGAAGTCAATTCAGAGGCTGAGCACTACCTGTACATTTTAGCAGTAAATTACAGTAAGAAATAGTCTTTATCTTCTCCTTCGAGCCTTGCTTTCTTCAGAGAACTTAGTCATTAAACTTCCCCGATACGTTATAAGAAGAATCCGGGAATCTTCAGAGAATTTAGTAAGCCTCCCAGAATCCTCCGAGCCACTATATAAGAACTCGGAGAGTAATATAGAAGAAAACTACTGCAAGTAACACATCCGTTGCTGCCACCTAACTAGAACCCCCGTCGACTTCGAACCAACCCAGGCCATAGACGGAGGGGTTAACAACTGGCGACCCTATTGCCAGGATTTTAACAACTGGCAACCTCTGCATCCAGGATTCTTCCAGTCTTCCAGACCCTGGAACTAGAACCAACATCCAGTTGATCGGCGTGTCACGACTTCTAGTTCGTCCCATCCACCCTTGAACTGGTTTGTCACGACTCCAAGTTCTCCACGCCTAGTATTCATCCAAGAACAAGTGGCCAGCATGACACGTCTTCAGGACACGTCTCTAAGGATTTCGCCGTAGGAATCTTGTTAAGTACAGAACCCTTTTTTTAAAATAATCTCTAAACATTTGAAAAGTCAGTATTATTAACAGTAAATAATTAATATTGAGCCCGAATTAACAAAAAACACAGTGAACATTCCATACACCAGTGATACATTTATTTTTAGTGAAACCGAGTTATTTCCAGTATTATGGTATAATTTTATTTAATGTACCAAGCATAGTACCAGGATAATCTTGCTTACATATTTTTTTATTATTATTTTGTTTGCAATCTTTTCAAATTTTCTCCTAGTTAGGCAAATTGTTGTGCATTTATTTAATTAATTAATGCATATTTTTTAGATAGCGTAGTTAGGAAAACCACTTAAGTGATCATTCCATAAATTAAGATCGGTCAAGCAGACCAAATTAGAACACATTAACAGTACCTTCACATATGAGCGAATCAGACGGTGCGCTTTCTGACATCGAAAATTTCCCTACACCCATTTTTCCACCTACCCCGCGCCCTTCAAACATATTCCCAACCACACAAACTTCAGATCAAGTACAAGCCAATATGTCTCAAATCCCCGCCCCAGCGTACATTAACTTAGGTAGACTAGTAAACCTTCCCCATACTGTCTTAATTTTTAAGGGGACCATAGATAATCACTTTGTTGAACCACGCGTAAGACTTTGGATTAAGTCTTTAGAACAACATTTCTTACGCGAAAACATCACCGATGATGATATATAGATTAAGGAAGCACAAAGATTTATCGACCCTAAAGAAGGGAATGATCATGACACAGTCACCTACGTCCCATCAATTAGCGAAGCTACAACATGGGACAATTTTAAACAAAACTTATTAGAATTTTTTAAAGAAATAACACTTGCACAACCCCTGGCCACGTTAGAAGAAGTCTTCGAAGCTAAATGGAAGAGTAAGAAAGAGGAACATGAAGATTTAAATAATTTTATTGCACTAGGAGAAGCCGTCCGAGCCGCAGAAAATGCGTGTGGCATTACTTTCACTGCAAAACAAAGAAACCTCATAGTAGCAACGACCATTGACCAAAACCTACCCGGAGCACCTAAAAAAAGGTTCAAGAGTCTCTAAATGTGGACAAACCAGTAAGTGTAGCTATAAATAAAACACGGGAACAGTACCCAGATTTAGCAAACCAGAACTACCGAAAGGGTAGAGAAACCCCCATACATTACATTCAGCAGCAGCAACCACAACACCAACAGCAACAACAACAACCCTATAAATCGAGGCCAATGCAGGGAACACCACCCCAGAAACAAGCCTCCCAAACCCAGAATACACGCCCTCCTCCACAGTGTTTTAACTGCGATAGCTTTGGGCGCATGATAAGTCAGTGCAATTATCCCTCTTATTGCTCCCACTGTCACGAACATGGTCATCGCCATGGCGATCGCCAAAAATGTGCCGATGAAGCCCCTGCAGGGTATAGGCCCCACTTCCAGAAATCGAACCACCAACGTTCCCAAAAGTCTTCCAATCCCCAGAAACCAGTCCATTCCCAGCCTCAGTCTAACTACCAACCAAAGAGATGACGACCACAGGGTCAATCACACTATTACCCCATGTACAAACCCCGAGTACCATCAACAAGGGCGGATAGTTCGGTACGTAGAAGTACCCGCGGAGGAATCATTTTCCCCAGAGTACAGTTTTCAAGAAAACCCTCCAGCGTATGGTGATCCCATAGAATATGACCCAGGTCCTCCTGTATTTAGAAGTTGGAAACGCGGTATACCCCGTGAAATGTTGTATAGTGGACACAGTCGCCATCTTTCAGACAGATATCCTACTAGGTATGGATTTTTTTAACCGGAATCAATGGGAGATTTACCCAGCCTAGAAATTAGTAAAGTGTCGAAATAGGACACACCATCTCCATGAGAATAACAGAATAACACGAAGCGTGTCAAAGAGGCTCTTCAGAGCATGCCATTCTTCATGTGAAATCGTCTCTGTTGAGCGTATCACTCTGAGGGCCTTTTGAATGCAATTTTTGAGTTTCAAGAATCTTTCTATCATGGCCAAAAGACTGTTCCACCTCGTTCTACAGTCAAGGATAAGCTTCATTTCCTTTCCATTAAATTCATCTTTGAGAAAATCCTGCAATCTCTCATTTTTCAAAGGAGACTTTTGAAACATGCAGCAGATTTTTCTCACTTTATTTATTACTTTTAAGTAATCTTCTCGAAGTTTTGGAAGAACAATTACGTCATCTATGTCGGACTCAAAAATTGTATCAGTGCATAAAATTTCACACTCATCTTCGCTTAACTCATGTGCAGAGTGTTCGTCTTCTTCGATGGCTTCATCTTCAGGGGTAGGGTCACTTTCCAATTCAACTGAATTTTTAGCAGTTTTTGAATACAAGATATCCGAAACCGCGAGATGTATAGCATGTGCAGTGCATTGCTGGTGATCAGGTACTATTTCTCTTCCAAATTTGACCATTACTGAGGCACCGTCGGTGGTGCAACCCACGATATGCTTATCTAGGTCCAAGCCAAAGTCTTCCAATCTTTTCCAAACGATTGCAATAGTTTTGGTGCTATCGAGAGAACCATTTATTTTCATGAGACCAAGAGACCAATGTTGATTTTCATCATGTACATTAATATTAATATATCTTTGGTTTTGCAAAGATGTATACTCATCCATAGTTGATAAATAGTGGATTCCTTGTCTCACCTGATTCTTGAAGTAGTTGACGAATTCATGTTTATTTTTATCATAAAAACTAAGCACCATTTTTCTGACACCATTATGGGAAGTTGGATGAGGCTTGTCGTATTTTATCTTATTTTATCTTTCTTAGGCTTTCTTGAATGAATTCACTTTTAGCAATTGATTGGAAACTCAGTCCATCTACACACGCAAGTTTCGAAATTTCCTCTTCTATGGACATTTTTTACACAAACTATTCCACTGTTCTTTGTTTCTTCAATGGCTGATTAATCTGGTCGATGTTTATGCCATGAATATTTTACATGTGGGATGATAAACTTGAAGTAGAACCTCCACAACACTTTAAAACTTTGTGACATGTCATACACTCTGCTTGTTCTTTATTCTTACGAGTGAAATGATACCAAGCATTTGATTTCTTTGACATGATGGAGTATTAAATCTTAGAATCTTAAATGATCAGTGTGCACTCATCCACATAACATTCAAGACTGAAGCATCAATTATTTGCATTTATAAACAAACAAAAAACGATACGAAACGATGCAAAACGTAATTATTGTTTTTTAAATGTTTGGAAACGTTTGTTTCATAGAAAATGGACGAAAGTGATCGGAGACTTGCGCAAAAATGTGAAAACCGGTTATTATCGTCGGTTTCGGTGATGATTACAAATTTTAATTACTGGTTAAAACCCGGTTTTTTAAAACCGCGTTCCATCTCTAGTTGTAATTGGACGAGCCCTGAATTCTGGGGGGCGGGTCTTTGCCAAATAAGCCTTATTCATTTCATAGATTTCTTACAGAAATGGAACAGGACCGTAAGAGAGAGAGAGAGAGAGAGAGAAGAGAGAGAGAGAGAGAGAGAGAGAGAGAGTTACAAGGAGTTACAAGGAAAAGAAGTACCTCAAAAGGCCTTGCGGCCCATACCAAGGAGATACCAATGGCACACCCTGTCCCCTAGCAGGCTAACGGGTGCCAGGGATTAATACCCCTCCCCCTCCCCACGGGTGCGGTCTTTGTGAAACATTCTATACCCGGGAATCTCGAACTCCCCAACGTAGTCCCTACGATCAGAATGAATCCAGGACTCGGTGATAACAACGATATCCTGGTATTCTGATGCTAAGAGCGCCCGTAGCTCGCAAAAATTATTCCTAATCGACCTAGCATTAAAAAGCACTGCACGGAGGTAGCCTTCCCTATTCTGACCGCCCCCTAGCACGACCCGTTTCTCGAACAACCAAGGCTGTCGGGAGTTGAAGAGCCCCTCACCAACGAGGGGGCAACTTCCGCAGGAGCCTGAGCCTCCTCCAACGGGGAAAGAGGGTCACCCACTTGTACATGGACGCACCCTTCAGTTGAAGGTATGTCCGCCAGCGGCTCAACATCATCTCTCCCCGTTGGGGGGCCGTCATCAATCCCCGGGCTTGACCTCACCATACGCTATAGGTGCCGGTCAAGCAGCGTGCCTAGCACACCTTTACCGTTGGCATTGAGGTGGACACCATCCCTCTGATAAAGGTCCCACCTACCCGAAAACGAGTCGAAGGTGTCAACAAACCTCACGTCCAGTGGGACGCACAAGTCTTGCACCCTCTCGTTGATGCCAATGACCTTACTGAGCGCGTGGTCACTGGCATTCATCCGCGGTAAAATACCCATAAACATTCCCCTGTTTGTCTTAAGTCGAACCTACCCTACCGCCCTTGAGGAACAGGTCGTTGCCACCAGCGTGGACAACGATCACAGTCCTCTGACTAGCCACGCGCAGCTTGTCTAGCTCCTTCCTTAAGTGCGCCGTTTCCCGCCCGGGTGAGAGAGAGAGTTTTGTTTGGAAAATAAAATTTGTTTTTCTGAGGTGTCGAGCAATCTGACGTATATCGAAGTGTATTTAAGGCAAAAATAACAGATGTCAGGTGTTTTTCGAAATTTTACCTGTCACCTTCCACACAGGTGGGTTTTGTTTCATTAGTTCCATGTGCAGAGGCGCCGGTCTGTTATAATCTTAGTACAAAAAATAACTAATATACAGTATATATATATATATATGTATATATGTATATATATATATATATATATATATATATATATATATATATATATATATATATATATATAAAATGTCCTGCAATAAACTTTTTTGTAAATGACTATTCATTTTTGGATATAATACGATCCACTCAACTATAAGTGACGACAATTACATTCAGTGGAAATGTATCGATACATCAAGTGGGCATTCAAAGGCTTGGTTGGGGTCATCCATACTGGCCGCAAATCATATCTTTAAACTATGTATTTAATTAATCTATCTATCATTTATCCTCCGTTTAATTAATAATAACTGTTGATGAATACCGTCCAAACCTTGATTTTAAAAAGGAAAATACAAACAGAATCGTATAGAGAGAGAGAGAGAGAGAGAGAGAGAGAGAGAGAGAGAGACTTACTTAACTGGATGGAAGAAACTTAGGCAGGGTGGGATTCATAATGACCTTTTTGGGGGGTTATCCGTTATATGCACAAACAAAGGGATTTACAGGTGATTAACGAAAATGTAAACCTTAGCTGAACATTTTAAGGAAAAAAATCTGTAATGAGCGGAGATTAACTCGCCCGAAAGGTATTAATGTCTAAAACTGAAAATTAATTTTAAAACGTGAATTCAAAGTTTGAGAGTTTTGTGCGCTTCTTCACCACACCATCATTAATTAAAACTTGTTTTATACCAAAAAAATTATTTATATGCCAATATCCGAAGATATATATATATATATATATATATATATATATATATATATATATATATATATGTATATATATATATATATATATATGTGTGTGTGTGTGTGTGTGTGTGTGTGTGATGAAAAGAACCACGAAGGAAAAGATAACACAGAATGATGGTCAAGCGCTTCGTCTAATGACATCTTCAGGGACACTGAAATAAATAACAAGTTCAAGATAGGTCGCAAAAAATAATAAATAAATTAGAAAAATAAAAACTTTAGGAGCAGCATACAAGTGCATAAGGAAAAGCTACCAGAATTTTAGCACTTTACCTTTCTTGTCTAAATCCGTTCTAAACGAATTCAAATTCGAGATAGGTCGCAAAAAAATAAGTAAATAAAATAGAAAAATAAAAATTGTTGGAGGAATATACAAATGTACAAGGAAAAGCTACCAGAATTTTAGCACTTTACCCTTCTTGTCTAAATCCATTCTGAACGAATTCAAAACAACAGGATCAAGCGAAAAAAGAACCTGGCTAATGTGTGTGTGTGTGTGTGTGTGTGTGTGTGTGCGCGCGTGCGTTTAGAACAGGTCGAAAAATATGAATTTTAATGGAGAATTTAAAGAGAATTGAAAAGAGATATTTATTCCAAAACTCCACAATAACTTGTATCGTGCTAATTTTAACTACACTAGGAGTGATTTAGTGTTATTAAATAACATCTATCGCTATTTTGGCGGGGAAAAGCAGAGAAAGAGGCAAACATATCTATATATAAAGAAACGTTGTCGAGGGATAAGTGGAGGTCATGTATTATTATTGTACATTGTTTCCGAGTTTGAAGATCTATGAATGTGTATATATAGCTGGTTGCTTTTAGTACAGATGACGGAGGGAGTTGTTTCCGAGTTTGAAGATCTATGAACGTATAGACAGTGTAAACGATTAATGACGGAGGGAGTTGTATCCGAGTTTGAAAATCTATGAAAGTATATATATTTGTATAAATAAACGGTTGAAGACGGAGGGAATTGTTCCGAGTTTGAAGATCTATGAACTATATCTACAGATCTACAGAAGCTAAGGCTAACAAAGACCTTAAGATCCACTCTAAGGTTAGCCCGAGAGAAAGAAAAGAGTACGGGGTTAAGAGAAGAGAAGAGAATAAGGGGTTAAGTAAGGAGGAACACCTATCAGTCGTGGGTTAACATTCAATCAGAAAAAGAGAAAAAAGACTCACCATCATCATCCGCCGGCCACTGCCGACAAGTCAGAAAAATAGTCGGAGAGAATAGAAAAGGGGTGAAAGATGAAAAGAAGTAAAATAAGAACGCTTACAAACCATGCAAACACAGTCTTAACGCACTGTCATACCATGCAAACTACAAACATGCAAGTAAAAGAGTTACAGACATGCAAAGTAAGGAGAGGATAAGAAAAAAAAAGTAGGTAAAGTTAAACAAAAAGTGGGTTAGTTTACTCTACGAGCTACATCTACGTTCGTGTTAGTCTAATTTTTTTTTTTTATTTTATTGCTGGCATCACACGCTGGCATGTCACAAGCTGGCATTAATCGTCAACAGACTCATCCTCGACCACCACCCCGAGCTCCTGTTGCTAATTGTTTTTTTTATTTTAAACAACGTTAATATTTTTAAAATGTCTGTCAAACGGTTCTTAAACACATTAACGCTGGTAGAGTTCACGACGCGCGGGAAGATTATTCCATTTATCAATTACTTTAAACGTAAAGAAGTTTTTAGCGATATTAGTAATGAAACGTCTGCCACGCAACTTAAATCCGTTATTACGAGTATTGCTATTATCGAAAGTGAACAGTTTGTCAAAATTTACGTTATCATGTTATTAACGATTTTGAAAACTTCAATAAGCTCCCCCCTTAATCTCCTAGTTTCGAGTGAATAAGTCTAACTCTTTAATCCTATCTTCATAAGGCTTGTTGCGCAATGACGGAATTAGTTTCGTGGCACGACGCTGAACCCTTTCTAACCTATCAATATCCTCACGCAAGTACGGGCACCAAAACTGAACGGCATATTCTAAATGAGGCCTGACTAGGGACTTGTAAAGGGGCAATATATATCCTTATTTAAATTCGAAATTACGCGCTATGAAGCCTAACATCCTATTAGCTTTTGCGCAAGACTCCAGGCACTGGTTCCTAACCTTTAAATCCTTAGATACGCGTACGCCTAAATCTACTTCCTCGTCAACGCTCGCTAACTCCTATCATCCATCGTGTACGTGTAATTATTGTTACGAGAACCTATATGCAAAACTTTACATTTGTCTACGTTAAATTGCATCTGCCACTTATCCGTCCACTCCATAATCCTATTTACATCGTCTTGGAGCCTATTTCTATCGTCCTCGTTAACAACCTTACCGCCTATTTTAGTATCGTCCGCGAATTTTGACACGTTACTAGTCAATCCTACATCTATGTCGTTAATGTAAATTACGAATAGCAATGGGCCTAACACTGAACCCTGTGGGACACCGCTACCTACATCCAACCACCCCGATTCACTACCATTAACTACGACCCTCTGCTCCTAGCACGAAGCCATTCCTAACTCTACCAGTTAGCTACCTGACCGCGTATACCGTGCGCTTTACCTTCGCAATTAATCTTCTATGCGGAACTGTATCGAACGCCTTTTTAAAATCTAAATAAATAACGTCAGCCGCTCTATGCCTATCGTATTCGCGCACTATTTCGTTATAAAATTCTAACAAATTAGTTAAACAAGACTATGGCGTCGAAACCCATGCTGACTACTATTAATCAAATCTCTACTTTCTAAGTGATCGATGATACGATCCCTAACTACGGATTCCAAAAGTTTACCGACAATTGACGTTAAGCTAATGGGCCTATAATTGCTAGCTACTGCGCGGTCGCCTTTTTTAAAAATAGGCGTGACGTTAGCTAATTTGAAGTCTTCAGGAATAATCCCCGTTTCGAGTGACTGATTAAAAATCTTCGTTAAGGGGCCTACGATAACGTCTTTCAAATCTTTCAAATGTCTGGGATAAAAAGCGTCAGGGCCTGGAGCCTTGCTAACTTTTAGCCTATCGATATAATGCGCAATCTCACCCTCGTAAACAGTTATTTCATCCAAAATAGTCTCGCTACTAAATGGAACGATATCGTCCACGTCGGGGACATTATTTACGTCTTCTACGGTAAAAACTGTCGCAAAAAAGTTATTGAAAATACCCACCATCGCCTGAGCGTCAGAAGCCAAAGCGCCATTAACATCCACTAGAGGGCCTATGTTATCTTTTATCGGCTTACGATTATTGACGTATTCAAAAAACTTTTTTGGATTATGTTTACTATCCGCAGCTATAAGTATCTCTAAATTACGCTTAGCATTCCTAACTGATCTTTTAACCTGACGTCTAAGCTCGATATATCTATTAAAGTTAGCTGCCGTGCCATTGCGCTTATTAAGTCTATACGCTCTATTACGCTCGTTTATGAACTCGCCTATTTCCCTAGTCCACCACTTGGGCCTACCATGATTTCTAGCGCGCTTGGGCCTACGAGGAATAAACTCCCTTTCAATATTCATAAAACTTTCTTTAAACGCCACCCTGCAAATTTGTGTCATTACCCATAAATAAGTTATCCCAGTCCACTACTCTCATCCTATCCGCAAAACTATCAAAATTAGCCCTACGAAAATCAGGGACTTCTATTACGTTACTATCCTTAGTGTTTTCTATCAATAACTTAAACCTAAGAATTTGATGATCACTACATCCTAAACTCTCGCCTACTTCTAAACCTTCGACTATATTTTCGCCGTTCGTCATCACCAAATCTAAAATATTGTCACCGCGCGTTGGTTCGGTAACCATCTGTCGTAAAAAATTATCCTCCATGAACTCAATCAATCTCAAACCCTCCTCATTACCAGTAAAAGTCTCGTAATTAACATTAGGGCAGTTAAAGTCTCCGACAATTATACTATTCCGATTGTCAATAAAGTTACCAAGAAGTGAGTAAAATCTAGTATCTGTATCGAGGGTTGAACGGGAGGTCTATAAACAACAAAAAATTAAAACTAATACTACGCGCCCTAACTTCAACACATATCGCATTAATTGCTGCCGGAAAATCTAACTTAACCTCGATAGCCCTAAGGGAATTACGAATGTAGAGCAAAACGCCTCCACCAAACCTATGTAACCTATCATTAGTAAAGAGTTTAAAACCCGGTATATCAAGTTCCCCCAACAAGTCCCGAGTCACGGTATTTAACCAAGTTTCAGTGATAGCAACTATATCGTGGTTGCCGGAATTAATTATCGCCTTAAATTCATTTAATTTATTTCTAATACTACGGGCGTTACAACAAAAGACGTTTAAGTTATTTTTTACCACGGGCCGCCGTTTTTAAACTATTTTTCACGTCGGGCCCGCTTTCCCCGGACCCACAACGTTTAAAGAAGGCTTCGACCTATACAGCTTTCGCACGTTTTCGTCTATTAACCTACCTAGCCTAGCATTACCTATTTCATTAAAATGCACCCCCATCTTTTATAAAAAGGCTAGGATCACTGAATTCGGACCACAGCTTTACGAAGCGTACATTTTCCTCAGCACAAATCTCTTCTAATTTAGTATTCAAAAATATTGCTTTAGACGTAATCCTAAGACCCAACCCGTGCCTAGGGGTAATACCTAAAATTAAAGACCTATCTGACCACGCCTTCAGGGACCTAATTAACCCCCAATATCTCTCCAAAAGGTCAGGCACTCTCGTATCGGGCCTCCTACCATCGCCACCAACATCGAGTGACGGGAGGCACCGTGAATCGTATCCACTTCGTCTCTAACTCTGTCAACCCTGGCCCCTGGGAGACAGACCCTGCTCCTCTTGGTTGGATGCCGTTCAACGTACTCTTTGTCCATGTGGCGCACTAAAGAATCCCCAATTAAAATAGTTTCCACCTCATTCACGTCGCTTTCCAAATGGGCGAAAGGGTTCGAAACCTCAATAGGGGGGGATTCCTATCACCTAACGTACGCGGCCTAGCTCCACCCTTAACTTCTCTAAATCCCTCCCCATCTACTACTCTCGGACTAACCTTAACCCCTTCCTCAACTCTATCCAACCTTCCCGACAAGCTACCTAAACTAGAAACTAGGTTACGCAGCTCACCCTTCAAATTACTAACGTCTTCAACGTTAGTATTGATTCGGCTTTCGTCAACCGTAGCTCTACCGCTGCCCTCATCAAGCGTTGCAAGTCTTTCCGTTACCTCACGTACACTGCGTTTTATGTCAACTATTTCCTCCATTAACTCGCAAAAGAAACAAACTGATCTCTCGGTAATCGCCATAGGACCGCCGTTATAATCTTTAAATTCCGAATACCACCGGTTTACCCTACACCTAGCACACGACGCTTTCTGCGACGGCATCGCGCAGTTAAAACTTAGTTTAAACCGTCACAAGTTTAAGTTAAATTAAGCCGGCACGCTATGAAAACTTCTAAATCACTAAAAACCACTAATATTCAATTACTTAACTATAACAACGTGAATATAAACGTAAGTATATAAAATTCAAAACTTTCCAAAAGTAAAATACTCAGCAATATGCAAAAGTAGATGCAATATCAGAGAGCTCAGGAAATGCGTCCGTTCAGTACAGAGTCTGGCTGACGAATGAGTATGGTTGATGACGGAGGGAATTGTTTCCGAGTTTGAAGATCTATGAACGTATATATGGTTGTGTAAACGGTTGATGACGGATGGAGATCTATGAACGTATAGTTATGTAAACGGTTGATGGCGGAGAAAGATCTGTGAACGTATATTTGGTGTATAAATGGTTGGTGACGGAGGAAGTTTCTTCCGAGTTTGAAGATCTATTAATATATATATATATATATATATATATATATATATATATATATATATATATATTTTGTGTAGAGAGAGAGAGAGGCCAATTCGGCGATGCTCTAGTTTATTATGTACGTGTATGTGTGTGTGTGTGTGTGTGATATGCCAGCTGGCTAATATGCCTGGCAGACCCTGGTTTCTATGCCAACTGGCGGATTTCGAGTTGTAAGCCAAGTGATGCTACCCTGAGCTCCCATTATGCATCTGGATGTCCAGGTGAAAGGATGGTCTCTTCCTCTCTCTCCTCCTCTCTTCCTCTCTTAGGTTAGGTATACCCGTTTGGGTGGGTGAGGCCGTCCCCTATTCTCCCCCAAAGTCTCTTCTCTCTCTCTTAGGTTAGGTGGAATTCCCCAGCTTGTTGCAGGTGGGGAGATTTCCCTTTTTTCCCTTTCTTTTTTTTTGGCCCCCTGGGGGTTTGCACTGGGGGAGGGAGGTTGTCACCTTGCAACAAGGGGTTGATCAATTGCTCTGCACTCGTCCTTTTTGCGGTCAATCTACTTGCTTCTGTTAACCCCTCCGTCTATGGTCTGGGTTGGTTCGAAGTCGACGGGGGTTCTAGTTAGGTGGCAGCAACGGATGTGTTACTTGCAGTAGTTTTCTTCTATATTACTCTCCGAGTTCTTCTATAGTGGCTCGGAGGATTCTGGGAGGCTTACTAAATTCTCTAAAGATTCCCGGATTCTTCTTATAATGTATCGGGGTTGAAGGTGTTGTACACGCTGTACATGATATGGATGCAAGCCTTCCTCACGTAATGTTCACCATACTCTTGTGTGTGGTACACCGAGACGTGTAGAAATTCTTCGTGAGCTAGTAGTAGGACTACGCTCTACCAATTGAAGAATGTTTTCCACTTCATCCACATCTTGTTGACCTTCACGTTCAGATGAAACATGAGCGCTGGGAAGTGTACCAATCTCACGCAATGTGTTGAAAACCCTGGTAAACACTCTTTGATCCGGAATTCTGAGGTTTGGAAACCATCGACGGTATTCTGCAACAGCAGCTGTTGCACTTCCATCGCAAAAACCGTAGACATACACCATATCTGCATATTCGGCATGTGTGAAGGTGTGTGGCATTCTTAACACTGCTTCAAACACCAAAGAATGTCACTCACAACAGTCAGCTGTCGATTGGCTTATGCTACATGCTTACATTACAGTTTACATGGTTCAACGTTATAGGGGAGGGAAAGGGGAGGAAGAGCTGCGCGCTCATCAGATTCAAACAGCTCTATCTCCGTAACCATTCAGAATTAGACACATGTTCATATGAACTTTTTTCTCACAATGACCGATACTATCACTTCCCGAAGTATTGACCTTTCCTCCTGAAACACCCTGTGTATATATATGTATATATGTATATATATATATATATAATATATATATATATATATATATATGTAAAGAACGACGCGTGTGTAGAAGAACGTTCCGCACAAGATGAGGAGGGAGACCGAACAAATGAAAAATGAGGTAACCACCCGGGAATCGAACCCAGGATCTTCCGATTGCCGGTCAGATATGCTATCCACTACACCATGGGCCTCGATCAATCAGAAGTCGTAATTCTCCTACATACGAGCAGAAACCAATGCCCTGAGGGGGCACCTTCTCATGCCGTACATATATATACATTTTAACTGCAAACAACACACAGTATAATTAATGTAAAGAACGACGCTTGTGTATCTGACCGGCAATCGGAAGATCCCGGGTTCGATTCCCGGGTGGTTACCTCATTTTTCATTTGTTCGTTCTCCCTCCTCATCTTGTGCGGAACGTTCTTCTACACAAGCGTCGTTCTTTACATTAATTATACTGTGTGTTGTTTGCAGTTAAAATGTATATATATGTACGGCATGCGAAGATGCCCCCTCAGGGCATTGGTTTCTGTTCGTATGTAGGAGAATTACGACTTCTGATTAATCGAGGCCGATGGTGTAGTGGATAGCATATCTGACCGGCAATCGGAAAATCCCGGGTTCGATTCCCGGGTGGTTACCTAATTTTTCAGTTGTTCGTTCTCCCTCCTCATCTTGTGCGGAACGTTCTTCTACACTAGCGTTGTTCTTTACATTAATTATACTGTGTGTTGTTTGCAGTTAAAATGTGTATATATATATATATATATATATATAGTGGCCCAAAGGTAGGCTCACTATAACCCTTTATGGACAGATGTGACCGATATGTAACGTTTCAAATAAAGTGTTAAATTTCATTTCTAATGAGAATATTCGGCCAATTACCCATCTTCTCAGATTGGTAACATTTCAAAAACCCTCATTGACAACTTAATACCAAAGTTTTCGCAGTTTGACGGTCATTTTCAGATCTCTTTGTTAATGTGAAATGAGACGGAGGTGAGTGTGTGTTTCGTGATTTTTGTAAATTGAAATTATCATCTATCAGGTAAGACTTTTACATTTGTTATTTTTTTACAACTTCATATGAATGCCTTAGGGTAATTATAGCGAAATATTTCGAAATTAGGTATAATTGTACACATATGCTTAGCAAATTTAAACGTAACACATTTGTTGAGCTGAACCATATTCGATGAGCGACTAAGCATTTTTATTGCATAGTGTATAGTTTTTATTGTATCGCATTTTCATTGAATATTATTTATTGTGCGTGCGCGTGTGTCTGCGCGTGTTTATTTGTGTGCTACAACTTTTATTTGTGTGTTACAATTTTTATTAGCAAAAGAAACTACCTGCAATATTCGTATTAGGCAACCATTAGGTTAGGGTTAAACTGTAAGGATAGGCTAGGCTGTTTTGTTGTCATTATTTTTATATGTAAAGGTGAATGTATGAGTGCATGGGTTTGTGTTTTACCATTTTTCATATATAAATATATATGTATGCTTTGATTTTTTATATTGGAATGATTTCATAGGTATGAACTCAAATATATTTTATGGAAGAAATAAAGGAGGTGCTGCTATTGGAGGAGAATGTGGAGAAAGTGACGATGACAGTAGTATAGCCGCAAAAGGTAAGTGCAGGAATGTTGCAATGTATTACGTAATGTTGCAACGTTGAAAAGGGGGTGGGGTGTTATGCAACATGTTGCAACTGGGGGTGGGGTGTTGCGAAGAGGGGTGGAGGTTGTCGCAAAGGGGGGTGCTGCAAAGGGGGGTGGGGTGTTATGCAACATGTTGCAAAGGGGGGGTGCAAAAAATTCCCTGCAAAGGGGGGTGGGGGATGCTGCAGGTGCAACAAGGGGTCATGAAACTTGGAGGCGGCGTTATCCCCCAAGAGAAAGGAGAGAAAGGAGAAGAGGTGTTCACCTGGCAGGTGCCAAGTGCATATTAAGACTTCAGCCGAGTAGGCGTTGTCTTATAGGCTCCTAATCAGCCAGTTGGCTTAGAAGGAGCCAAGGGGGGGGAGAGAAAGAGAGAGAGTATCGGCCTTTGATTGCAAGGGCATGCAACTTGGAGGCGGAGTTCTCCCCCAAGCTATTTTCGTATACCTAACCTAAGAGGCCTCTAAGGGGTTTTCCCAAAGGGCCAGAAAGAGAAAGGGCCAGATGTCCTTGCTCGGCTGGGAGCCGAGCTTGAATGACTCCGTCATCAGCCTCTCGCTCTTTTATAGACCTCTAATCCGGCTGAGTTGCCAGATAGCGCCATGTATTTAATAGAAGGCTGAGTTGCCAGATAGCAATATCTAAAACCATATATTAATCAAAATACCACAATATATTTATATGATGATAGTTAATCAATACAGAATTTCTTTTAATTGTTGGAATTAAGAAGATTCATCTCTTTATTAAATAAATAATTTAAACACACGCTCTTTACACAATAAATCACTTAATTCCTATTTTATTATAAATACCACAATTGAATAACAGTGGGAAAAACGAAAGGAAAAGAAATCTTACGAAGAAAGTTGAAATAAACCAAAACACACGGTCGTCCCCCCTCATTCCCCCAAACCTCTCATCCCATCTGTGTTTGTATATATAAACGAATGAACAACTCGTGCACACACACACACACGCACACACACACGCCTCTGTACATATCATGTGAATGAAAATCATAATAACCGTGTCTATTTAATTTTGTCATTCCTTATATATATATATATATGGATTTTCACCTTAAAGTGAATTAAAACATTAACTTTATTACTTAATTCCTATTTTTATTATAAATATCACAATTGAATAACAGGTGGAAAGGAAAAGAAACCTTCGAAGATTGGTGAAAATTAACCAAAACACACGGTCGTCCATTCCCCCCAAACTCCTCACCCCATCTGTGTTTGTATATATAAACGAGTGAACAACTCGTGCAAAGACACACACACACACACACGCACACGCACCCACACACGCCTCTGTACATTTCACTTAATTCCTATTTTATTATAAATACCACAATTGAATAACAGTGGGAAAAACGAAAGGAAAAGAAACCTTGCGAAGAAAGTTGAAATAATCCAAAACACATGGTCGTCCTCCCTCATTCCCCCCAAACCTCTCACCCCATCTCTGTTTGTATATATATATATATATAATTTAGGGTGATTCAAATATGGGGGTAAAATTTTTTTTTATTTTATTTTAATGTGTTCAACCCTTTAAATGGTTCATTTCAGCATAAAAACAACTATCCTAAAATATTTTAGCAAATTTTTAATTTTTAGGGGTTGCTACCAGCAATTAAAAATTTACAGAACGACTCAAATTGTCAAATTTTTTCACACCACCCAGGAGGTACAGTGTAAGGCGCATTGCTTTTTTTTAACGTGGAAAGCTCCCCCGTAGGTCCTACCATAACCACAAGCATGCATAATTAAACTAGCATGATATTTGAGACATTAGCTGTCCTTACTTCATCAATGTTTCTTTCTTTCTATCAGGGTAAACAGCCCTGTGGTTTTTCACTACTTGTAGCAAGAATTGTTTTTGATCTTCGTCATGTGTTAGTATTTTATTATATTCATCCATTAATTTTACTCCTCTTTCCGCTATATCATTCACGACTTTCCACTGTTTGATAGATTTCTTAGCGGAGTTATACTCTTCATCATTATGCCATTCTTTAGCATCTTTGAGTAAAAATTTGGAACTAAATTCTGTTATTGTAAAGAATCTTTGAGTATTTGATGTGACAAAATCTTCTAATTTCTTCGTTGGAATAAGTGCAGGATCTAAAAAAGCCAGTTTTGCAGGAAGAGTTTCTGTTGTATTTTGCAAGGCCTTTAAAATTTTGTTTTTCGTTTCAGTAGGCACTTCATCATCATAAAAGGCCAAGGCTACCAGTTCTTCTGATAGGTATCAGAGGTGACCTAACAGTTTTTTAAAAGCAACAAATGCAATTGTGTCATCTATTTGTTTGTAGACTACAAGATTCTGTAATAATTCCAGATCAAGACGAGGAGCGCAAGATGGCACAGGAGCTGTAAACCATGCCTTTACATGTAACCGAGTAGCAAATAGACAGATGTCTTTTAGTCCTTTTTTGTCTTTTACTGAAATTTTGAACTGAGATTTGAACATAAAATTTTTTTAATGAATATGTAATTTTGCCATCCACCTAGCCCGATGAAGTCCCGCTGGATGTTTAAATTTGATGCCACCTTTTGGTTCACCTCCCAAAAAAATAATTGTTAACTGCGATAGTTCTAGGTAATCGCCTCTTGGTTGGAATGTATCTAGTTGATTTGCTGCAAATATAATTGTCATCTTTGATGTCATGAATATTTTCATAGATATCTGGATCTGATAATGCTGTTTCGTAGTCCTCCTTATTAATGCTTGACCATTTTTCTCTGAAATTCTTAAAAAGGACTATATCTGGGCCAGAAGATGGTGATAAAGACTTTAAACAACAGCTTCCAGCATAATTTCAAATATATAGTGTCGACATTAGGGCGGATCGAAAATGAGGTTTTTAAACTTGTTTTCGAAATTCAAATATAGCTAGTGCGGAAAATATGTGGGTGCTATAGATAATGACTGTGCATAAATATTAGTCCTGCGAAATTATATCTTCAGGTGCCACAAAGCCGTCGAAAAAAGTGAAATATAATGATTTTCTTATATTCTGCATTATTACAATAACTGAAACTTACTTGTTATTATTATATATTAAGTGTTCCAATTACCAAAATAGTTACTGAATTACGCAGCTCTTAGTTTATTTAGATCAATGTTCTTTTGATTAATGATCTAAATAATCCAGAACTCACCACGAGGAGGTGGCTGCGTGTCGAGCTCCACCCATGCCCTCCCAACCACCCATCCTTGCGCATGTTTTTTCTATTAACGTTTTATTTAAACTTTATATTCAGCTTTACTTTCGAATGATGGCATTTTTTTACGTGACTGAAGTGTTGATCTTATGAAGCCATCTCGCGCGTTCAATCCAAATACTTTTGATGATGCTTCAGTCACTAATTTTACCATTCTTTCTACTACTTGTGTATGACAAGGGAATTTCTCGAATGGAGGGGTACTCTTGCTTTCTATGAATTCTTCAATCTCATTTTCTGTCAGGTGTCTTGTCACAGGTGGTTCAGTGACAATGCATTTTTGCCAATTAATTAAATCAGTATAATCAGTAGCTTCAAATTGAATAACAGGTACTGTGAAACGCCTCACAACTTTTTCCTTGTTTGTTTGCCTTGCTTTCTTTATTCGCCTCCACGCTAATTCTCTTATGGCGCTGCGGTCATCATGAATCATTGATGCTAGAATATTTTCTGGATTTGCAAAAAATGCATTTCTTTGTATGACAGGGTTTACAATATCCTTTACTTCGTCATTCAGTGTTCTTGTTAGTTCAATAGTTTTGAAAACATGTTTTGAGCCATTGACAAAAGACGTACTTTGCTTAATAGAAAACCACATTGGGATGTAGACCTTCATTATAAAAGAAGCAATGTTCATGAGGTTCTCAGATGGACTTACAGTTGAAACGTATAGACGAAGCAAACGATTTGCTGTAGTCAGCCATCGTGAATGTGCCATTTTGCCTGGACTACGATGAGCAAGATCTGGAGAGCAATATCCCTTTGTTATGGCCTGATGAATATCAATTAGATATTTTTGGTCGGTGCTAAGATCTTCACAGTCTACAGTTGGTTCCTCAGCATCAATCCTTTCAAACTCGACAATAGGAAGACTCTCACAGTTCTCTAATTCCCCTGCCAATAGGACCGGTGAATCCGCGGGGCCAGATGTTTTTCCATCCAGCTTTGCAACTAAATGGCGTAATGGCAATTCATTGGCATGGAGCTGGCACACTAAATGTTGAACTGGCTTCTTCAGCTTCAATTCTATAAGCCTTATAACGCCTCCCTTTTCTCCAGTGTTGACTGCTGCACCATCACATTCCTTTACATATTTCTTCAGCTGATCCAGAATTCACAGAATAATGGCCCAAATAATCTGAACCAGGTTCTCTCACTAAAGTGATATGTTCTTCTGTTACCTTCTTCTGATATACAGTACTTTGGACTCTTTTTTTTCTTGGAAGAGTGTAGAATCTTTTCGACCATCAAAATAGATTCCTCTGATTGGGACCTGATTTTGATCTTTCATAATTTCTGATCTCTTCTTTTGTCTTTCTCTTCTGATTTTACTCCTATCCACTACTTCAGATGTATTGTCAATAGAAACTTCTCCAATATCTTGCAATACTGCACTAACAATGAATGCTGCAGCTCGATCTGAAACTGCAGTCCTGTCACAAGCAGTAGCAACTGAAGGTAGATTTGTATTTTTCCTTTTCTTGAATAATTGTTCTTCAGGTTGTTCGAGCTTTCTCTTCGAGCTAAATGGCTCTGGAAATGTATCGTCTGATATTTCGCCAGATTCACTTTCACTATTTGATGTCGATGATGATAATTCAACATTTGTATCCTGCAATTTCTCCTGTGAAGATTCTTTGGTGAGCCTCACAGCTTCTTTTTGCTTTCTTAGCAACGTAGATGCTTTTTTCTTTGAGAGTGTAATATCTACTCTATCAATAAACAGTTTTCTTTCACTCCTTTGATCTAAGAGGAACGTCACTTCTTCCTTTGGAACCGTTTTTTCTTTGGGACAAGAACATTGTGTTAGTACTTTGCACTTGCACGCTGCAATGTCAAAAAGTTTCGTGTGTGCTTCTTTTTTGAACATATCAATCTTTGCTTTGTAAGCTTCAGAATTTTTTCTGCTTTGGTATGGCTTCATAATGACACGATACTTTTCGTGGTAGCTTCTGAACATTGTTTCAATTCGCCTGTCTGACAGAATTAGGACGGAAGCACTTTCCCAAATTGTTTTCAATTTATCAACAACTTTTTCTAATATTTGAGATATTGAAGGATCTTTATTAGTATTCTGTTTCAAATCGTTTCTTACAAACAAGTAATATTTAAAAACTCCGTCGTATGTAGGAAGATTTCTGTGCCACAAATCTTCCCCCATACCAAACATGGGGCACTCAGTTGAGGCCCTGGTTAATTTTGCACAAACTCGAGACATTTTGAAAGTATACAAATCTGAAAAAGAAAGAGCTAATATCAATTATACGTTAATTTCAGTTAATAGTACATGGCAAACTTAGGGCAACACAATACAGAAATGCAAAATATATAAGAAATATAGTTTAGACTATCTGAGTAACGCCAACAACAGAACACCCACCTGCTACGAGAGCGACAGCTACACTGAACCGATGTACTCACGTGACAGCTGAGTGAGCTGACTATAGAAAACTGTTTTTAGAGAATAGAAACTTTTTTAAAGGTTGACTGAGCTATTTTTATACAAGTGTGAATAAATTCTTGTCTATTGTGCATCGTGGACTCTTCTGTAATTATTGGTTAAAATCTGCTTTTTTCAATTTTTTTCAATATTGAAGGTCATTGTGGCACCTGAAGATATTAATGTTATGATTTTAAATTTATACCAGCTTATTTCCTCACTACTCCACACATTTTCCACACTAGCCAATTTGAAAATTCGAAAAATGTGTTTTTCACACCGCCCTAGTCGACATGCCAGCAACAATAAATCGTTGTCGAATTTTTGTTCTAGAAGAATAGCTGCACCATTTCTAGGACCAGTATTGGCTGTCGTTGTATTGAAACACATGCATTTTATTTGTTCGCAGATGTCCCATTCAAGCGATGTCTGATTGTTTGCATTAAAACTAGAGACGCATTTCTGTCACTCAATTTTGCAACATCAAGACTTCCTAATAATTTATCATCAAACAATTTTCTACGTTTGCCAACCTTACTTTTCCATGTTGAAGGTTGTGCAGCACAGAAACCAGATTCATCACTTTTACTCTCCTCTGATTCTGATTCTGATGATGTACTGGTGAGTATGACAGCCTCTTCATTCTTCTTTCTTTTGATCTCTTCTTCTGCTTTCCTCTTTTCATAACGTTGTTGCTTTTCTGCTGCTCTTTGCTCTTTTTTAGCAACAGCCTTATCAATGGTACCCATTTTTCCATGACGTCCTTTCTGACGTTGCATTTTCAAGAATTTCTTATCATCTTCTATTTTTATAAGCTGCATAGCATTCCCATGAGCAATGTCAAATAAGTTTTCCAGTTTATCTTTCCATTTTTCTTCTTTATTATTTAAATTTTGTGATCTTTTCAATTTGTTTGCTTTGTTTTTCTTAAGCAGCTGTCATTCTTTCAGTATTCCTTGAATTTTATCTTCTGCATGTATTCTTTGTTTTGCTGGTATTCCTGCTTTTTTCCAAACTGCTAGCTCATCATCTGCAGTAGAACAGCATGATTCTCTAATGTCTTGCTTTTAATATTTCTGTAGTGCATGAAGAGGGCCATCATTTCCTTCTCTGATGGTAATACGGATGTTTTTAGTACTGCAGAGGGCTGCCCAATTAGCCATACTTCAGTTTCTTTTATTGTAGAACTTCTCCCAAATGAGCAACTGGGTGATGGTGAGTTAGGCCTAGCTTCCATAATCGATTAACTGGTATCAAAATTACGAGTTCCAAGCAACAATTAAAAGCAAGCTAGTATATAAACCATTAATTAAAAATTCTGAAATATAAACAATTAAACATAAAATCATAAGTTGTAAAAACAAACAAATTGAAAAAGAGGGAAACTTTGACGCCTGGTAGCACATAGTAAATTTTATTTAAAATTTACCAAATTTGGCATACAGTACTTTTTTGTCATATGGAACAAAAACAGGTTGAACAATTAAAAAAAAAAAGTGATTTTTTTGAATCACCCTAATATATATATATATATATATATATAAAAGAATCATAATAACCGTGTCTATTTAATTTTGTCATTCCTTATATATATATATAAATGGATTTTCACCTTAAAGTGAATTAAAACATTAAAAAAAATCACTAAACAATTAAAATAAACCTTACGAAGATAGGTGATTGTATATAATAAACGAGTGAACAAATCTTGCACACACACACACACACACACACACAACACACACACACACACGAGGAAACGCTCCCCGACTCGAATCACACCTGTTTGGCAAGAGGCCTTTTTGACCACAATTTGACCTTTCTTCCAGTCTACTCGAGTAAAATCTCTTTTCACTCCGATTCTTATTTTTGCTGTTGTATTTTTATTTACGCGTAATTTGTATGGTGTCATATTCTTAAATAACATCTCTGTTATTGAAAGATATACACACAATTATATTAAATAATAATCAGCGAAAGAAATAAGGTGGGCAAACCTGAAAGTACTAATAATTATATATATATATATATATATATATATATATATACAGGGTGGGCGGAAAGTAGCTCCCTATTTTGGATTGGTAAAAAAATACGTATATTATCCATTTATTTCAGAAGAAATAATATGAAAAGGTAGGCATACATGGTAGCTTTTCTCTAAAATTCAATGTGGGCTCCAACTCTTTCCACCAGCTTCTGGAGCCGCCCAGGAATGGCGTCCACTGACTTTAGCAGGAACTCCGGCGGGATGGAGGACATGACTTCCCGAATTCGGTCCTCCAGTTCTTCCAATGTCCTCGGTTTGGTGCGGTAGATTTCTTCCTTTACCCACCCCAAAGAAAGAAGTCGCACGGTTACCGCTGAAAAACGGCAGAATCGGTTCAGTGTAACGGTGTGGTGTGGTATGACCTCAGATCAGGTTGTGGGCCCGTTCCTTCTGCGCAACACCATGAATGCTGAGCGGTACCTTGCTACGTTGCGAAACGAGGTCTGGCCGGTTGTCAGCACATGGGAGAACATCGACGATCTGATATTTATGCAAGATGGGGCCCCTCCGCACTTCGCTCTTGTAGTCCGTGAGTGGCTGGATGCCCACTTCCCTGGGCGTTGGATGGGTCGTCGTGGTCCACATCAATGGCCAGCCAGGAGCCCCGACTTGACACCGTGCGACTTCTTTCTTTGGGGGTGGGTAAGGAAGAAGTCTACCGCACCAAACCGAGGACATTGGAAGAACTGGAGGACCGAATTCGGGAAGTCATGTCCTCCATCCCGCCGGAGTTCCTGCTAAAATCAGTGGACACCATTCCTGGGCGGCTCCAGAAGCTGGTGGAAAGATTTGGAGCCCACATTGAATTTTAGAGAAAACATACCATGTATGCCTAACTTTTCATATTATTTCTTCTGAAATAAATGGATAATATACGTATTTTTTTACCAATCCAAAATAGGGAGCTAATTCCGCCCACCCTGTATATATATATATATATATATAGAAAGAGAGAGAGAGAGAGAGTTTTGTTCATTCTTTTAAAATAAATAAAGGAATGGATATATATATATATAGGGTGGTACAAATTACAGTAGTAATAACAATAATTAACTCTTTTCGCCGAATTGGAAGACTTTTCACTCCGCCTTAGACCAACAGTTTAACGTGGATTCAGAAATACATCTCGTCAGGGAATGATTGCTCTATTTCATCAAGATAATTAAAGCTCATATACAGGACCTGCATTGTCTATAAGATCTGTGGCGCGTGCAGCCTTCAGAAGCTGTGAACATCTGTTCTGTGGGTCAGTTCAAGAAATACATCTCGTCAGGGAGTCATTGCTCATCATAATTTCAACGTAACAGGAACATTTGATTATTGAACCGGATTTAAAATAACAGGATCATTTGATCCGTGGGTAGTATGACCGCAAAACATGCACGATTTTTCTCTTTAGTAATAATAACAACTAGCTCTTCCCCGAATTGTAACAACGGATAAGGTTTTCACTCCACCTTAGACCCACAGTTTAACGTGGAAACCGAATGCTCTTTTCTTTTTTAAAAATATAATTAAAGGAATGGATATATTTATAATTTCTTTATTATAAAATGTGGAACATGCAGTCTTCAGAAGATGTGAACAGCTGTTCTGTGGATCAGTTCAAGAAATACATCTCGTCAGGGAGTCGTTGCTCATCATAATTTCAACATAACAGGAACATTTGATTATTGATCCGTGGGTAGCATGACCGCAAAACATGGACGATTTTTCTCTTTAGTAATAATAACAACTAGCCCTTCTGTGGATCAGTTCAAGAAATACATCTCGTCAGGGAGTCGTTGCTCACTCTTCCACATTTCAACATAACTGGAACATTCGATTATTGAACCGGATTTAAAATAACAGGATCATTTGACCCGTGGGTAGTATGACCGCAAAACATGCACGATTTTTCTCTTTAGTAATAATAACAACTAGCTCTTCCCCGAATTGTAACAACGGATAAGGTTTTCACTCCACCTTAGACCCACAGTTTAACGTGGAAACCGAATGCTCTTTTCTTTTTTAAAAATATAATTAAAGGAATGGATATATTTATAATTTCTTTATTATAAAATGTGGAACATGCAGTCTTCAGAAGATGTGAACAGCTGTTCTGTGGATCAGTTCAAGAAATACATCTCGTCAGGGAGTCGTTGCTCAATCTTCCACATCATAATTTCAACATAACAGGAACATTTGATTACACTGGTATGCATCAATTTTGCTGTCAGGGTTTTGTAAGTGATTATTATAGAGTTTTTCCTGCTGATTTCGAATCTGCAATCCGTTTTTCTAAATCTGCTCAGGTTATCCGGCTATGGCCTCATAAGTAAAATAGAATTTTTCGTGATTTTGTCAAAGCGGAATTGGAACAGTAACATCTATCATCACTTGTTTCACTTGTATAATATCATTTTTTACTTTTCAGGCATATAGATAAAATATTTCATAATGAATAGAGCGTGTAAAAATGATCCCAATAGATTCTGCTACATATGTGGGACGGTTACCATGCCAAATAACCAGTCCCAAATCACTAAATTTGTGAAGACAATGTATAAAGCATACTTTGGAATTAAGCTAGGGGACCAGGACAAAAATTTCGCCCCTCATATGTGCTGCAAGACGTGCATTGAAAATTTGAGAAGATGGAGCAAAGGCAGAGCGAAATCTTTGCTTTTTGGAATTCCCATGATTTGGAGAGAAGGAAAGGATCACGTGACAGATTGCTATTTCTGCATGACAAACCTCCAAGGTGGGCTTATAAATTTATTTTCCTTAAATATTTTGAAATCCTCGTATGAAACTTGACATAATATTCACCATAATGTAATATTCACCATATATAGCATAATATTCACCATAATGTAATATTCACCATATATAGCATAATATTCACCATAATGGTAATCATACATTTACATATACATATTGTTATAGAAAATACATTTACACATACATATTGTTATACAAGTTACATTTACATATACAATGATTGTATATTTTCTTTCTTTTTCATTCATATTGTCCCCGAAGGGACAATATGAATGAAAAAGAAAGAAAATATACAGACTCCATCGACCTATTTCATATCTTACAGACCGCAGCCTTCCCTCACGGGCCGCCACTGTCTGAATGCTTCTTCTATTTCATATGCAAGTTTTATATCCAGGTTTCTGTGTTTCTATTTTCAGGAGTTAACAAGAAGAATAAACACATTGTTGTATACCCTGACATTCCTTCTGCTATGAGACCTGTACCCCATGGTCCTGGAATTCCAATACCCGACCCACCTCAAACCCTGGACTTCGATGATTCTGATGATGAATCAATGACCAATGCCAATGACCAGTCCCAGTCGTATATACCTCAAAATACCGCTTCAAATGAGCCGAGGCCTCTCAACCAGGCCAAACTTAATGATCTTACCAGGGATTTAGGACTTTCCAAATTAGCTGCCGAGATCTTGGGCTCACGACTTCGAGAGGACAACTTGCTGGCTCCAGGAACAACATTCTCCTGGTATAGGAAACGAGAGGAAGAATTCCGCAAGTTTTTTGCAGTGCACGAAAATACCTCTTCCTTAGTGTACTGCTGCAATGTTGAGGGGCTAATCGAATCCTTGGGCCTGCCATATAACGCATCAGAATGGAGGCTATTTATAGACTCGTCTAAACGAAGTTTGAAAGCAGTACTTCTCAACATTGGGAATAGGGTTGCATCAGTCCCTGTAGCACATTCCGTACAACTTACTGAGAGCTACGATAACATGAAAATTTTACTGGATGCTCTCGTATACGACCAACATAACTGGAGGATCTGTGGAGATTTGAAGGTAATACTAATATCATAAGTAAACTATTGCTATTGACTATGTTGTTTTTCCAAAGGTTATTTGAGAGCGTATAAGAACACTTAACTTCCCCACAGAAGTGAGACAGTCCAATGCATAGATTTTTTTATCTGATAGAACAAATTCTCTAAATTCTTTAAATATTTTCATTTTTTTTCAGATTGTGGCATTTGTATTGGGAATGCAACTGGGATACACGAAATACCCATGTTTCCTCTGCAAATGGGTTAGCCGAGCGGATGAGAAGCACTATGCACAGCGTGAATGGGCATCCAGAGAGAATTTTGAACCTGGGTCGCATAATGTCGTTTCAGTGCCCCTTGTACCACCAACAAAAATTTTGCTCCCACCACTTCATATTAAGCTGGGCTTGATGAAAAATTTCATCAAATCAATGAATAAGGAGGATTCAGCATTCCGATATCTCGAGAGTAAATTTCCTCATATATCTGATGCTAAACTAAATGCTGGGGTTTTTGATGGTCCTCAAATTCGAACTTTGATCAAGGATACTCAGTTCGAAAAAGCAATCACTGCAACTGATTTGAATGCCTGGCAGGCATTCAAATCAGTTGTCACTGATTTTCTTGGCAAGCGTAGAAGTCCAGAATACGAGTCCGTTGTCGAAAACTTGATGGAAGCTTTCAAAGCTCATGGGTCACGCATGTCCATAAAAATGCACTTTTTGTGGTCCCACTTGGACTATTTTCCTGAAAATTGCGGGGATTATACTGAGGAACAGGGTGAACGATTTCATCAAGATATCAAAATAATGGAAGAGAGGTACCAGGGAAACTGGGATATCAATATGCTGGCGGACTATTGCTGGTGTTTGAAGCGAGACGTGCCCGAAGAAAAACACAGACGGAAAGCCAAAAAACTTCATTCCTTCCTCAATAAACTTTTTTCCATATTCATTGTATGAATAAAAGTATTTATTCACACAATGTTTTCATTTTTCACGAGTGTTCTTATAATATTACTCGTATCTACAGTGTTTAAGCTACAAAAATCAATAAATTTGGGGATAAAATTGGACTTATAATAAATGGCCAAAAGAGAAAAAACCTGACCTGATTGAGGAAAACCAATGTCATTTTCGAATTCAGCATGGTCGAATTATATAATGTGAGTTGAAAAAAAACTCACAGCAGACAAAAAAATTTCATATGCATACCAGTGTTATTAGCCAGTTGGCATAGGTGTAAATGGTTTGTTCAGGTTGAGTTGCCAGATACCACTTTTTAACATTATTATGGAGAGGTGCCAGATACCATTGTATACATTATTATGGAGAGTTGCCAGATACCATTGCTCAGGTACACAGTTCCCAGAGTGTACCATTTATTTTCTTAAAAGTTGGTTTAGAATTCCGCTAGTAGGTTTAGAAGGCGTAACATGATATAATTAATCAAAAGAATTAAGTAAAACAACATTGCATCATTCTGTTTATTATAAATATATAGAAAATAAATATACATTTGAATGATCAATAATAATAAAAATGAGGAATATGCATATAATCCGTCAATATAACAGTACAGGAGAAATATATACACACACACACAATTATGGAGATATATAGAAAATAAATATACATTTGAATGATCAATAATAATAGAAATGAGGAATATGCATATAATCAAAAAATATACACACACACACCACACACACACACACTCACACACACACACACACACACACACAATTATGGAGATATATAGAAATAAATATACATTTGAATGATCAATAATAATAGAAATATGAACGAGGAATATGCATATAATCCTTCAATATAACAGTACAGGAGAAATATCACACAAATATGTTAAATATATAAATACATTTCACTTTTTTTTTCAAAATACTAAACTCGCACTTAATCGAGTTTACAATTACATCATTATTGCTCTGCATTACGCAGTATATGCGGTTTAATAATATTTCACCGCTTTAAGTATAGGGAAACCTGTACTCGATATGAAGGGCTTTCATATCGTTCAGAACTATTTTTGTTCCCACTTTACAACCGGTTGGTAAGTCATCTTTAAATACGTCTAGAATACAATAAAAAGCACGCACAAAGAGTTCATCGTTAGCTACATTATTAAACACAAGTTTATAAACACACTTTTCCAATCGAGGGTTTATTTCTACCGACCAGAGCTTTTCAATCGTGAACTCGTCTTCACTCAACATAGCGGCAATTGAAATAATCTTCTAAATCGTTAGACAACTGCGCGTTATATAAAGAAATAGTTCTTCAGGGTGAACGGTGTAGGTGAGCTCAGCCTTGTACCGATCAATTGCTTTGTACCAAAGTTCTTGGTACTTCAAAGAGTCTAAACTTTTTAAATAAACTTCCAGCTCTAGACCATTCTCACCTTGTTCAGCCCTACACTCGGTAAACCCATCGAGCAGAGCGGTGTATGCGTATTCAAATACTGTATCAAAATAAAGCATATCCGTAACACGCGCGTCTAATATAGGTTTCAGCTTGCGGAATCCGACGATTTCAAACATTCTGTCGAGGATGAAACGGTATCGCCTAGGAACAAAAGCGTTATTATCAGAAGCATTCTTCCATATCAGCCGTATATCAATGCACGGCCGATCGTTATTTATACACAACGTACATACAACGGCGTATGAGGGTGCGTCACTAATCTGCTCTCTTCTTGTACCTACGTTAGCAGGTATTTTATAACGATCTTCACTCCACTTCACAACTATAACGAAGATTCTATTCATCTCCTCGACACTTAAATAAACCCGTTTGTTTGTTTTTTCTACATTCCGTTTCCAGTACATACCTAACGGTACCGGATTTACGCCTGAACACGCGCAACGATTTCGTCACGGACACATCGTACGAGGCGTTGAGAATGCTGCTCAAAGGAAGTTCCATCGTATTCGAGGAGCGCACGTCCACTCGGTTCAAGCTCTGAGATAACTATGAGCCGTGTGAGGCACGCAGGTAGGCAGGAACGGGTCGATGGGCGGCTGACTCGATGATACGTGAATGGGCTTGTTCGAACTCGTATGATCCGCGAGTCGCACCATAATCGTGCAGCGAATTGTTGTACATATTGGGTAGGTGTTTTTCCGCTACAAGAATTAATTTCGGTTTTATCACTACCAGACTACGCACCAGACAGTTTCCCTCAGGATAATTTTCACGAACTAGGCACATTTTATAATGTTTTACTAAACATCTTCACACTCCGGCGCACTATTTGAGAGGAACATATGCTCATATTTTTCCTTTCTGCCCATCAAACGATACTCGTCTCTAAAGTCTGTTAAAAACTCACGCAGGGCACTAGCCACAACCTCACTACGAACCTCATCATGATATACATTAATATAGTGATAAAAATACTTAAGATTGTCCATGATCACGAGATTCACATTTTCAGTCGTAGGGTATGAGTAATCGACATGGTGTAACATGACGTAATACCGCTTGTCACACCACCCATCCACAAGACTCATTATCCATACCTGCTGCTTCTCTTCTGCACGCGTTGTTTCTTTTACTTCACGGTATATGTGAGACTTTATAAAGTTTAGCTCTACAGCATACTTCAGCACATCGTCTGTGCAACGAAAGCCTTCAACGGTCTCACCAGAACATCCGTAGAGTATTTGTACATCTTGCAACTTCGCACAATCCAATGTGGTTTTAAAAGAGGCATAGGAGGGGGGAATAGGAAGTTTTTCGGTATCCACCACATCCTGGCACTTTGCTGAATACCATTTCATAAACGTTGTACAAGCAATATTAAAGGTAGCCATTTGAATACACGTCTGATCTCCTTTTTTCTTCTACGCTGGCGAATACACGTCTGATCTCAAGGGCTTACTGCAGTCGACTGACCACGCAGGGAATCACAGATAGTAGCATGACTCACGTTGCTGGTCTTACAGTGGGCGGAGCTTAGAACTTTCACCTGTGCACACACACACACACACCAACAGTGGGCGGAGCTTAGAACTTTCACCTGTGCACACACAAAGGAGAAAGTGAAACGCTAATTGAAACATGATTTATTTAATAAACGAGATATTCAAGTTATATATATTTACAAATACGATTTAATAAACGAGATATTCAAGTTATATATATATTTACAAATACGTGTAATAAATAAGTTAACAATAGACACATCAATGATTATATTCAAGACATATATATTTAAAAACACGTGATAAATAAGTTAACAATTGAAATTATGTTAACACAAGAAATAACAGAAAACACAAGAAAAAACAAATGCATAGATTTGGTGATCACAAACAACAGTAACCTAATACTTTAAAGAAAGCATTCTATTAAATACTTTTAGCCTATGTTCACGAATTAATACCGGTTTTAAAATAGATTCGAGACGAAGACCGTCTGGACTGATTTTATAGAAATTCAAGGATTCCAAGTTGATCACGAGAGAAGTTATGTAGTCATCTTCCATGCTGCAAAATCTCGTCGTTTGCCTGTCTGCTCAGAACACCGACAAGAGGTAAGATCGAATCCACATCAACACAAAATTTTAGTCGCTAAAATAACAGCCTGAGTATTGTTCATGTTCTAAATTATCTTTGATTCGTTTTGGTAAAATTGAGTAAACTGCAGCCTTTGTTTCCTGATCAGAAACTCTCCGTCTTTTTCTGGTATGGTGCAAGGTTTCGTTGCAACCATATTCACTGCTCGAGTCTACTTCACAGTCGTTGTCTTCTAATCTAGATTTACACTCTTCACTAATGCATTCAATGGGTGAATAATCATCTTGGTTGATATTATTGACACCACAATCGAGAGGGCTCACTGGGGTAACGGACACTTCAGGTAATGGTGCGGGCGCTTGAGGTGGGTCGGGGACAATCTCCTCAGGTTGCCCTTGTGGCGGGGAAAATATTGTGTGGAGGTAATTATGTGCTGCTTCTAAGTAAACAAAACGGGCTTTATGTAACACAGTGGCAACTAATAATGATTTATGCAAAGATGCACCAGCTCTTCTGGAACGTCTGGATGCAATTTTACCGAGCGATATATTTATCAACTTGTGTGCTTCAAACCCGTTTGGAACGTCAGATATCATGTTCACCACCTAGGAATTGGTCAAGGCACAGAGAGCTAACTAACACGACTCTATCCTCTATTTCCAATCTTGTAATGAGTTAAAGTGAAAGTTTCGCCTGCCTTTATACAATGTCGTTCTGACGTCGTTATCAAGCTCCACGCAGGGAATTTCCAGGTAGTAGCATGAATCACGCTGCTGTTCTTTCACCTGTGCACACACACACACACACACCGCGCACACACGCACACACACACACAAAGGAGAAAGTGAAACGTTAATTGATACATGATTTATTTAATAAAAGAAATATTCAAGCTATATATATATTTACAAACACGTGTAATAAATAAGTTAACAATAGGCACATCAAATTATATTCAAGGTGTATATATATATTTACAAACACGTGTGATAAATAAGTTAACAATTGAATTTCTGTGTTAACATAATTTCATTTGTTAACTTATTTATTACACATGTTTTTAAATATATATGTCTTGAATATAATCATTGATGTGTCTATTGTTAACTTATTTATTACACGTGTTTGTAAATATATATATAGCTTGAATATTTCTTTTATTAAATAAATCATGTATCAATTAGCGTTTCACTTTCTCCTTTGTGTGTGTGTGTGTGTGTGTGTGTGTGTGTGTGCACAGGTGAAAGAACAGCAACGTGATTCATGCTACTACCTGGAAATTCCCTGCGTGGAGCTTGATAACGACGTCAGAACGACATTGTATAAAGGCAGGCGAAACTTTCACTTTAACTCATTACAAGATTGGAAATAGAGGATAGAGTCGTGTTAGTTAGCTCTCTGTGCCTTGACCAATTCCTAGGTGGTGAACATGATATCTGACGTTCCAAACGGGTTTGAAGCACACAAGTTGATAAATATATCGCTCGGTAAAATTGCATCCAGACGTTCCAGAAGAGCTGGTGCATCTTTGCATAAATCATTATTAGTTGCCACTGTGTTACATAAAGCCCGTTTTGTTTACTTAGAAGCAGCACATAATTACCTCCACACAATATTTTCCCCGCCACAAGGGCAACCTGAGGAGATTGTCCCCGACCCACCTCAAGCGCCCGCACCATTACCTGAAGTGTCCGTTACCCCAGTGAGCCCTCTCGATTGTGGTGTCAATAATATCAACCAAGATGATTATTCACCCATTGAATGCATTAGTGAAGAGTGTAAATCTAGATTAGAAGACAACGACTGTGAAGTAGACTCGAGCAGTGAATATGGTTGCAACGAAACCTTGCACCATACCAGAAAAAGACGGAGAGTTTCTGATCAGGAAACAAAGGCTGCAGTTTACTCAATTTTACCAAAACGAATCAAAGATAATTTAGAACATGAACAATACTCAGGCTGTTATTTTAGCGACTAAAATTTTGTGTTGATGTGGATTCGATCTTACCTCTTGTCGGTGTTCTGAGCAGACAGGCAAACGACGAGATTTTGCAGCATGGAAGATGACTACATAACTTCTCTCGTGATCAACTTGGAATCCTTGAATTTCTATAAAATCAGTCCAGACGGTCTTCGTCTCGAATCTATTTTAAAACCGGTATTAATTCGTGAACATAGGCTAAAAGTATTTAATAGAATGCTTTCTTTAAAGTATTAGGTTACTGTTGTTTGTGATCACCAAATCTATGCATTTGTTTTTTCTTGTGTTTTCTGTTATTTCTTGTGTTAACATAATTTCAATTGTTAACTTATTTATCACGTGTTTTTAAATATATATGTCTTGAATATAATCATTGATGTGTCTATTGTTAACTTATTTATTACACGTATTTGTAAATATATATATAACTTGAATATCTCGTTTATTAAATCGTATTTGTAAATATATATAACTTGAATATCTCGTTTATTAAATAAATCATGTTTCAATTAGCGTTTCACTTTCTCCTTTGTGTGTGCACAGGTGAAAGTTCTAAGCTCCGCCCACTGTTGTGTGTGTGTGTGTGCACAGGTGAAAGTTCTAAGCTCCGCCCACTGTAAGACCAGCAACGTGAGTCATGCTACTATCTGTGATTCCCTGCGTGGTCAGTCGACTGCAGTAAGCCCTTGAGATCAGACGTGTATTCGCCAGCGTAGAAGAAAAAAAGGAGATCAGACGTGTATTCAAATGGCTACCTTTAATATTGCTTGTACAACGTTTATGAAATGGTATTCAGCAAAGTGCCAGGATGTGGTGGATACCGAAAAACTTCCTATTCCCCCTCCTATGCCTCTTTTAAAACCACATTGGATTGTGCGAAGTTGCAAGATGTACAAATACTCTACGGATGTTCTGGTGAGACCGTTGAAGGCTTTCGTTGCACAGACGATGTGCTGAAGTATGCTGTAGAGCTAAACTTTATAAAGTCTCACATATACCGTGAAGTAAAAGAAACAACGCGTGCAGAAGAGAAGCAGCAGGTATGGATAATGAGTCTTGTGGATGGGTGGTGTGACAAGCGGTATTACGTCATGTTACACCATGTCGATTACTCATACCCTACGACTGAAAATGTGAATCTCGTGATCATGGACAATCTTAAGTATTTTTATCACTATATTAATGTATATCATGATGAGGTTCGTAGTGAGGTTGTGGCTAGTGCCCTGCGTGAGTTTTTAACAGACTTTAGAGACGAGTATCGTTTGATGGGCAGAAAGGAAAAATATGAGCATATGTTCCTCTCAAATAGTGCGCCGGAGTGTGAAGATGTTTAGTAAAACATTATAAAATGTGCCTAGTTCGTGAAAATTATCCTGAGGGAAACTGTCTGGTGCGTAGTCTGGTAGTGATAAAACCGAAATTAATTCTTGTAGCGGAAAAACACCTACCCAATATGTACAACAATTCGCCGCACGATTATGGTGCGACTCGCGGATCATACGAGTTCGAACAAGCCCATTCACGTATCATCGAGTCAGCCGCCCATCGAACCGTTCCTGCCTACCTGCGTGCCTCACACGGCTCATAGTTATCTCAGAGCTTGAACCGAGTGGACGTGCGCTCCTCGAATACGATGGAACTTCCTTTGAGCAGCATTCTCAACGCCTCGTACGATGTGTCCGTGACGAAATCGTTGCGCGTGTTCAGGCGTAAATCCGGTACCGTTAGCTATGTACTGGAAACGGAATGTAGACAAACAAACAAACGGGTTTATTTAAGTGTCGAGGAGATGAATAGAATCTTCGTGATAGTTGAGAAGTGGAGTGAAGATCGTTATAAAATACCTGCTAACGTAGGTACAAGAAGAGAGCAGATTAGTGACGCACCCTCATACGCCGTTGTATGTACGTTGTGTATAAATAACGATCGGCCGTGCATTGATATACGGCTGATGTGGAAGAATGCTTCTGATAATAACGCTCTTGTTCCTACGCGAACCGTTTCATCCTCGACAGAATGTTTGAAATCGTCGGATTCCGCAAGCTGAAACCTATATTAGACGCGCGTGTTACGGATATGCTTTATTTTGATACAGTACTTGAATACGCATACACCGCTCTGCTCGATGGGTTTACCGAGTGTAGGGCTGAACAAGGTGAGAATGGTCTAGAGCTGGACGTTTATTTAAAAAGTTTAGACTCTTTGAAATACCATGAACTTTGGTACAAAGCAATTGATCGGTACAAGGCTGAGCTCACCTACACCGTTCACCCTGAAGAACTATTTCTTTATATAACGCGCAGTTGTCGTAACGATTTAGAAGATTATTTCAATTGCCGCTATGTTGAGTGAAGACGAGTTCACGATTGAAAAGCTCGGGTCGGTAGAAATAAACCCTCGATTGGAAAAGCGTGTTTATAAACTTGTGTTTAATAATGTAGCTAACGATGAACTCTTTGTGCGTGCTTTTGATTGTATTCTAGACGTATTTAAAGATGACTTACCAACCGGTTGTAAAGTGGGAACAAAAATAGTACTGAACGATATGAAAGCCCTTCATATCGAGTACAGGTTTCCCTATACTTAAAGCGGTGAAATATTATTAAACCGCATATACTGCGTAATGCAGAGCAATAATGATGTAATTGTAAACTCGATTAAGTGCGAGTTTAGTATTTTGAAAAAAAAGTGAAATGTATTTATATATTTAACATATTTGTGTGATATTTCTCCTGTACTGTTATATTGAAGGATTATATGCATATTCCTCGTTCATATTCTATTATTATTGATCATTCAAATGTATATTTATTTCTATATATCTCCATAATTGTGTGTGTGTGTGTGTGTGTGTGTGTGTGTGTGTGTGTGTGTGTGTATTTTTTGATTATATGCATATTCCTCATTTCTATTATTATTGATCATTCAAATGTATATTTATTTTCTATATATCTCCATAATTGTGTGTGTGTGTATATATTTCTCCTGTACTGTTATATTGACGGATTATATGCATATTCCTCATTTTTATTATTATTGATCATTCAAATGTATATTTATTTTCTATATATTTATAATAAACAGAATGATGCAATGTTGTTTTACTTAATTCTTTTGGTTAATTATATCATGTTACGCCTTCTAAACCTACTAGTGGAATTCTAAACCAACTTTTAAGAAAATAAATGGTACACTCTGGCAACTGTGTACCTGAGCAATGGTATCTAGCAACTCTCCATAATAATGTATACAATGGTATCTGGCACCTCTCCATAATAATGTTAAATGTGGTATCTGGCAACTCAACCTGAACAAACCATTTACACCTCTAAGCCAACTGGCTAATAATCAAATGTTCCTGTTATGTTGAAATTATGGTGTGGAAGAGTGAGCAACGACTCTCTGACGAGATGTATTTCTTGAACTGATCCACAGAACAGCTGTTCACATCTTCTGAAGACTGCATGTTCCACATTTTATAATAAAGAAATTATAAATATATCCATTCCTTTAATTATATTTTTAAAAAAGAAAAGAACATTCGGTTTCCACGTTAAACTGTGGGTCTAAGGTGGAGTGAAAACCTTATCCGTTGTTACAATTCGGGGAAGAGCTAGTTGTTATTATTACTAAAGAGAAAAATCGTGCATGTTTTGCGGTCATTCTACCCACGGATCAAATGATCCTGTTATTTTAAATCCGGTTCAATAATCAAATGTTCCTGTTATGTTGAAATGTGGAAGAGTGAGCAACGACTCCCTGACGAGATGTATTTCTTGAACTGATCCACAGAAGAGCTAGTTGTTATTATTACTAAAGAGAAAAATCGTGCATGTTTTGTGGTCATACTATCCACGGATCAATAATCAAATGTTCCTGTTATGTTGAAATTATGATGAGCAACGACTCCCTGACGAGATGTATTTCTTGAACTGATCCACAGAACAGCTGTTCACATCTTCTGAAGACTGCATGTTCCACATTTTATAATAAAGAAATTATAAATATATCCATTCCTTTAATTATATTTAAAAAAAAGAAAAAAGCATTCGGTTTCCACGTTAAACTGTGGGTCTAAGGTGGAGTGAAAACCTTATCCGTTGTTACAATTCGGGGAAGAGCTAGTTGTTATTATTACTAAAGAGAAAAATCGTGCATGTTTTGCGGTCATACTACCCACGGATCAAATGATCCTGTTATTTTAAATCCGGTTCAATAATCAAATGTTCCTGTTATGTTGAAATTATGATGAGCAACGACTCCCTGACACGATGTATTTCTTGAACTGATCCACAGAACAGATGTTCACAGTTTCTGAAGGCTGCACGCGCCACAGATCTTATAGACAATGCAGGTCCTGTATATGAGCTTTAATTATCTCGATGAAATAGTGAGCAATCATTCCCTGACGAGATGTATTTCTGAATCCACGTTAAACTGTTGGTCTAAGGCGGAGTGAAAAGTCTTCCAATTCGGCGAGAAAGAGTTAATTATTATTATTACTACTGTAATTTGTACCACCCTATATATATATACTGGTCAAAAAAAGAAACGCAATTTTTGAGAATTATTAATAAACATGAGGACTCAGTATATAGTAAATGATTCTTTAACATAACAAACAGTCAATAACGCGTATGGCCACCCCTAGCCACAATGCAGGCTTGGAGTCTGGCCCTCATCGACCTCAACAGTCTCTGCAGGAAAGCAACAGGGATGGCCCTCCACTCTTCAATAATTGCATTGATCAGTTCCCTGATGTTCTGCGGCTGATGCTGACGTCTGCGAACTCGCCGTTCAAGTTCATCCCATGCGTGCTCTATCGGTGACATGTCTGGGCTGAAGGCTGGCCATGGTAAGGTCTGCACCTGTTGTCCCTGCAGGTACGCCTGCACTATCCTGGCTGCATGAGGTCTGGCATTGTCCTGTTGCAGGAGCACCAATTCTGGATGTTGCCTCATGAATGGAAGAACATGTGGGTGAAGAATCTCATCCCTGTAGCGCTGGGCAGTCAGTCACGGTGCTGATAGGCCCATTGCAGGCGTCGTTGCCTTCTTGCATCAGTGAGAAAAGGACCTCTGTAAGGCTTGCGGGATCGGAGTCCTGCATTACGGAGTCGGTTTCTGACGGTCTGGTCACTAATTCTGTTGTTGTGGATACCAGGTGTCTCTCTGGCTGTCTGACGAGCATTCCGCTGCCGATGACGCAGGTGCTGCAGTACAATGTGGCGATCCTGGCGTTGGGTCGTCACACGAGGTCGCCCACGTCTTGGCAGGTCCTGAACACTTCCTGTGGCATTGTACCGTCTAACAAGCCTAGAGATTGTGCTGGGATGCACATGCATTCGTTGTGCAACTTGGACAGCAGACATGCCTGCATCCAACATGCCCAAGGCACGACCTCTGTTGACCTCTGAGAGTCGTGGCATGCCTCAATCGCGGGAAAAAGTTTGGTTTTCTCAACGGGCAGTGTGTATTCTGTGAAGTCAAAGAAAAAATGCATGCCTTCATAAAGAATACATTCAATTTAATCTCTGTTTATTGTTTGTAACAAAATGGCGTCTTAGCCGGGATTAGTCAGTTTAAAAACATGCACTAAGTGGCTTTAAAAGATTTGAACAAACATTTAACCATAATCTTGAAACTGTGATAATACCACTAACAACTTAAATTTTACACCATATGCAAGCTAATTGCGTTTCTTTTTTTTCACCAGTATATGACGCGTTCGGTGGAGAAGGGGCGAACGCAACATTTTCGAATTATGCCACAAAATGCAGTTAAAGTTTGTAAACTTTAAACCTTTGTACTTTTCCGGTTTATTGAAATGTTGTATGAATTTGAACACATATTTGAGTAAAATATTGTTGTGTAATATGTCGATATAATAAAACGCCAAGAAATTTTACAATATTATTTATTGATAGCTTCTGATGTTAACTGGTGTAATTCATTATTTGGTCCTCTTCGTCGAATGTTGTATTACCTGCTTCAACTGTTTCGGTTTCTTCCAGTTCCTTTAACAATCTTGTATAATAGTTCACTGCAGTTGCAGGCATTAGGTCTGATAATTCTTTGAGATCTTTTATTTTTTCCTTAGTTATTGGCAGCAATTGGGAATACTTTGGTTGCAGTGTCTGCTGGGCTAGATTGAATAAACTGACACTGTAGGATTTTTTCCCTTTCTGCAGTCTGACGGGATGGCTATTATCTGGGGTTGTGCGGTATGCAGTAGATATTACGTAGCCTTCTTTGTGTTGAAAGTCAAATATTAACTTTCTTACATCTGTAAATTTAGTAGTTGTTGATTTCCTAATGACAATGCACGTTTTTAGGACGTCAAAATAGAGAAAATCAGCCTGTTTCATTTCTACAACTAGGAAGCGCTGCGAAACGGCTGTAGTTATGGCCGTAACATAATCTTTTTTGGTGTAAATAATATTGCTGTAATTATTTTTTATATTTTGTTCAATTTGGCCAAATTGAGCATCACAGGGCATTGTCGAGTGACCAGAAAGTAGATAGATGTGTTCAATGTGAAGCAATGATGCGGAGTGAATTTCTCTGAGATACATTAAAACCTAAATTTTACCGTGAAAGAGTGCAGACTAAAATCTAATTTTTTGCATAGGTAAAGCAAAGGTTTTAAAGGATAATTATACGACAAAAAACTCATTTTTCGAATTTTGTGGCGTTCGCCCCTTCTCCACCGAACGCGTCATATATCCATTCCTTTATTTATTTTAAAAGAATGAACAAAACTCTCTCTCTCTCTCTCTTTCTATATATATATATATATATATATATATATATATATATATATATATAATTATTAGTACTTTCAGGTGAGCTTTAATTATCTCGATGAAATAGTGAGCAATCACTCCCTGACGAGATGTATTTCTGAATCCACGTTAAACTGTAGGTCTAAGGTCGGGTGAAAAGCTTTCCAATTCGGCGAGAAACAGTTAATTATTATTACTACTGTAATTTGTACCACCCTATATATATATATATCCATTCCTTTATTTATTTTAAAAGAATGAACAAATAATTATTAGTACTTTCGTGTGCGTGTGTGTGTGTGGGTGTGTGTGTGTGTGTGTGCACGATTTGCTCACTCGTTTATTATATATATAATCACCTATCTTCGTAAGGTTTCTTTTAATTGTTTAGTGATTTTTTTAATGTTTTAATTCACTTTAAGGTGAAAATCCATTATATATATATATAAGGAATGACAAAATTAAATAGACACGGTTATTATGATTCTTTATATATATATATATATATGTATATATATATTATATATATATATATACAAACACAGATGGGGTGAGAGGTTTGGGGGGAATGAGGGAGGACGACCGTGTGTTTTGGTTTATTTCAACTTTCTTCGTAAGATTTCTTTTCCTTTCGTTTTCCCCACTGTTATTCAATTGTGGTATTTATAATAAAATAGGAGTTAAGTGATTTATTGTGTAAAGAGCGTGTGTTTAAATTATTTATTTAATAAACAGATGAATCTTCTTAATTCCAACAATTAAAAGAAACTCTGTATTGATTAACTATCATCATATAAATATATTGTGGTATTTTGATTAATATATGGTTTTAAATATTGCTATCTGGCAACTCAGCCTTCTATTAAATACATGGCGCTATCTGGCAACTCAGCCGGATTAGAGGTCTATAAAAGAGCGAGAGGCTAATGACGGAGTCATTCAAGCTCGGCTCCCAGCCGAGCAAGGACATCTGGTCCTTTCTCTTTCTGGCCCTTTGGGAAAACCCCTTAGAGGCCTCTTAGGTTAGGTATACGAAAATAGCTTGGGGGAGAACTCCGCCTCCAAGTTGCATGCCCTTGCAATCAAAGGCCGATACTCTCTCTCTTTTTCTCCCCCCCTTGGCTCCTTCTAAGCCAACTAGCTGATTAGGAGCCTATAAGACAAAGCCTACTCGGCTGAAGTCTTAATATGCACTTGGCTCCTGCCAGGTGAACACCTCTCCTCCTTTCTCTCCTTTCTCTTGGGGGATAACGCCGCCTCCAAGTTTCATGACCCCTTGTTGCACCTGCATCATCCCCCACCCCCCTTTGCAGAATTTTTTTGACAACACCCCACCCCACTTTACAACATGTTGCACAACACCCCACCCCATTTCCAACACCACACCCCCATTTGCAACATGTTGCACAACACTCCCCACCCCTTTGCAACATTGCAACATTACGTAATAAATTGCAACATTCCTGCACTCTTACCTTTTTCGGCTATACTACTGATTACTTATTGAATGATGAGGATTCTGGGGACAAATATTTACCATCAAATGATAATGGGCCTAATGATGAAGACAGTGAAAGCAGCAGTGATTCAGGCATGTATTTTTTTGTTGTTTTTGTAACTCTAGCTAATTATTCTAACCTCAAATAAGCTAAGCAGACCCAACAGTGTCTATTGCTAAGAAAATATAAAAAGCTGATGGCAGTTATTTACAAAATTACCTTTTTTCCTTGAATTTTTAGACCCTCTCTATACAATGGCTACGAATACTCCACAAGGCAAAATAAGAACTATTTGGAAAACTGTAGCAGATAAGTCTCATCCTTTAGATATGCCAAATTGGCTAGGAAATTTACCCGACTCTCTCTCAGTTTTGGCTTCTATTGATTACTTTCGGTCCTATTTTGATAGCTCAATTATAAATGATATCAGGGGCGGATCCAGCCTTCTGTGCTGACCGTCTTCCAAAATTTGAAAAGTAAAACATGCGTACGGAACTATTGTAAATCGTGAAATTTTCGCGATCATTTTTGGCAGAAGTACATTTTCAAGTTGCTATAACATATTTTTAAATGAAATGAAAGATATAAAAATAAAACAATGGAAAATTACATCATATTTATCAAAATATTATATAATTAAAGAGTGCAAAGAGTGCATCAATCCAATGTATATGCTATTCAAACAGACCCATCAAAGCCACTAAATCTTACTTCGAATGAATCCGAGCAATTTCTTAGAATATAATGAATATGTACATGAATATGTACACGATTCTATTGGTCTCTGGATTTTGTTATTGATAGGATTTGCAACGTTATGAGTAGAAATCGCTTTCAACAAATCAAGAGATTTGTCCACTTCATTGACATTATAGCTTGATGCCTAAACCAAGGGAACAAAACTTTGATAAATTATTCAAAGTGAAGCCTCTTTTGACACATTTGCGTCAAAAGTTTAATGATATTCAGATTGACCAAATGCTCTGCATCGATGAGCAAATGATTCCGTTCAAAGGGTCGTGTTCTCTAAAGCAATACATACCAAAAAAGCCCCATAAACATGGTTACAAAGTTTTTGTGATTAGTGATGTGAAAGGTATTGTTTATGACTGAGCTTTACACAGGTAAAATTGAATTTCCAGACAGTGGTGTGGACATAGGAGCAAGCTCAAATATAATTCTGAGGCTCTCCCAGGTAATTCCTGATAACAAAAATCAACTACTATATTTCGATAACTGAATCACTTCCCTTCCCCCTTGTCTGTGAGTTATCAAAACGCCAGATTTACTGTTTAGGGACTGCGAACAAATAGGCTACATGGGTGTACATTTTTGTCAGATAAAGAACTAAAAAGTAGAGGAAGGGGAGCATATGAAGAAAAAGAAGGTGTTGTAGAGAACACTTCTGTGAGAGCTTTGAAGTGGTTTGATAACAGAACCGTGACTCTTCTTTCAACCTTTGCTTCAGCACACCTCATTGGTAGTGTAAAAAAGGTGGGATAAGAAAAGCAAGGGAAAACTTGATGTATCTTGCCCCCAAACAGTAAAAATTTAAAAGTGTATGGGTGGGGTTGATCTGTTAGGGCTTGATAGGGCTTTATAGAATATTGATTAGATCAAAGAAATATTATCATAGAATCTTCTTTCATTTCATTGACATGACTGTGGTAACTTGCTGGCTACTGTATAGAAGGGACTGTGATGGGTTAGGTTTGCCACCAAAAAAAAAAACTATCTCGGTTGCAATTCAAATATTCAATTGCTGATGCTCTTTGTATGGCTGGCAAGGCATCAGAGGCTATAAAGAGAGGTAGACCCTCAACCTCCATTGAAACAATGCATGAGAATAAGAGGAAAATTGGCCATAACGCTAAATCCATTACTCAAAAAACATAAGAGAGGATAATGTTGACCATTTTCCATTATATCAAGAGAAACGAGGACGATATAAAGTAACAAACTGCAAGAGTAGTCCATTTATGTATTGTTAGAAGTGTAAAGTCTATCTATCTCTCTATGCATTGATAAGAAAAAAATTGTTTTATGAAGTTTCACAAAGAATAAATAGGGTAGAAATTTTATTAAGGTTCTGTATAAGGTAAAAAGGATTTATTATTTCTATAAAAACAAATATTTTGTTTCATGAAGTTTTACTTTGAGTTTCATAAAGAATAAGTTTGGTATAAACTATATTTTATGTTTTATAAGGTTTTATGTTTTATTTATGTTTTTATAAGGTGTAACAGGATTTATGTTTTATTTATGTTTTTATAAGGTGTAACAGGATTTATGTTTTATTTATGTTTTTATAAGGTGTAACAGGATTTATGTTTTGTTTTATTTATGTTTTTATAAGGTGTAACAGAATTTATTTCTAACTACAAAAAGATTTGCTTTGTTCTGGAAATTGGTGTTATTTTCAGACTCGGATGTCTAATGTAATAGATTTGTAACGTTTCAATAAATTACTTATAAATAATTTTTTTCTGTAATTAACCCAATATTTTTCTAATGAGGATTAAAAAATTAAAAATAATAATAAATTTTTTTTTTTTTAAATATTTTGTCCATAAAATATATGAACTAAAATGGAAATAATATTGGGTCACCAGTTTGACCTCTCAGCCTAACAATATTTAATAAAAAGATTGAAGTGAATTTGTGGTTTTTCGTTTAATTAGCGAAATAAATTAATTAATTATTTGTTCACAGTAATAAACAATTATTTATACTGAATTTATGCAATATTACAGTGAATGATTATACGCAATAAGGAATGATTCTTATACAGGATAAGAGTTAAGTGATACAATAATGACAAGAAACATTAATTAAGGTAATGAGATATATGGTATTGCATACACAACAATAAGTAGTTAATCAAATAATAACTGAGGTAACGAAACTACGGTATTAATACAGTTACGGATTAAGCCTAACTGCGGTCGTGATTGCGTGAGTAGCTTGAACGGTATTCAGGACACATTGAAAAGCCTAATTTGGTTAGTGAGAGCGTGTTGAAGTTATAGGCGTTGGAAACGAATAGCCTATCACGATGTAATAAAACACTGTAGGCCAAGTGCTGGTAGCCTACGTGAGGTTTACACACCTGAGATTTTGATGAGGAAGATAACTCTGAAGACGGAAGGGACTACAAACCAAACTGTATGATAAGATCTTGGTGAAAGGAAATGAATCTTCGCAGTTCGAATTGAATAAATGTTGAGTGAGGTGAAAGCAGACGGATGGCACCATTTGCATCTTGCAGAAGTGATGTTGCTTCCGGGGGACTGAAACAGTAATGGGCCTCAACGAAGATGATTAACTTTGTTTATGCTTGAATGGAGTTTCGAAGGACGGCGGGCCGCTCTCCGACGAAAGCCGGAGAGCGGGTGGAGTTACATGACGAAGAGTGGAGATGAAGAGTGGGAACTGAGTGAGGCCTGAGCAATAGGCAAATGAGAGAGAAAGTGGGCGACCGGAGGTGGACTGGCACTTTTATAGGCACGGTGACACTAAAAGTTTTTGTGGCCATTTTCAAGAAACAAAAGTAAAATAAGCATTTCTTTGTATTCTGTTGTTGCTCACGTGTTAGGAATTTTACAGCCATGTTGGGGAGAAGAAAAGGAATTTTCCGTTATGCTGCTCTCTCTCTCTCTCTCTCTCTCTCTCTCTCTCTCTCTCTCTCTCTCTCTCTCTATATATATATATATATATATATATATATATATACACTATATGATCAAAAGTATTCGGACACCCCGGAAAATCCGCATTTCTGCAAATATCACCTTCGCCGAAAGGTATGCTGGGAAAAAGCGTGGCGAAACTATAATGCTGAGGTGTTCTGTTAAGTTATCAGTAACTGTTGTGAAGCCATGCCGCGCGGACGTGAACTCTCCGAGTTCCAACGTGGACTTGTCATCGGATGTTATTTAAGTAACGTTTCTATACGAAACATTGCAGCCAAACAGGATATACCAAAGTCGACTGTAGCGGATGTTATCATGAGATGGAAGCACGACGGTGCAACTAACGTGAAAAAACGTTCCGGACGACCACGCAAACTGACGGAACATGATAGAAGAAGTCTGGTACGACATGTCAAGAAGTCCCACACGTCCTCTGCCGCTTCCATCGCTGAGGAGGTAGGAAGAGCATCCGGTACCTCCGTTAGTACTGTAACTATCCGCAGAGAGATGCACAGACTCGGTTATTATGGTAGAGCAGCTGTACACAAGCCACTGATTACAAAAGTTAATGCCACGCATCGTTTGGCCTGGTGTGTCTCCCGTCGTTCCTGGACCGTGGAGGACTGGAAAACTGTTCTTTGGAGCGACGAGTCGCGGTATTCACTCTTCCAGTCTGATGGGCGTGTTTGGGTGTGGTGACAGCCCGGAGAACGGCTTCTTCCTGACTGTGTACGTCCAACGGTGAAGTTTGGTGGAGGGTGCATCATGGTATGGGGTTGTTTTTCCTGGCTAGGGATCGGCCCGTTGGTTGTTATACCCACTACCATGAACGCTGACGTTTATCTCGACATTGTGGACAATTCGGCCCTCCCTACACTGTGGCAATACTACGGAGATGGCCATTGTTTTGTTTTAATAGGATCGAGCTCCCTGCCATACTGCAAGGCGTGTGCAGGACTGGTTTCGTGAAAATAAGGTGGATTTGTTAGACTGGCCTGCTCAGAGCCCCGATCTCAACCCAATCGAGCACATGTGGGACGAACTGGAGTGACGGATACGAAACCGCACACCACGCCTGGCTTCACTTGCATCTCTTGCATCAGCTCTGCAAGAGGAATGGTGAGCCATTCCTGCACAGACTTACCGAAAACTGGTGGAAAGTATGCCTCGACGTGTTGATGCTGTAATAAAAGCAAAGGGTGGACCTACTGGTTACTAAATGCCATAATAAAACCATTTTTCCCAAAACCATGCGGTGTCCGAATACTTTTGATCATATAGTGTATATATATACATACACACAGTGTGTGTGTGTGTGTATATATATATATATATATATATATATCATCCTTCCGCACAAAAAAGAAAGTGGTTGGTAGATAAATGGATACCCTAGGTGGCCTAGTGGTTAAAACGCTGGGCTGCTGATAGGGCATGGTTCGGATTCCACGTTAAACTGTGTCTAAGGTGGAGTGAAGAGCTTGACCTTCGTCAGAATGAACAGTTCGGGCGGAGCTAACCAAAGGTTACCAAAGGTTTTATATATATATATATATATATATATATATATATATATATATATATATATATATACACACGAGTATATACACGAGTATATATATATATATAGACGAGTATATACGGTATATAATATATATATATATATATATATATATATATATATATATATATATTATATTATATACCGTATATACTCGTGTATAGGTCGAGTTTTTAAGACTGAATTCTTAGGCAAAAATTAGGGGGTCGACCTATATAAGGGTAACATTTTCGTGGGGTTGAAATCCGTGGACGATGGGGAGGGCTAGGAGCTACTGTCAGCTTCAGACATGAAAAATATTTACCATTTAGTACTAGTAAACAATGAAAACATAAAATATGTACCAATTATTAAAATTACAGAATGGTAGCACAGGATGATATAAAACATAAAATAAATACATTTTTAAAAGTTTATTTAAAAGTTTATTTATATGCCATAAAATATGGTGCTTTATTACCCTAATTTGTTGTTCCACTACCCTCAACAACTGGGGTCGACCAATACATGAGGCATATGATAAATTAATGATTTCTTGGCCAAAAATCAAGGGACGATCTATAAACGAGACCGACCTATACTCGGGTATATACGGTACATATATATATATATGTGTGTGTGTGTGTGTGTGTGTGGTGGTACAGACGCTTTCAAATACTTTAGCGATGTTCCCTCAACGCAAACACGACCAAGATGACGTCACACAAGGATGACCAAGATGACGTCACACAAGGATGACCAAGATGACGTCACAGCGCGGGACTACTTCAAGGCATGGGCTTATGCTTTGCATCAAACCTCAACTTCGTTACAAGGACTTCTCGACGCACCTCGATTCTCTCTCCGAAGAACCAGTGACACGGGAGCTACCACCAGGTGAACATTATCGTGCAGGCCCCATTTTTGGTTTCATTCACCTAACTTTATATAAAGACTAATCATTATCTCACGCGTTATTAATAGTGAAGTCATTATTCAAGTGCACATTTAATTTCAACTGTAAACAACCAACTTATATTTTGTCTTATTCATAAATCATTTATTTTGTTTAATAAAGGAAGAAAACTCATTCTATCAATCAACCTAATTAATAACATTATTTGATCTGAAAACATCATGGTGACTCCAGCCTCAACAGCATCATAACAATCAATTATAACTATTATCAATTAACCATTATTATCATTATTATTATTATAGTGCTAACATTACACTCTATATATATATATATATATATATATATATATATGAAATAGAATCCCTCCTAAGGAGACGTAGTTTTACATTTAGGATAAAAACGAAGACGTAGAGCAAAAAAGTCATTATATTTGGTTGCAGCCGACGTTTCGGGCAACTCTACCCATTTTCAAGGCCTAATAAATAAAGGCTAAAATTAATACATGACAAAAATATATGAATGTCGAGAACTAAAACTAATTTAAAGTACAAAATTAAAACTGTTCAAGAATAAAAATTAAAATTACAAAGCAGAAAACAGGCACAAGCCAAAATCAAATCAGAAATAAAAATTATATAAATGACAAAAATATACGTGTGATAAAAATAAAACTTAAGAACTAAAAACATTCAAACGTAAAATAGTTAAAAAACTTTACTAATAAAAAGTTAAACGAAATAAAAAGTTAAACGAAAAACCCAAGAGTAAACCAAACATACCATGCTCACTTGAAAGCCACAAAAAAAAAAAAATTTCCCTTGTGACCCTGTCTCCTTTTCGCCTCAGTTTTTTGTGGCTGTCAAGTGAGCATGGTATGTTTGGTTTACTCTCTTGGTTTTACGTTTAACTTTTTATTTCGTTTAACTTTTTATTAGTAAAGTTTTTTTAACTATTTTACGTTTGAATGTTTTTAGTTTTAAGTTTTATTTTTATCACTCGTATATTTTTGGCATTTATATAATTTTTATTTTTGATTTGATTTTGGCTTATGCCTGTTTTCTGCTTTGTAATTTTAATTTTTATTCTTGAACAGTTTTAATTTTGTACATTAAATTAGTTTCAGTTCTCGACATTCATATATTTTTGTCATGTATTAATTTTAGCCTTTATTTATTAGGCCTTGAAAATGGGTAGAGTTCCGCGAAACGTCTGCTGCAGCCAAATATAATGACTTTTTTGCTCTACGTTTTCGTTTTTATCCTAAATATATATATATATATATATATATATATATATATATATATATATATATATATATATATATACTCTGTGATATATAATATATGTAATTCAAGGAGCATATACCTTTGCAATAAATGTGGCCAGTATTACCAACGATTTTGTTGGGGTTGCAGAAGCAACGTAAGTCGAAATATTCTGTTAGCAGTAATAAGCCATCTAGCATGAGACAGTCGACCTGGTTTACGGTTACTTAGATATACTAGAGATCTTTCCACTACTTATAGCTTTGCAGATATCTCTCAAGTACTGTACTTCTGATCCCTACTAAACATAACATCGTCCAATTCCTGTGGTAAGTTGACATTAATCGGAAAAAATTGAACAGGAGACAGTATTTCACAACTTGCAAGCTGCTTGCCAATTATCCCGCTGAAATGTGAAGGGCCACGTGTGCCACCATCTACTAGATGGTGAATCAAATGTCTTGAGGGCGGTTAATTTGTGTGCAATAAGCGCACAGTTCTTTGAAGAGGTCTCTTACAATTTTCTTCACTTACTCCGCTTTAAGCATATATATATATATATATATATATATATATATATATATATATATATATATATATATATATATATATATATACACACATATATATATATATATATATATATATATATATATATATATATATATATATATATATATATATATATATATATATATATACACACAGTATATAATATATGTAATTCAAGGAGCAAAACTGATGGTGAATCAAATGTCTTTGGGGAGGTTAATTTGTGTGCAATAAACACACATTTCTTTGAAGAGGTCTTTTCAAATTTTCTTCAATTACTCCGATTCAATTACTCAGCCAAATTTATCCAGATTTACCAGGGTTAACAACGGTTCCATCACAACCTCAATAATAAGGGTTTTGCTGTCAACATTATTTTGCTCCAGGAAATCCACGATGAGCGCAGCAGTATATTTTGCTGATCCTGACGTCCGAGTTACATGGCCAATGTACTCGTACTTGGAACCTAGTTATTCAATCAGTTACGTATTCATTAATAGTTGTACGGAAATATTTGTACCATATTTTTAACTGTGCAATAGTTTTATCTCTACGACTATCAAATATAGGCCTTTCAAAGAGTGCTCAACATTCTCCAGAGGTTGATATTAAATTTGCTGTGTTTACCGATACTTACTTCGTTCGCGACGAATTTTACTCCTATCGATGACTTTAGATAGATCATCCTCTCTGATAATCCCAAAATCTTCCAACAATGCTGGTGCTATAGCTGCAATTGCTCTGTCGGAGACTCCATGCCTATCACGCTCTCGAGCAACACGAGGTAAATGTTGTCTCATTTGTTTTATTCTTTGAGTATCACTATCAGACATTGATGTTGAGGATGTTGTAGTCCAGCAGTGTTTCTTCAAAGCAAATTTACTGTCACTTTCTGTACTTCCTATTGCATCTGTCTCTGTGTCAGTATGACTATCAGATATTTGGAGGAGATTGTAGACGCCAATCGACAAGGTAAGTACTCCGCGTGGGACGTCAGACAGAAGATAGGGAGGAACTCCCCTTTCTCCTGTTACTCTCGTCCTTAGCTGATCTTTTTCCGTGTCTCGTCTACCCTGTGAGCAGTCCAGCATGCTCTGAAAACCACACTTCTCTCACTATTCCTCGCTACACATTCATGCATACATCTTACAAACTACGTGATCTTTACAAAATTAGAAAAAAATGGCATCAACTTCAAGAGCCTCGGAGGTACCTGGGAAGTGGACCATAAATGTCCCCACTTCTGGCTTCTCCGCTGCCGATACCGTCAACGCAGACCCGGGTAGCGGGGCTGGATCTGCTACCGCTCATTCGAGATGTTCTGAACCTCTGCCTGATTCATTTTTCATCAATTTCTGCAACATACGTGACCTTTCCTAAAATTTTCAATCTGTTAAACACCACCTCTCCTCCTGTAAACCTCATCTTCTTTTCCTCACTGAACTCGGGTGTCTGGAAAGATTGACAACAACCCCTTTTCTGTACCCTCTTACTTTCTCTATACTCGGTTTCACTCCAAAGGCGGATGTTGTATATTGTATGTACGCATTGATCTAACTTCTTCTGGTATTCCCGAACTCGAATCTTCCGAATTCTATACCTTCTGACTACGGCTTGCAGTCCAATCTAAAAGTAAATACATGTGCGCTGTTTACCTTTCTCACAATTCTACTGACTATCCAAAATTCTTTGACTACCTCACTTCCAAAGTGGAATACATTCTATCCTCTCCTCCCTTTGCTGAAATCTTCATTTTAGGAGATTTCAATGTTCACTTTGGCTTTCCTCCAATCATCTTGGAGATGGGCCCAACATTCTGGATTTATTTCTTACCTCTCATCATTCTTCTTACTCTGTCAAACTTTTTCTCCTTTGGGCTCTTCCAATCACAATCTTATTATAACTGTTTCCAGTCGTATTGCTCCAATCCGGCTTTTAGATCCTCCCAAGAGGAGGCACCTTTGGCACTTCGGCGTCGCTGATTGGGAGGCCCTCAGGCAGTACTTCCTTGATTTCCCATGGAATGATTAATGCTTCCGTGGCAGGGGACCTTCCGAGTATGGTGATTTCATCACGGAGGTGATTTTCTCTCGGGCATAGAGGTACATTAGGGTGGTTAAAAAAAAAAGTTTGAAATTTATAGGTGATGGTATTTTTGGTATATTTTCCCATTATATAAGTGAATAGAAGTTCTTTGATACCATTTTTGTCAAAATCAAAATTTGTTTAGGGGTTCCTCATCGAGGTTGAATTTCTCAGATTTCAGGAAACTTCAGTTTTTCTTCAATTTAGAGCAATTTAGGGAAATTTAGTGATTCGCAATAATGGTAGCACTGCAATTTACTAATATAACATTCATTTGTTCCAAAATTTAATTGTATAATTTAATTTATAATAATAAGGCACTTATTTCTTGATTTGTATATCATTTAATAAACATTTGAATTATGGCGGTGTCGCATGCTTTCTTCTGTATTCCATTATTCTTGTTTTCTATATTTTGTGGGCGACCACAAGGCCATTTTCTATAACAAAACGTAACTAAAAACATTGTTCTTTATTGTACAGATGACGATTATATGCATGTTTCATAAATTGAATGTAGGGCCATGTGAAACCCACTACAGTTCAAGACGTATTTTGTTTAGTCAATGATTTCTTAAATTCTATATAGTCTGTCTAGCGTAAGATTGTTATCTCAATTACAATTAATTTTCTGTTGCAGATTGATTTTGTTTGTTGAAATATTTTAGTAATGGTATAAGAGTGATTGCGAAATGAACCAGAACAAAAAGGACAAGGTTTCGCCTTCAGTTCCTGTACTGAGACACTCGACCAAACGTTTCCTGATAGGACAGCCGACACACTCTATCTGGGGCTCGAAATTGCCAACTGCCCGAGAAATTCTTAGTTATTTCTTTTACGTTAACGAAAAGTGCTGTAATAGGCGAGAAGCGATCAGAATAACTTAACAATGTTCTTACATTCTGGGCGATGGCTAGAATTAAGACAGTGTGGCCATGCAACTGCATCAAGAAGCTGGAAGCTTTATGGAGTGAGTGGAATGCGCTAAACAGAAACAGAAAAAGGGAATCTGACCCTGGAGAAAAGAGAAAGCTGTTTACAGACAAACTTGATCGACTTTGGGACATCGGAGCAGATGATGCGATCGAAGAAATCAAATGCAACAGATTCCTAAATGCATACGATAAAGACGAAGATATCAGGTTTTATATAGATGAAAGTTCAGAAAGACTTGGTACAATGTCTGGGAATGACAAAGTTCAGCACAAAGAGAAAACAACAATCAGAAAGGTTAAGACGAGAAGAAAATAAGATAGCCCGACACTCCAAAGATGCGAGCCTTCATTCTGTAGCTTCCATTTCAAAGGAACAGCATTATGCTGAAGCCTTCTCTGAGAACTCGGATGACTCTGAGAGAAATGATAATTCTGAAAGGGTTAATGGTTCGGATAGTCAATTCGTTGCACCCACAAAACGATGTATTGAAGACAGTTTCTGTCAATCTGCTCGTAAGCTTCTGAGATGTACTCCCATTATTGAGATGGCCGATCGATTCCGTCTGTCCAATAATGAGGTTTGTTAACTGGTTGATCTTCGCATAACATATATATATCAGTACAATTAATTTACATGGGCTGGCTTTGTTTCGAGTGAATGCAAGTCTAACTCTTTAATCCTATATTCATAAGGCTTGTTGCGCAATGACGGAATTAGTTTCGTGGCACGACGCTGAACCCTTTCTAACCTATCAATATCCTCACGCAAATACGGGCACCAAAACTGAACGGCATATTCTAAATGAGGCCTGACTAGGGACTTGTAAAGGGGCAATATAATATCCTTCGATTTAAATTCGAAATTACGCGCTATGAAGCCTAATATCCTATTAGCTTTTGCGCAAGACTCCAGGCACTGGTTCCTAACCTTTAAATCCTTAGATACGCGTACGCCTAAATCTACTTCCTCGTCAACGCTCGCTAACTCTCTATCATCCATCTTGTACGTGTAATTATTGTTACGAGAACCTATATGCAAAACTTTACATTTGTCTACGTTAAATTGCATCTGCCACTTATCCGTCCACTCCATAATCCTATTTACATCGTCTTGGAGCCTATTTCTATCGTCCTCGTTAACAACCTTACCACCTATTTTAGTATCATCCGCTAATTTTGACACGTTACTAGTCAATCCTACATCTATTTCGTTAATGTAAATTACGAATAGCAATGGGCCGAACACTGAACCCTGTGGGACACTGCTACCTACATCCAACCACCCCGATTCACTACCTTTAACAACGACCCTCTGTCTCCTAGCACGAAGCCATTCCTCTAACAGCTACCTGACCGCGTATACCGTGCGCTTTAACCTTCGCAATTAATCTTCTATGAAGATCTATGGCGTCGAAACCTAGGCTGACTACTATTAATCAAATCGCGACTTTCTAAGTGATCGATGATACGATCCCTAACGACGGATTCCAATAGTTTATCGACAATTGACGTTAAGCTAATGGGCCTATAATTGCTAGCTACTGTGCTGTCGCCTTTTTTAAAAATGGGCGTGACGTTAGCTAATTTGAAGTCTTCAAGAATTATCCCCGTTTCGAGTGACTGATTAAAAATCTTCGTTAAGGGGCCCACAATAACGTCTTTCAAATCTTTCAAATGTCTGGGATAAAAAGCGTCAGGGCCTGGAGCCTTGCTAACTTTTAGCCTATCGATATAATGCGCAATCTCACCCTCGTAAACAGTTATTTCATTCAAAATAGTGTCGCTACTAAATGGGACGATATCGTCCACGTCGGGGACATTATTTACATCTTTTACGGTAAAAACTGTCTCAAAAAAGTTGTTGAAAATAACCGCCATCGCATGAGCGTCAGAAGCCATATCGCCATTAACATCCACTAGAGGGCCTATGTTATTTTTTATCGGCTTACGATTATTGACGTATTCAAAAAACTTTTATGGATTATACTTACTATCCGCAGCTATAAGTATCTCTAAATTACGCTTAGCATTCCTAACTGATCTTTAAACCTGACGTCTAAGTTCGATATATCTATTAAAGTTAGCTGCCGTGCCATTGCGCTTATTAAGTCCATACACTCTGTTACGCCCATTTATGAACTCGCCTATTTCCCTAGTCTACCACTTTGGCCTACCATGATTTCTAGCGCGCTTGGGCCTACGAGGAATAAACTCCCTTTCAATATTCATAAAACTTTCTTTAAACACCTCCTAATGCAAATTTGTGTCATTACCCAGAAATAAGTTATCCCAGTCCACTACTCTCATCCTATCCGCAAAACTACCAAAATTAGTCCTACGAAAATCAGGGACTTCTGTTACGTTACTATCCTTAGTATTTTCTAACTTGAACCTAAGAATTTGATGATCACTACATCCTAAACTCTCGCCTACTTCTAAACCTTCGACTATATTTTCGCCGTTCGTCATCACCAAATCTAAAATATTGTCACCGCGCGTTGGTTCGGTAAGCATCTGTCGTAAAAAATTATCTTCCATGAACTCACTGAATCTCAAACCCTTCTCATTACCAGTAAAAGTCTCGTAATTAACATTAGAGCAGTTAAAGTCTCGTAATTAACATTAGGGCAGTTAAAGTCTCCGACAATTATACTATTCCGATTATTATCAATGAAGTTACCAAGAAGTGAGTAAAATCTAGTATCAGTATCGAGGGGTTGAACGGGAGGTCTATAAACAACAACAAAATTAAAACTAATACTACGCGCCCTAACTTCAACGCATATCGCATTAATTGCTGCTGTTTTTCTCTCTCATCTGGTACTTTTCCTTCTCGCTGGAAAAAAGTACCAGATGAGAGACATAGACGAAAGAATTTGCCTGGGCAGGGTGTCAGCACTGAAGCACAGCTCTTAAGAACAGGAGGAACACCATCAGAACCTTTCGCCTTCCTAGAGTTGAGCTCATATATGGTAGAAAAAACATCTTTGGGAGAGATTCTAATTTCAGATGTAATAATGTCAGATTGAGGAGTAGATGGAGGAACAGCACCGGAATCATCCATTGTTGAGTTGGAAGCGAAAGTTTGAGCGAAGAGTTCAACTTTGTCAGGAGAATAGACGGCAACTGAACCGTGGGAATGGAAAAGAGGAGAAAAGAAGTAAATTTGTTGAAAAGGTTCTAAGCTACATGCCAGAAAGAGCGAGAAGAATTAGAATTGGATAGGGTTTCACATTTTTGTTTGATGAAGGAATTTTTGGCGAATCGTAGGACAGATTTCGCACGATTCCGGGCAGAAATATAAGCTGAGTGAGAATCAGGGGTTGGATGGCGACGGTACCTTCTGAAAGAATCCTCTCTGTTGCTGATAACATTAGGACAAGTGAAACATAAGTTTTTATTGCATTAGTAATAACCCAAAAAGCGACAAAGTGATACCTGACGTAGATGCATTCTTTGAAGAGAAATTGCAAGGAGAATGTATAGCAGACTTTGATTTTACCCCAGAAGATATAGCGAGAGCTATAGGACAAATGAAACCACATTCAGCTACAAGTCCGGACAATTGGAACGCATTACTGATTAAAAACTGTAAAAATGAAGTAGCTACACCTTTATACTGGATATGGAGAAGATCCCTAGACACTGGGAAAATACCGAGCATCTTGAAAAGAGCAAACATTGTCCCCATATATAAAGGAGGGGATAGATTTCAAGCAAAGAAGTATAGACCAGTGTCATTGACGTCCCACCTCACCAAAGTACTTGAAAGAATAGTTAGAGGGAAAATTTATGATTTCGTGGAGACACTGGAAAGATTCAACGAAAATCAGCACGGATTCCGATCAGGTAGATCATGCCTATCACAACTAAAAGAACACTACAACATATCCTAGATGCACCGCAAGGCAACGACAACTACGCTGTCATATACACAGATTTTGCTAAAGCATTTGACAAATGTGATCACGGTATACTAGCACATAAAATGAAATATATGGGAATAACAGGTAAAGTGGGAAAATGGATCTACAACTTCCTCAGAGAACGTCCAGGTCGTCAAAATTCAAGGTATATCATCATCAGAATCGAAAGTACGCAGCTTAGTACCACAAGGTACAGTACTGGTCCCACTCCTGTTCATTATCATGCTAACAGACATAGACAGCGGAGTAAACAGTAACAATATAGTAACATCATTTGCAGACGATACAAAGATCAGCAGAAAAAATCAGCGATGTAAATGAAGTGGAGGCCTTGCAGAGGTATACGAACAAACTATACATATGGTCAGAAGACATCAACATGACATTTAAGAACGAGAAATTTAGCTCTTGAGATATGGTCGAAAAGAGGAACTTACTGTAAACAGACTGCATATTATGCTCCAGATAGAGAGGAAATTCAGAAAAGCACGAAAGCGATCGATCTGGGGGTAATAATGACCGTTGATGCGAAATTCGAAACACAAAATCAGATAGCGATAAATAAAGCAAAAAGAGTCGCAGGACAAGTACTAAGAACGTTCAAATGAAGGGACAAGACAGTAATGATTCCTCTGCTTAAAACTGATTTTACCAAAACTTGAATACTGCTCAGTTTTGACGTTCCCATATAAAAAGGAAGAAACTAACAAACTAGAAGAAACGCAGAGACATTTCACAGCGAAGATTGGTGGCTGCAAAGAACTCAACTACTGGGAAAGACTACGTAAACTAAATCTGTACTCCCTGGAAAGAAGAAGTGAGAGGTACACCATAATCTACATATGGAAAATGATCGAAAAACTGGTACCAAACCTCAAACTAAACCCAATTACTATTCAAACAACACTGAAAAATAGGAAAGGCAGAATGTGTAGTGTTCCCAAATTAAAGGCCCGACAAGGGACCTCCTCAACACTGAAGGAAAATAACTTGGTTGTCAGGGGGCCAAGACTTTTTAACCAGCTTCCAAAGGACCTCAGAAACGTTACAGGGGTCAAAGTTGAAGTTTTCAAGAGAAGACGAGATGCATGGCTCAGGACGGTACCAGATGAGCCGGGTGTACCTGGCTATGTACGGTGGAGAGCGAAAGAAAGCAACTCGCTCCTCCACCAAGCCAGACGTAGAGGCGGGGCCACCAGCTTGACCTTCGTGTGAAGAGAGGCCAACGCACGAAACAGCAACGAGGTTAACAAAGTAGTAGGAATAGAATATGGAATGTACGCCTCCATGCCCTAGAGCAGCGGTTCTGAACCTTTTTCGTGTAATTTACCCTTTCGACCAGTTCACCCAGCCAGATTTACCCCCCTCCTTAAATAGGTTAAGCGTTAAGACGGTTAAGTAAACAAACTAGACTCGATGACAAACTTTATTATCATTAGGTAATAATAATCAGTGAGATGGCTGAAATTGCTTTTTGCAAACCAGCTCGTCAATGTCAGGGGAAGTAGTAGAGAGCGTGCAACGCAGGTCACACTCCACATTAAGCCGGTTTCGTGCTTTAGACTTGATGGTAAGCATAGTTGAAAAGCCGGACTCACATAGATACGTTGAGGAAAATGGGATGAGGATTTTCAAAGCATTGCTACTCAGTCGTGGGTAGCATCCGCGCACACTGACCCAAAAGTCCTCGAGGTCTCGAACACGAAACTCATCCTTTGCAGAGGAATCGTGCGTGAGCTCTAGGAACTCTTCTTGGATGTTTTCAGGGACATCATCCACCTGGCACACGAATGGGTCCCTCGTCAACCGCATTGAAATGTCGGCAGTGTCCACGCCAGGGAAATACCGTTTGAACTCATCCCCCACATTTTCAAGGTGGGAAATAATATCTTGCTTCAACATCAGCCCGATGTCGTCCTCTCCAAGTATGTCACTCAGGCGGTGAAATGATGCAAGATTACCATTTCTTGCTAGGTTTGCCCAAAGCTGGAGTTTTGCCATGAAGGCATTGATGGCGTCAGTGTGCACGATGACGTTGCTCCCTCGTCCTTACATTTTCTTGTTCAGCTCATTCAGAGCTTCAAAGATGTCGGCAAGATAAGCCAGGCGTGCTTCGAATCCTTCCTTGTTGAAGGCTGACAAAAGGTCCACCTTATCTTCAGCATCCAAGAACAGCGTGACTTCTTCCCGCTGCTCGAAGACACGAGAAAGCATGTTTCCTTTGGAAAGCCAACGAACTGGCGTATGGAATAAAAGAGCGGTGTGGTCGGCGTCCATATCTTTGCAGATATCGCGGAAGAGGCGAGTGTTGACGGCTGACCCTTTCCCGTAATTCACGGCTTTAATGATGTCGGCCAAGTGCTCGTGAAGGTTCTTCGGAATGGTTTTTGAAGCGAGAGCCTCTCTATGGATCATACAGTGGGTTCCTTGCACAGCAGGATTTTTATGCTTTACGAGAGAAACAAATCCTGATTTTGAACCGAACATAGCTGGAGCACCGTCCGTACACACCCCGACCAGATTAGTACAACTCAGTCCCGTCTCCTTGAAGAAATCAGTCAGCACCTCCATCACATCGACCGCCTTTGTTGTCGTTTCTAGGGGCCGACAAAAAAGAAACTGCTACTCGATCCTTTTGTCGGTGATTTATCGGCTGAACACAAGTAGCTGTGCGAGGTTGGCGACATCCGTGGACTCGTCAAGCTGAAGGGCAAAGAAAGGCGAAGAAAGCATCTTCGATACCACCTTGCCCTTGATGTTGTCAGACATTTCGTCGATTCTGGTCTTGATGGTTTCGTTGGACAAGGAGATCTGCTTCATCTTGTTCAATGCTTCCTCCCCGAGGACCAACCTCACACTCTCCAGTATGCACGGTTTCACCAGGGTCTCGCCAATCTTGTGCGATTGGCCACCTGAAGAGCGATGGCATACGATGCATGCACGAGGTTCCTGTTGGTCTGCTGAAAAGTTCCAGTGCCGTCCAACTTCACTCTCTTCAAGCTGGATAACTTCAACTCAAAGAAGTTACGGTTCTTCTCTGTCATTTCCGGATGAGCATTTGTCAGATGCTGTTTCAGCGGAGCAGGTTTCATGGTGCTGTTAGAAAAGGTTTTCAAACACAGGACGCATTGAGGGATTTGAAGATCATTCTTGACGAGATAGGTGAATCCGTAGTCCAAATAACTGTCTTGGTAGCTTCTTTTCTTCTGCGACATCGTGTTGTTTTCTGCAGAGAAAAAGGAATCAATATTAAAGTTTATTATCAAATAAAATGCATTATTATAAGTGCACATGAGGGAACACTCGTACATGACCCCCTTTAAGGATTTTTACATAATTAAAAAAGATAGATGAAGAGAGCCATAGATTCACATTTTTACCTTCCCAATTATGCAAGATTGTCACCCCCACTCCCCCCCCCGCATATACGTAGGTCACTGGTAATTATTATATGCAGTAATGAATACGTAACTGGCATGTGATGTTGTTCAACAGATAAACAGATATTCATTACAAAGTATTTCACATCACATTTTCCACTAAAAAATGCATTGAATGAACAGCAAATGCATTCACAATCGTGTGAGTAATAGATGTTTACTACACAATACAGTTGAATACCCTGGTACAGCACTTTAGATTGCACACACGTATCAATGGTTTCATTATTTTGGACAAGATTATGGTGGATTAAAAATATTTTTGAACATACACTTTGAAATCTTTCCTTCAAAGTGCATCTCTGGAACCACAACCATAGGGTGAATCCCATTCTATTGGCCCAGGAGGTTTAGTTCAGTGATACTTACCACAAATTGCAGGTAGAGCACTTGTGGAACACAACCTAACACGAAGACTGCGTTCGTGACACTGCAGTCGTTCAATGCATGCATTGCAGTCTGCAGCCGAGGTCGTACGTCTGGCGCGCTGTTAACTACGCTCGCATTGATATATGGTAAACAATATTTTGTTTATGTCTGGTTTAACCTTACGTCTCAAAAAGCGTGATACTTTCCGCGGTTCCAAAATTTACCCCCTACAACCAAGAAATTTATCCCTGGGGTAAATTTACCTAGGTTAAGAAGTACTGCCCTAGAGATTCAACTCCGTGATGCGCTCAGCACACTCGAAAGGTCCCTTGCCACGGAAGTAGTAATCATTCCATAGGAAATCACAGAAGTACTGCCTAACGGTTTCCCAACCAGTGGCACCAAAGTTAACCAATTTTAATCTATCCGATGGGCAATTCTCTTTTAACCAAATTATATACAGTATAGTGAAATTAGGAATTTTTGTAACATTACCATCCAAAAATCCTCAGGCAACACATGTACATCCATCAGGTCAAACCGGTCGGAAGGGTCACTTAACTGTCCCCTGATAAGAGGATGGGAAGGTTCAGTCAGCTAATCCCTGATAATTAACTTCCAGGTGTATATAAACTCTGTTCTCTGTTTATGTGGTCATTATCAATTGATAATGGCTCGCGAGCCACCGAAACTCTATTGGTATGAAGAAATAAAAATTTATGTCTTTCTGAAGAGTGGTTTCCTTCTTGAAATATATATATATATATATATATATATATATATATATATATATATATATATATATATATATATATATATATATATATATATATGAATTATTTCACGTAACACGTGAAAAATATTTATGATGAATAAAACCACGAAGGAAAGGAAACACAAAAAGGTGCTCAAGCGCTTTCGTCTAATGACATCCTCAGTGTTCCTGAGGATGTCATTAGACGAAAGCGCTTGAGCACCTTTTTGTGTTTCCTTTCCTTCGTGGTTTTATTCATCACATATATATATATATTAGGGTGGCTGTATAAACATAATCTTCAAAAAGTTAAGTTCGGAACCCATAATATTGTTCTTATTCCCTAAAAAGCTTAGAATACCAATTTGTATACAAATCGGAAATGTTTTAGAAGTGCCGCAAGAGTCCAGAAGATTTCAGCTTACAGTCTTTTTTTGAGTTCAGCTCCAGGTCCCCCTCACCAATAAGGGTGAGTATTATCCTTTCAATGGAGGGGATTTCCATGGTGCTAACAACTCATTGCCGCCTGATTGAACTTTGGAGACCTTCAAATAATGTTTCCTTTCTTGCATCTGGGAATGTATTACGATGTTCCTCAACGACCTGAAACAAAAACTGTGTCTGCTCCTCATTTCTCGTTTTCGAGGCGTTAAAGTCCTTTATCAATGCTACTCCTTTTTCTGCTATATCATTGACAATCTTCATGCTTTTAAGAATCTTGGAAACGTTTTGATAATCTGGACTCTGTTTCCATTGAGCTGAATCTACAGAAGTTAGAAAGTCATCTTCCAACACTAAAATTGAGAACAATTGTCGAGAGTGTGCTGTGACAAATGATGACAGATCTTTTCCTTCAGCAATCGTTGGACAAATTTTATTTGGAGGGCATCTATCTCCTTCATTTTTTAGAGCTGCGACCATCAATCTCTTCATTTCTAAAGATACACACATCATCAAAGAAAGAGAGACTAATCAGACGTTCACTTAAATACCACAAATGATTACCGAATGCCTTGCCTGCAGATTTGGAGACGACAGTATCTGGGTAAGTTTTTAATTGCTGAAGGAGCTCAAGGTCAATTGCAGGAGCTAAAGTTGCTTGGGGGCACTGGAACATGCTTTTACATAAGTCTTTGTAGTGAATAAATTGAATCTTCTTAAAGATGATATTTCTCTTGACGTTAGACGAACCTGTGAACGGAGGAGATAAATTTTTATAGAATAAATTACGTTTGCTAGCCAACGTGCAAGATGTAGAGCACCTGGTTGCATCAGTATTCTTCCTCGTGGGGGTACTTCTCCCAGAAACAACAATGTTAATTCTAAGGTTTCTCGCTAATCATCTCTTGGTTGACGTTCTTCTAGGTTAGTTTTACAGAATTCAGTTATTAACTTCCATTCGGATATGTCTAAGGTCACTTCTTTATCACCAATCACTGGTTCAAGCTTACTCTTATCAATGTTACTCCATTCTTGCTGTAATCGCTTGAATAAAGCAATATCAGGTCCTGATGAGGGACCAAAAAGGACGCTAGGACGCTAGGACAGGCTAGGTGCAAAAGATTTTTGTCCATCATTTGTTCAATCAGAATGCAGGTACCTCCTCTCTTTCTTGTATTACTTGCCGTGGTATCAAACGACATAGCTTTGATCTGGTTGGTTAAATTCCATTCTTTTACAGTTTCAACAACAGCCTTTGCAATTGCTTTTGCACTTTCGGAGGTAAGTTTAGGGACTGCAAGAAGCTTACCGATATCTTTACCAATCACTACCACAGGCAAACGACGGACAGACTTTTTTCCTGTGATATCAGGTAGCATTTTCCCATCCCAGTGAACTACTACGGGTGTTTCTGGAGCAAAGTGTTGAATGATATAAGCTGAAGTTTCTTTTCTAGTTTTCATCCTTTTAGTGCGAATATAATCTTTATTGATAGATAATGACTCTACATCATATCCTAAACTTTTTGCCGTAGCAGCAACGATATGAGCCGCTGCTCGGTTGCTGGTCTTTGTACGGTCTCGAGCTTGTGCTAATTCGGAAATCATTATGTTTTGAGGTCTTGCTTTCTTCAATTGTGGTTGGGTGTCACCCTGAGAAATTTTTTTAATTTTTGAGATGTACTATTTTCCGAATGGATCGACTCGTTATCATTACTGGTACTTGAATCTATTGTTGCAACTTTGCTTAATTGTTGTATTTCTTTTTCATATTTTCTCTTGCGGCTAATAAAATTTTGCTCTCTAATTATCTTATTTCTTTCCTTGATTGTTGTCACTTTATCAATGCCAGCTATGTGACCTTTCCTTCCACTGCGCTGAGCAATAAGAAATTTCTTATCTTCTTATATTTTCATCATAGACAGAGCATTATCGTGTGCAATGTCAAATAGTTCATTGAGTTGTGATGTGAAGTGCGTTTCAGTGGAAATTTGCTTTTGAGATTGACGGGACTTACTTTTTTGTAATGCTTTCCATTCAGAATGAAGTTTGAGCAACCGCTTAATAAGATCATGTTCATGCGCAGTTGGAATACTGGCTTTCTTCCAGAAACCCATAACACTGATCAAAGTGTTCTTAGCACTATCTTTCAAAGGGAGCTTCATCGCTGAATGATGGTAAAAAAAATGTGCCAAAACTTGCTGCTGAGAAGGGAATTTATCGCCCAATATTTTTGATAAAGTTGGACCAACAAGCCGTATATCTGTTTTAGAACGAGTACTATAACTAGTTCTAGCTATGATTGCAAAAAAAATGAAAATTTTAGGGCGTGAAACTCCTAACCGTGAAAATAAATGGAGCACGAATTACTACCACATAGGCACTTCCTCAGTATGTAGTTAACTGATGATTTGAGTTGCAGCTTGCTCCTTGCCAGTTTTTCAGATGCCAAAAGTCACAAGAAGTAGTTACATATATTAATATTATATCATAAATACAACTATATATCTGAAAATATATGAATATTTCATATAAACATTTCAATAATAATTTCTGCAAATTTTGCAAAGAAATAAATGGGGTATTTTACTATTAATTAAAAGTACATTACTCTACATTTTTATACTGCCGTGCGCCACCACTAAATATGATTTGATTGCTTTAAAAAAATGGCATGCTAAGTTTTTTCATGATCTTCCTCAGCATAATTAATCCCATTTTTATATGGGATCGCTGTTTAAAGTGAGTCGACTCCATCTTGATCTGTTGTACACCATATCCTCCTCCAAATTCTTCTCCCGTAAGTCCGCTCTAAACAATCTTTCCATCTCTTCTTCGGTCTTCCTCTTCTTCGCCCACCCGGCTTACGGGGTACGCCCTAGCTGTCCTCGTATCATTGACTTGGGACCGGCCGGAGAGTAGGCTGACTATCCTACCCTCCGGGTGAGGTCGGCTAATCATTAAATGACTATTTTTATCTTCTTCTCTCCTCAAAGCTTTCTTCGTCAGTCTCTTCCATTCTCACAACTATTCTAGCCTCTCTATCGCCTGCTCTTATCATTTCTTTTCGTTCAACAGTTTCTTTCATCCTAATAGATGAATTTTTAAATTATCTTTTCTTATTAAGGTTTCATCATGAGTTTCACAAAGCCTTAAAGATGAATGAAGTGCTGCATCTTGAGATCTCCTTGCAGCTTTTTTTTTTCACAACACTATTTCACATAACTATCGAAAAAATTATTAGAAATATTGGAGAGACCAATGAAACACGTCCGCCTCCGATGAAGTCACTCGGAATGTGTCTGTCTAAATTTTCTCATGATAAAGAACAAAATTTGGCATTCCGAACTCTAACGTTAAAAAAATAATTTTTGTCCCTCTATGCTGATAGCCACCCTAATATATATATATATATATATATGAAAATTATTTCACGAAAGTAACACGTGAAAAATATTTATGATGAATAAAACCACGAAGGAAAGGAAACACAGAATGGTGCTCAAGCGCTTTCGTCTAATCACATCCTCAGGAACACTGAAGTACATAGAGTTACAACCTATATATAGGTTACAGAAAAAAAGAAGTAAATATATATATATATACAATAAACGGAGAGATAAAAAAAATTAAACATTAAAGGATTGTGGGAGGAGCATACAAATTTGTAAGGAAAAACTACAGATTTTTAGCACAAGATCAAATGAATTGTTTCCAACCAATGTTATACATAAAAAAATTTAAAAAATACAAATTTATACTGGAAATCTGCCCGGGTTTTAGCACTCTGCCCTTCTTGTTGAAGTTCGATATATATAAAAATAAATTGAAAAATAAAAGTTATTAGAGTAGCATACAAGTTTACCAAAGATTTAGCGTTCTACCCTTCTTATCTAAATCTGTTCTGAAGGAATTCAAAACAACAGGATCGAGTTGAAAAAGACCTTTGCTTATGTTGAAGTTAGTTGTAAGTTGGATAATGGCAGACTCAAGAATATTTCTATTAACAATGTTGCTAGAGTGAAATAAAACTGAAGCATTATTCCAATCAATACAGTAGGATAACTCTGACAAATGGAGAAAAAGGGCACTGGACGACTGTCCTGTTCTAACGGAATATTGATGCTGTTTTATACGTGTGTGCAAATCCTTTCCCGTCTGACCTATGTAAAAGGAATCACATTGTTTACAACCAATTTTATAGATAATGCCTGAATTATTGGTAGGGCTACTTTTTACTATGATATTTTTCACAATATTGTTATATGAAAATACTACATTAATATCCAAAAGTTTAAGTACATTAGCAATGCCTAAAAAGCACGGGAAACATTGGTTGGAAACAATTCATTTGATCTTGTGCTAAAAATCGGTAGTTTTTCCTTACAAATTTGTATGCTCCTCCCACAATCCTTTAATGTTTAATTTTTTTTTTATCTCCGTTTATTGTATATATATATATATTTTATTTTTTTTCTGTAACCTATATATAGGCTGTAACTCTTTATGTACTTCAGTGTTCCTGAGGATGTCATTAGACGAAAGCGCTTGAGCACCATTCTGTGTCTCCTTTCCTTCGTGGTTTTACTCATCATATATATATATATATATATATATATATATGCATATAACTGCAATGACCGCGCAGTATATAAATGAATAGAAACGACATAAGTGTTAAGGAACGTTTCTGCACACGAGGAGGAGAGATAACGAATAATGAAAAATGAGGCGAACCGCCCGGGAATCGAACCCAGGGCCTTCCAATTGCCGGTTGGACGCTCTACCATTATGCTACGGACCTCACTCAATCACAAATCGAAATTCTCCCACATAGGGCAGAAACCAATGCCCTGAGAGGGCACCCTCGCAAATCTCTCCTCCTCGTGTGCAGAAACGTTCCTTAACACTTATGTCGTTTCTATTCATATATATATATATAAAATAAAAGGACGTGTGTGTGTGTGTGTGTGTGTGTGTGTGTGTGTTCCAGCCATAACTCCAACATGGAAGCAGTGACAAACATGAAACTTCACACACATATTGATTAGGTCCCCAGGTTGTGCACCTGGGTGTTAATAAATTAAATAATTAAAATTACTCGGCCCGAAGGCCGCAGAACCGCGATTAAACTAGAGAAAAGAATGCAGCCGTGAAAATCTTGAGTTTCACATTGTGTCAAGATTTGTGAATCTTAAGATTTTCAGACTATAGTTTTACTGACCAAATAATTGAACCCCAAATTACTGTCGGTTCAATTATTTGGTCAATAAAACTATAGAAAAGAACACTCATGAAAATCTTGAGCTTCACATTGCCGCCCGTAATAATAATCTATAATAATAAAAGGACGCATTTACAAACATGAAACTTCACACACATATTGATTAGGTCCCGAGGTTGTTGTTGTTGGTTAGCCGATCAGCCCACCCTGATCGAGCAAGCCGGCGGCATGCAGGTAACCGATCGCCCTCTCCGGAGTGGACCAGAGGTTCAGCGCACTAGTGATGTTGTGTTGTGTTCTATGTTGTGCTAGAGTGATACAGTCTGTCATGATGTGTTTAATTGTTTGTGGTGAGTCCTGGCACAGGTGGCAGGTGTCGTCTGTGGAGTTGTCTAGTCTGTGTTTATATGTCTGTAAGTTGGGGGTGATGTCCACATCGGAATCGTGCTAAGTTAACTCGATCCGATCTCCTCAGGCTGATCTCTCATCTGTTAATGGGAGGCGGCTTCGCACCTAGGACCGCATTCGGACCGAGTCGTGTCAGTGCTTTGTGGGTTAGGTGTGTGTGTGTGTGTGTGTGTGTGTGTGTGTGTGTGTGTGTGTGTGTGTGTGTGTGTTTTCTGTACTGTGTGTTGTCTGTGGGGCATAGTATGGAATGGAGTATTTGGTTATAATGTCTCTCTGGTGTTACCGTAATGGTGCGAGGTGTCGATGCATGATTGTACTGTACATGTAGTGGCAAGGGTGTTGTGGGTTAGTTGTCGCTGCTGCCATGAAGTGTGTTCCCTCATGTCTAAATGTTCCCTAACTTTCAGTATTTTTGTTTCTGTGTGCAGGTGTTCTATTGGTGTTGTTTGAGTACATCCTCTAATGATACGAAGTGCGTTGTTTTGTATTGTCTGTAAGGTGTTTATATGTGTGTTTGAGATAATGGGTGCCCAGCATGGGCTAGCATAGTCCATATCTGAGCGAATATATTGTTTGTATATGAGTGATGTTGTTTCCTGCTGGTGTCCAACGTTTGTGCCTGTTAGTACCCTAAGCGTGTTAAGTCTTGAGGGTACATTTGTTTTTAATGTCCTGAATGTGGTTTGCAAAAGATAATGATGTGTTGTATGTGACCCCAAGTATTTTGGTCCTGTGAGTGTGTGGAATGTTGGTGTTGTTTAGTGTAAGCTGTGGAGTTATCTGGTGTTCTTTTGTGTTGCTTGTAAGCAAGGTGATGGTTGATTTTGTGGGCGCTACTTTGAGTCTATTGTGAGTGAGCCAGTCTTGTATACTGTTTATGTATGTTTGTAGGTTATTTGCAGCGGTGTCGATGTTGATGTAGGTGGATGTTAGAGTGATATCATGTGCATATAATGACAAGGTAAACTTATTATCTTTGGGTGTTGGAATGTCATGCATGTATAAGTTGAAGAGTGTTGGTGAGAGAACAGAGCCTTGAGGGACCCCGTTCGGAAAAAGCTTGTTTTTAGATGACTTGCCATTAAATGTGACATGTGAGTATTTTCCTGAAAGATAGTTGCTCAGCCACCTTTTGGTGTTATTGTGCATGTTTGTGTTGAGTATTTTGTTTATGAGAGGGAAGCGTGGGATAGCATCAAATGCTCTACTAATGTCTATTGTTGTTAATAGTGTACATTAAGCACCTGGGTGTTAATAAATTAAATAATTAATTTAAAAAAATTAAATAACGTCATCAAGAGCATTACGTCATTACGTATATATATATATATATATACACAGTATGTGTGTATATATATATATATATATATATATATATATATATATATATATACAGTGTGTATATATATGTATATATATATATATCGAAACCTATGGTAAAATTATTGAATACCCGGTTAGGTTCATTGAATGCCAGTTAGGTCATCTGTACGCCCTTAACGTAACCAATCGTCAAGGGCGTACAATTAACCTAACCGGGCATTCAATTAACCTACCCGGGCATTCAATTAATCTAATCGGGCTTTCAGTTGACCTAACCGATCATTTAATTAACCTAATCGGGTATTTAATTAACCTAATCGGGCATTCAGTTGACCTAGCCGGGCATTCAATTAACCTAACCTGGCATTCTGTTTACCTAACCGGGCATATATATATATATATATATATATATACATATATACACAGTGGTGTAGTGCTGTGGGAACGCGTGGGAACGGCGTTCCCTTACTTTTTTTGGTAGACGGAAAGGCGTTCCCTCACTATTTCAAATAAATCCGAACTTACAAATCTCTAACGTCATGAAATTTTAATTCCCACCCCTAGAAGAAATATGAGAAAGAATCATTAACTGTTTCATTTCTTTTAGCTTCGACTGAGGCAATGCTAGCCTATAAAGATCTGATGAAACAGTCACCACGGCGTACCAGTTGTTAACTTTTTTTAAGTTAATCATTCCAGTTGTTAGCTATTTTTATTGATCGTACTGGATGTCGTATATCTAATGACACTGGAAATACTGCATCTTCAACCTTGGAATATATCCTAATATCCAGTGCATATGACCTCAAAATATCCCTGAAATTGGTCAGATTTCAAAAGATTTCCCGGGGCTTACAGTGCCCCCGGACCCCCAGCTGTATGGGCTCGCCGCGCTCGCCATTGTCTCCCCCGCATCTGAGTAACACTTTCAAAATGCGTTCCCTCACTTCTTTATTTAGCACTACACCACTGTATATATGTATATATACATATATATATATATATATATATATATATAGCGTTCAACATCCACCCGGCAACGCCTGGTCGCTCCGCTAGTATATATATATATATTTATAAATTTCATAAAAGTTATTTCAACATAGAACAGTACATACGTGATTAAAGATTATAAAATCCAGTTCTCTGTGAAATTCAAGGAAATGACGTTTTCCTAACAAAGCAATTTATCGTCTATAGGAAAACCTTCGGCATTCTCTTTCGTAATAAAATAAATTCTACTTTTTAAAGGCAGAAATAAAAACACATGAACGCTTCTCAATTTTTTTTATTGTTTTTTAAATTATCTCAATGGAAATGAAATACGCAACGTACACCCGAGGGAAACGTGCGTTCACCATGAAACTTTCTTCAATGTAATTTCTTTCTACAACGTTTCTACCAAATAAATAGCATTTATACTGATATATATATATATATATAAAAGAGTAAAGTCCCCAAAAGAAAATTTAAAACGTATTAAAATAAAAAGTAACTGCAAAGCTTTTCGAAGGTACTTTCATCTTCGTTCGAGCAGGAACAAAAGTTAAAGTGTGGGGAAAATGTACAGAGAAGCGAATTTAAGGAAAGTTATTCCTCTGGCAGCTGAAAACGTCTGGATACACACCATATTGAGGATTCTTTAGATGGTGGTCAAAAATATAAAGAAAATAGATCGTTTTTGACATTAAAATTGTCGGTGTTTTTATCAAATAAAATTCAACCAACTTCCTTCTTTCACTATTATTAGTATTAAGTACAATATAAGAATTATTAATATCTATATTATTATCACACTTTAGGCGATGCTTATGTGAAGTTGAGGTATCATCGGCAATATTTAAACTGTATTTATACTGATAAAACCCAGTTTAAAGTCAATAGTTTCGACAATGTAACATTTAAAACAATTCAAACACGGGATTTTGTAACCCCGATATTAGAGTAAGGAAGTAGTGTAAGGTAGTTTCGAAACCGTGTGAAGACTGGAAGGCAAACTACTACGAAATGACTGGGAACTAAAAGGAATGACTAAATTATCTTTAAAATTCTTAGTGGAGGCATTATGACGATTTTTTTTTTCTAGCAGCACCAAGTGCTTTTTCGATAAAAATATATGGGTAAACTAATTTAATAAAAGCTTCGTGTTTGGTATGAGCGGAGCAGCATCCAAATACGAGGGGCCAAAAATCCTGCAACTCAACCGTCAAAATGGAAAAGAAGAGTGAAAGAAGTTGTAAACAAGATGTAAACAAGTTGTGAACACTGTGTATGAGCACGTGTATGAGTAGGTGAACATTCTTCTTCAAAGCTTCCCTTGATCAAAAATCAGCTACGCTCAACTATGAGCCAAGATTGACTGAATGCACTTGCTTCTCTGTCATTTGGGAATGAGATCACACTCTTTTCCCAGTTCAATGACGTCATAGACAAATTTGCTTCAGAAAAATATCCAAAGCAAAAATTTTAATTTTTAATTGCTTCTTCTCCTAATGTTGTTTCACAAAAGTATCAAAATTGTGTCAATACAGAAAATGTGATTTCTTTACTGGACATTCCCCTGCAATAGTTCCGCTCCACCCTCTCTGAGATGTGGACAACGCAGTCCCTCTTAAACCCCAGTCTCCCACCCTCACTTCCTCCCTCTCCTCCTCCCCCTCTCAGGTGTTATCATAGTAATACTGTACTTTTAGTTTTTGAAAACCAGTGACAGAATAAATACATTGTTCACCGTAGTTTTGGTGGTAATGCTAGGACGACTATATATTTTATTCATGCATTATTCCTAAATTTAGGAAATAGAGTAGTTCGGTTATTTACAAAACGTGGGATACTTTGAAAACTTTCATTCATAAGATTTTGATGTGGTCATGTTATAGTTAAAGTGTAAGATAAGTTGAGTCCATGCATCATCAACAAATGATTATCCAGAAAAAGGTCTATCCATGGATAGATAATGATAACATACTTCAATATTTTATAACAAAAATAAACATTAATCAAGTAAATTTAGGGATTTTCTTTTAAGAACATACAAAACATAATGTCCAAATTATAAGGAACTGGCATTTGTGCGAGACAATAAATATATATTCACTACATCACAATCATAACATTATTATACACAATTACTCAATACGTGGTCCATCCTCCATTATTATTAATTGCATCTCGTAGCCTATTTGGAGCAGATACCACGTGATTTCAGATGACTTGTGGGTTCCTGCAGAAAAGTTCCCACTCTGCCATGGTGTGTTCCAGCAGGTGCCGAGATGTCCGCTCCTGCCCAGGCTCCCAAGCGTTAACCACATTTGCACACGCATTTTGAATGGGGTTCAGGTCAAACCCTTTGGTGGGCCAGTTCAGCAGCTCGACATCTCGTTGTTCCTGAAACCACCATCTGATGATCCTGGCAGTGTGAACAGGGCAGTTATCTTGTAATATATATGTTAACCCTCTGTCTATGGCCTTGGATGGTTAGAGGTTGACGGGGGTTCTGGTTAGGTGGCAGCAACGGATTTTCTCACTATGGGGTAGCTGGTACCATGTAGAGAATCGCAGTAGTTTCTTTTACACTACACTCCGATTTTTTCTTGTAGTGGATCGGAGGATTCTGTGAAAACTTACTAAATTATCTGACGGTTCCCCGATTCTTCTTGTAGCGTATCGGGAAGTTATTTATTCTTTTTTAAAACTAAGTTCTCTGGAGAAAACAGAGCCCAAAGGAGAAGACAAAGAGACCCTCCGACTGAATTTTACAGGTAATGCTTCAGCCTCTTGGACAGATCAGAATAATCAGAATGATAATTTTAAAAATTACAAGAGTTCCTATGCTAATAATTTGGTGACATCAGTAGTATCCCCGCGTTTTGGGAGACAGACATGGATCAATTTGAAAATTCCCCCCCCCTCAACGTACTTCATGATGGTCCCCCACCGTCCTTCATGACGGTCCCTCCTTTATAAGGTGTCTTTCATGGTCTTTTAAGAGGTAAAAAAAAGGATTCATCCTCGCCTTCCTTCACGAAGAAAAAAAAAATTTTAAATAAAAAAATTAAAAACGATTCATCATCGCCTTCCTTCACGAGAAAAAAAGCCGCCAGCGGGGTTCTTTCACGATCTTTCATGAGAGAGAAAAAACAAACAGACAAACAAACATTCGAGTACTTTGTGTTTCAGCAAGTTCCACCAGACAATAGAAATGAAAACTTAAAATAAATATCTGAAAAAGGGTTTAATAGGCCTAAAGAGAGTATGCATCGACCTCAAAACATACAATGACTTGTATTATAATCCAATACAACATACCCCTTCAAATGTAATTCCACTTTCATATGTTAACAAAATGCGAACGTCACAAAATACAAACTCAGATTAATCACATTTTAAATAAAAAACAATTTATTTGTTTAATATTTGTATTATATGAAGTTAAATAAAAGTATTAAATAAAAATATAATAAAATCCCGCGTCAAAATCCCGAGTCAAAATCCCGCGTTCAAAATGTCCCGCAAAAAATATTTTTTAGGCAAATTTTTTAGGGATGAATTGATTTAGAATTTCAATATTATGAATAATAATTTCAATTTATTCACGATGTTGAATTGTTAAATATTATTGTAATAAAATTTTTCTAATTTTGTTTGTTGTAACCTTTGAAGAAATCTAGTTTCAATTTGAAAAAAAATTTGGTGTTAAAAAAAAAAAAAAAATTTTGTCCCGTATGGGCATTTGAAAAATCTGGCAACCCTATTTTATTTTCAATTATAGGGGTAACATTTGCTTTTCCTAATTAAAATTCATTTATTCTACACTAATATGAAATGAAGCGAAATGAAGTGAATTGAAAAGGCTTATTGGCAGACTACAGACCATATGAGAAATACTATTAAGCTACATTATGTAGTTTAGCCAACATAACCATTATTATTTATCATCAATTACCAGCTTAAACATTATTATTTGTTTACCATTATTTATATATATATATATATATATGGGATGAATTTCACAATTAAGCACGTGAAATGAATAAAAGATGCAGGTGTGCATATATATATATATATATATACACCGTAAATATATACTGTATATTTGATAAGTTTACTGATTCAATGTACAATAGTTGAATATTTCTTTCTTAAGTACGTTAATCATAATTGGTAACTCAGTTCACAATCCTGCTAGATTTTCCAAACTAATTAATAATAAACATTTTTAAACGTATGTATTTTTTCTATGACAAAAACTATTATTAAGTTACATTATGCAGTTAGACTAAAATATACACGTTTAGCTAATATAGCTATTATTTACTTTCAGTCACCATTTTAAAAATATTTGTTTATCATATATATATATACAGGGCGTCCCAAAAAAATGTATACACACTTTAAATAATTATAAAGGCAGTGTTTATTAAAATACATTTCATTTTCAAAATGTAATAGAATCTACAGACATTATTTAATTGTTTTGTCAACGCCTGTTTTCAAACTGACGTCCGTTCTGGTCCAGGCACTGCTGATAACGCGAAGCAATGGAATCGCAAACATCACGAAACATTTCGTTTGGTATTTGTGTGCATTCTCGTTCAATGGCTGCTCTCAATTCAGCGACTGTTGCAGGTTTTATAGCGTAGACTTTGTCTTTTAAGTATCCCCATAAAAAAAAGTCTAGTGGTGTGAAGTCTGGTGAACGCGGAGGGTATTCTACGAAACCCCTTCGTCCAATCCACATCCACATCGTGCCAAGTACCACTCGCAATACTCCACTCTTCGGTCCGGATCATCTTCATTAATAGCATGGACTAATCTTGGAATGTAACTTTTCCATTGACAGCGCTTCAAAATGCGTTGGACAGACGATTCTGAAATTCCTACCTCACGACTCGCTTGCCGCACAGATTTTCTTGGACTTTGGTGATACGTTTCCAGTACTCTTTCTTGCTTTGTGGGGCTTGTCGATGTCCGTGGTCTTCCGGAACGCTTCTTGTGGACATTCTGAACAGTTCCATCGGCTTCAAACTTATCTCTAATTCGAGTGATGGTAAGTCGCGTTGGTGGATCTGTTTGAAACTCCCTCCTAAACTGTCTTTGCACTTCAACTGCGTTTTCACACTTCCAGTAGCATTTTAGAATGAATTTCCTTTGTTCAAAGCTTAGTCTGACTGCCATTATTAATTCTAATGGGTTTAACTTGGAAAGAAAGAACATCAATTGAGCTATCAGCTGTTAAAGTGTGTATACATTTTTTTGGGACGCCCTGTATATATATATATATATATATATATATATATATATATGATGAATTTCACAATTAAGCACGTAAAACGAATGAATGATGCAAATATATATATATATATATATATATATATAATATATATATATATATATATATATATGACTTTTAAAAAGATTAGGATGAACATGCAGATATATGCAATTTATATTCCATAAGTTCCATTATCGATACGTCTTCTTTCATTGTTGCGTAATCAAATCTGTTTTCCTCCTCTAAACATCCACTTAAACATTATTACTTTATTGTTACATATATATATATATAGTGTGTGTGTGTGTGTGTTTGTGTGTACACATGTTAAGAGTATTTAATTTAAACATACTGATTTCAATTCCCTTCACAATTAAAGCCTCTTTCAAATCCACTCCTCTTGCTAAATATTTCTCGCAGTAATTGTTTTCAGACTAGTAGTAGTTAAGTTTAACTTATAAATATATACATTAGGGTGGTCAAAAAAAATGAAAGTTGAAATTATCTTTCTCCACAAGGCCATCCGTGTTCCATATCAAAATGTAAGAACTCATGCCAAAAATTAGACAGATCATACAATATTTAGAGGTCGCGACCAGTTCCTATATTTTAAGAATTTGAAACAAAAATACAATATCAATGTTTATTTCAAAATTTAAAGTCAACAGCACAGAGCATATGTTATGCAAAAATATCATAGAACACACATGTCATAGCAGTTAATACGACTGCACTAAATCCTTGTATATCAAACAAACAACGTCACACCCGTTACTTTTTCTTCGTCAAAGCCAACTTCGTCGGAACTGGCAATCTTTTTCGGTGGCTGGCGATGAGTCGCAGTAGGTATTGTTTCTGGGTCTCGTCTTTCGTCAGCGCGGTATTGTAGGACTGAATAAGAGCGACTCCTCGTTCGGCACAGTCGTTGACGACCTTCAGGAGCCTGCACTTAGCCTTACGTAACTGGTAAATGGGGTCTGTCAGCCAGAGGGAGTGAGGTTTTGACAAGAATGTCTTGGCTTCAGCTTGTCCTTTCATGGAGAGTATATCGAATATCTTCAAAGACCGGCTTGTGATGTACGACGCCAATGAAGAACGATGATCGAACACAGCCCCGTCCAGACGTCTCAAGAGTTTTTGGTTTGAGGGACGTAAGTTGTCAACCGTAGCTGCTTTGGTGATCTCGTCGACGCGATCGTCGAAGAGGGCGAGAGGCGCGAGGTGCTCAGAGAAGTACCACAAATAGCGACAGAAGGTTAACCGCCGCCCCTCTGATGGCACGGTGAGGATATTCATGGAGGAGAGCAATTACGTTTATGTCGTTGAGGGGGGGCCTCTCTGGGAGAGGGGCCTCGTGCCAGTATCGAGCGTAAACAAGAGAAACGAAGAGGCAAATCTTTGTGACGCTAGCTGTCTCGGGGGCCGTCAACTTAATCTGGCTCCTGAAAAGGAAGATCTTCAGCGAGTATATTGCCTTAGCCATCCACTGCGCGTTGTGCATAGCGCCTTGCGCACGAAAGGACGGTTCTCCATCGGAGGATCCCCATAGGAATATATGACAGAGCTGAAGCAACTCTCCATAGTCATCCCGTGGAAGCTGGCTCTTGACTGCGTCCAAGTAAAATGACATCATCTCCTCTCGTAGGCCATCCGGCATGCCAACGAAGAGCTCGTCTCCAGCAGAACGGAAATCAACTATATTAATATCAGGCCAGGACCTCTGGAAGCTTTTGAAGATTCCCACTTCAGGCCCACCGGTTTGTGTCAAGGCGACAGAAAATACGGCCGACAACATTACCTCGAACACGTAATGACGGCACGCGATCCAGATGAGCTCCTTGTCTAGAGCCTTCTCAATTAGGGTGCACGCGCCCATATTCAGCCCAGTATTGGTTGCCGTCGTGTGGAAGACTAGTCCCTGGATCATGGGTTTTAGGTTACATTCCTTCAGCGGTTGGACACATGCATTGCACTGCTCCTCTCCCGTGCCGCGGCCGATCTTAGGGACGGCAAGAAGTTGCTCTGTTTCACCACCAGTCACCAAGATGGCGACGCGATCCACAAGCTTTTTATTGCCGGCGATATCTGGAAGCAGTTTATTGTCCCAGTGGAGAAGCAGTGGGCTGTCCGGCGAGAAAACAGCTTGTTGAGCAGTTGCTACCGCCTCACGAGTGGTGACCCGCGCTCGCTGAATGGTGTTCCGGGATAGCGCCACAGACTCCAGGCCATGACCGAGCGCTTGCGTGACGGCTCCTACGACGAACATGGCAGCAAGGTCAGGGAGTTTCACTCGGTCGAGCGCGTCGGCTACTTCCTTGGTCACAATGGTCTGCTTCGATTTCTTATTCCTTGGCTGATCTTTCTTGACTGGATGTTGATGGAGCTTCGAAATCATCTTCGGACTCTGTCGATGTGGAGGAGCTACAGATGTCAGCAATGGCGGAACTAGACGGAACAGCCGTATTCGCCTGTTGGGAATTCAAAATGTTTTTTTCCTTTCGAGCACTGGCCTGATCACTCCTGAGGCGCTTGCGTGTCTCCTTGTTCGTCAAGGTCTTGTCGATCCCGGACATACTCACGCTCGAGGGATCCTGCTGTTGCATCCGCAGGAACTGTTTGTCTTGTTCGTCCGTCATAAAACTGAGGGCGTATTTTCGTAAGATGTCAAATAGTTTGGTGAGATTCTCCTTGAATTTTCTTTCTTTGATTCGGCACCCGTCTTTCGGTTTCAATCGGTTTTTCTTCAACCCACAATATTCTCCATAGAGCTTCCGAAGCTTGCGCATGCCGGAATCCACCCGCTGGGTCGGAATTCGTGCCTTGTCCCAGATTGTCAGCGCTCTGTCTATGGTGGCCTTAGCACTGTCACCGATTGTGGATCCCTTCTGGTGGTGAAACATGAAGTTCCTGAGAATAGCCCCGTTTGTTGGCAGGCCAGATCCCAAGATGTCCAGGTCCGGCTTACCCAGGAGCCAAACTTTCGGAATGCTCCTTGTCGTTGTCATGGGCTTGGCCTGTGGAATGGAAGATAAAATGGAAATTAGAGTTAAAGAACCTATACATATGTTTTATATAGAATATAAAACAAACAATTTTAAACATTTTAATAAACTTTTATAAATTTTAAATTTGTTTACATTTTTAACAATTTTAATAAACAATTCATTGTTCCAAATTGCTTATCAAGGTCAGGGCAGTAAATGAATGACAGAAAAACTAAGCATAGTGTCCGCCACTCACTGGTGAAAAGTTTAACTTGCCTTATTGGTGTGATTCACTGCGCGGCGTAACCCAGATGGCAGGAACACAACAAAAACACGTCTACACCTGCCGAGACTTTGCGACCAACTGAGCTAGTGGGAAGAGTGCATTGCTATCACATAGTGTTTCTTTGGATATAGGTTTACAGTCTACAGTGGCGTTGCTCGGAAAATATTTATTGTAGAACATAATGGTGACCCAAAATTACTGAAATTACGGAATTTAGATATTTTTAGCTTGAGGTCGCGACCTCTAAATATTGGCCGATCTTCGTGATTTTTTACATGAAGGCTTCTTTTGTGATATGGAACAGGAATAACCTTGTGGAGAATAGCAATTCAAACTTTTATTTTTTTAGTTTGGGCAAAAAAAAAACCTTAATATTTCCAATTAATAGAAAAAGTCGACTAGGCTTTAGAAAGCATAACTTAGTATTTATCCTCGTAGCAAAGATCGTTGACTAAATATAGCACCAGTCTTTCATGGAGCAATACCACCAAAGTAGTTCAATAATAATTCCAGCAAAGATCTTTCACTACAGGGTCGCTTACGATTATCACTGCCCAACACCAATTTTGCTGATTTAATTCTAACACCTGTTTTTAAGTAACTATGATGTGCTGATTTCAAAAATCACCTTAGTTTTTGCCTATCACGTCAGGTTTTGAGCAATCAAATACGGATATTTTAGAGATATTGTATTTTGGCAGGGTTTTGCCCAATTTTTTTTCTTTTCAAAAAATAAGTTTTTACATACTCAGAATCAGCATGGAAAAGTAAACAATTGTGCAGGGATTGAACTTTAATATACAATGGTAATATTGACACATAAAGTGATTAAAAGTGTTTAAATAAGCAAAAATGAATCCATATTAAAGCAAGCACGGGACCAGTTTTCTTAACATTGTCTTTTTTTTGTTTTCTTACTTTTCAGTTCTGATAAATTTTCTCTTATAGGACTTCCTAGAAAGAGAGATGTCAAGACAATCTCTTTGCAGGCTCCAGCAGTAGTCAGCCATCATATGGGTATCCCATCTTCCTTGGTATCGTTCTTCCATCACTTTGATATCTTGGTGGAACCTTTCACCTTGCTCTTCACTAACATCACCAAGATTTTCTGGAAATTTATCCAGATGACTGTTGAGATAGTGAACTTTAATGCTCATGTTGCAACCCAACTGCTGAAAGTTTACAAGTAACGTCACTAGCGGAACCGGCTGCTCTCACTCCGCCAATGGGAAATCTCTCTCAGATCATGACGTCACGCTCACACCTGGGGAAATCACAGATACCCAAGGTTTTTAATAAGTTGTACATGACCTTTAGATTTAATGCACAGATTTGCGTATTCCACAGATAAAATTTTAACAGCAAAACAGCTGTTAACAGGTCTCAAAAATCATCAATTTTGATAAGCGCACTTCATGGATCACCCAAAATAGGCATATTGCATTGCACGAAAACCTGATGTGATGGAAAATATCTAAAGTGGTTTTTGAAATCAGCACATCAATATTATCCAGAAACAGTTCTTAGAATTAAATCAGCAGCAAAAAAATGTTTTTTTGTTGGGCAGTGTTATTTGAGCAAATCTGAAAGTTCCATACTCTCAAATTCTGAACGCTTCATTCAAGAAAAGGACGAAATTGTAACTTCTTTCAAAACTGTCCTAATTCCATTATTCTATCCATGTATTCTCTGTGATATATATATATATAATATATATATATATATACGTTTTAACTGCAAACACGCAGTATAATTAACGTAAAGAACGACGCTTGTATAGGAGAATATTCCGCGCAAGATGAGGAGAGAGAACGAAACAAATGAAAAAATGAGGTAACCACCCGGGAATCAAACCCAGGATCTTCCGATTGCCGGTCAGATATGATAACCATTACACCACGGGCCTCAGTCATTTTTTCATTTGTTTCGTTCTCTCTCCTCATCTTGCGCGGAATATTCTCCTATACAAGCGTCGTTCTTTACGTTAATTATACTGCGTGTTTGCAGTTAAAATGTATATAATGTTACGGCATGCGGGAGGTGCCCCCTCGGGGCATTGGTTTCTGCGCGTATGTAGAAGAATTACAGCATTTGTTCGAGTGAGGCCCGTGGTGTAATGGTTATCATATCTGACCGGCAATCGGAAGATCCCGGGTTCGATTCCCGGGTGGTTACCTCATTTTTTCATTTGTTTCGTTCTCTCTCTCATCTTGCGCGGAATATTCTCCTATACAAGCGTCGTTCTTTACATTAATTATACTGCGTGTTTGCAGTTAAAATGTATATAATGTTACGGCATGCGGGGAGGTGCCCCCTCGGGGCATTGTTTTCTGCGCGTATGTAGAAGAATTACAGCACTTGTTCGAGTGAGGCCCGTGGTGTAATGATTATCATATCTGACCGGCAATCGGAAGATCCCGGGTTCGATTCCCGGGTGGTTACCTCATTTTTTCATTTGTTTCGTTTTCTCTCCTCATCTTGCGCGCAATATTCTCCTATACAAGCGTCGTTCTTTACGTTATATATATATACACAGTATACATGACTTCTTACTTATGTCTTTGTTTGATTTCTACCCATTCTTTAACAGAATGTAAAACATATATCTGTTGCAAGCTAGAAGTTGGGCGTAGGAGGAAACTGTACCATTATTATTATTATTATTATTATTATTATTAGTAGTAGTAGTAGTATTAGTAGCAGCGGTAACAGTAGTTTCAAACTTATCTTCATTTCTACGCATCTGTCTCTTTCAATGTAGTCCTAAATCACCTAAGCTTTCCTCTGAAGCAGGAGTCACCGAAATATTTTACATCGAACGCTTTCTAACATCTACATACCAACACAAATGAGGAGCCGCATATATAAATGCAGTACAATATACGAGTTTATCAATTTGGTTAATACTTCAATGCTTTTGTATCTCTCATTTCCTATCTGGATTACCTAAAAATTAGTAAGCTAGTTACCAGCTAGTGATCAAAATAATGTAATGTGCAGATTTTTAGTTGGGGACCCGCACCTTTAGCCTACTCACACACACACAGAGTTTGTTACATGAAAGGGCATATATATATATATATGTACAAACACGCACACACACGCATACACACACACGTGTATATACAGTGTGTCCGTAAAGTCATGGTGGGATTTTAAATAGCTATATTATTGCAACGAAACATGATAATGAGATGAAAAAAAGGCAAATTGAAGAACTCTAAAAGAATAACTTTATTTAACGTAGTTCGATATGGGCTCCTCTGGTAGCCCTGCAGACATCTAGGCGGTGATTCAATTCCAGCCACACACGCCCAAGAACATCAGGAGTGACGGATGCGATAGCTTCCGTGATTCGCTCGTGCAAGTGATGAATATCCCTAATGGGTACACTGTACACGCTTTGCTTGACGTAACCCCACAAATAAAAGTCCAAAGGTGTCAGGTCCGGAGAGCGTGGAGGCCATGGCTTCCATCCTCCTCTTCCTATCCATCTCTGTGGAAATTTTTCATTAAGGAATTCTCGAACAACGTTGGAATAGTGCGGAGGAGCACCATCTTGCTGAAAGATGACATTATTGTCAATAAATTGGGGTACTGCAAAATGTTCCAACATAGCGAGGTAGTTGTGTGACGTCACAGTGGGTTCCGCGAAGAAAAATGGGCCAATCACTCGATCTCGTGCTAGAGCACACCACACATTAACTTTCGGGCTATTACGCTCATGTTCAACATAGGCATGTGGACAGCCTAGACTAACTACGAGATAAAGGTTAAGCTTAGCCTAGACTAACTACAAGATACAACTTTGAGAGTTGTTCTTAAATTTAGCATTGTTTCATCTCATTATCATGTTTCGTTGCAATAGTATAGCTATTTAAAATCCCACCATGACTTTACGGACACACTGTGTATATATATATATTATATATATATATATATATATATATATACATACATATATATATATACATATATATATACACACACCTTTCAACCTTTTTAGTGTTCCGTGTAATGATTCCTCATTTTAAGAAGGTTAAGTTTATTGCCCCTCCTCTCTCTCTCTATCTCTCTCTCTCCTCTCTCTCTCTCTCTCTCTCTCTCTCTCTCTCTCTCTCTCTCTCTATATATATATATATATTATATATATATATATATATATATATATACATATATATATATATATATATATTAAGGTGTATATATGCAGTATACTTAAATAATTATACTCATATTATATGTAAACATGTAAATAAAAAATATGCATAATATAAAGATTTTATACAAAGTAAATGACTAACAATAAATCTCATATTATGAAGCAAAGTGAGGAATGTCATCTCGATCACAAAGGGTTTTAATTTGCATTTCCCTCAAAATCTGTGGGTAATAGAAAAATGTGTTTTCATTTTGTAATCAGCGTAAAAAAGCGCATTAAGAACCACCCATATTTATCAAATGGAGAAAAACTTTGTTGAATAATGTTATGATCTGTTGAATATGTGCATTTGTACATTGGGACAAGACCATAGTTCATGTGACAAATATTAATAATATGAACTGACACTAGATTACATTTGACAGCTCAAATAGTAAGAGATGGAGTTAATAGGAAATAGTACAATAATGTCGGATGTAAGTAGAGCTACAGTCAGACGCCTTTATATCATGAATTCTATAGATTATGAAGAAATATATATCTTCTTCTTTCTCTTCGCCCGTTCCCGCCTCTATGCATGGTCGGCGTTTCTGACCAGCCTCCTCCACACAGCCCGGTCCTGGGCTTCTTCCTCCGACAAACCCTTCTCCCTCAAATCGTCCCTCACCTTCTCCATCCACCTTCGCTTCGGTCTGCCTCTCTTTCTCCTGCCATACACCTCCATATTCATCGTTCTCTTACCCACATAATCTTCGTCCCCTCTCATCACATGTCCATACCATTTCAGTCTACTTTCTTGTATCTTCCTCGAGATTTCTCCAACCTTTGTTGTGCCCCTTATCCTTTCATTCCTTACTCTATCCAACCTTGTCACTCCGCACATCCATCTCAGCATTCTCATCTCCGTTACATCTAGTCTTTTCTCATGATCTTTCTTTATAGCCCAAGACTCAGCCCCATACATCATAGCCGGTCTTACCACAGTCTTATACACTCTTCCCTTAACCCTTGCACCTATTCTTCGGTCACACAACACCCCTGAAACTTTCTTCCAATTTTTCCAACCAACCAATATATATATATATATATGTATAGTTTTACAAGCGTGCACGGTAATATGTTCTAAATCAATTATTCAGCCATTAATGTTCTCATATTTACTGAAATAAATTTCTAATAATAAAATTTTTAAAAGTTTATTCATCTCAAATTTGCGTTTAAGTACAACGCTTTTGGGAGCAGTTGGACGGGGAAAGCCATATATAAAGATTTCACATGATTTAACTCTACACAAAACAGTTTTTATAGAGATATTTTCTCCAACGTTGAAGCTACTGTGACGTTGTCTGGTTATAATACATTATTTACTCAATGAAATAACTACAAAGTTACAGTTATTAACTTGTGGCATCTTTCACATGAACACTACCCAACCTACCAAAAATTACCACCAGAAACGTATACATTACATAATTCGACACGGATTAAGCAATTTATAAACTCTCATTCATGAACACATCCAACATTTTCTTAAATCAATCTAAACAGCTATTAATTATTTATTAGCATATCACTTCAAGCTAAATTGCTATACTCGGGGGCTAAAACAGAGCTTTCAGCGCCTTAGTTGATGAATGTTTGCAAAGTTCTTCATTTCTACCATATCTCAAGAAGTGAAATTTCGCGATGTTAAATGTCATATTGTGGTTGTCTTCTGACCAATTGTATATTTCACTTGTGACCCTCTGCAAGACGTCTACCTCATATGAACACTGATTTTTCCGTCGAGTTCTGTTTCGACTGCATACGATGGTACTATACTGTTGCTGATTACTCCACCGTGTATCTCTCTCAGCATGATAATGAACAGGAGTGGTACCAGTACTGTACCTAGGGATACTTAACTACGTATTTCTGATTCCGATGATGCTATAACTTGAATTTTGACACCCCGTAGGCGCTCTCTGAAGAAGTTGTAGACTCAATTTACCACTTTGCCTATCATTCCCATATGTTTCACTTTACATGCTATTATACAGTGATCGCATTTGTCGAAAACTTAATTGAAATTCATGCATATGAAATCGTAGTATATATATATTAATATATATATATATATATGATGAATAAAACCACGAAGGAAAGGAAACACAAAACGGTGCTCAATGAGGATGTCATTAGACGAAAGCGCTTGAGCACCATTTTGTGTTTCCTTTCCTTCGTGGTTTTATTCATCATATATATATATATATATATATATATATATACCGGGTGTTTGAAAACTTTCTGTACAAATTGTAATGGGGGATAGGCAACACCAAGACAAACCCTTTTCGTCTATAAGTGTATGTCCGCTGACGTCACCATTCGGCGCGAGAGGGCGCCGCTGCAATTGGCTAAAAGGTGAAGTGGGCTAGACTCGCGCTTGCCGCGGGCATTCTTAAATCGGACGTAGTACGCGTAACATGGAGCGCTTCACGACTGCTGAGATGGCTGACATGCATATGGTGTATGGAGCTGCCAATGCCAATGGAAACGGAAGAGCTGCTCTGAGGTTGTACCGACAGCGCTTCCCAAACAGACGTGTGCCAAACCACCAAACGTTTGCGCATTTGCATCGGCGACTGCGAGAAACTGGAACATTCCATGCAAACATGCATGACACTGGTCGGGAGAGAAACGTGCGCTCTCCCGACATGGAAGAAGAAATCCTACGACGATTTGAGGACAATCCAAGCGCAAGCACGCGAGGTGTTGCACGTATCCTCGGTGTGAACCACGACCTGGTCTGGAGAGTGTTGCACGAGCAGCAACTTGCCATGGACGATACCCGCCCAAACATTGACGGCGAACCGTTCTTGATGAGCATGCACCCGTGTAGCATGTGGATTTGCGTGCGCCCACACGTGAGAATTGTGCATGTTAAACACACCCTCACGTGTGAAACAGGCCACATCTGAGAACAGCACATAAGCCGAAAAATTAGGCTGCACCGCTGTCTGCTGCAGAAACCAGCGTGCGAATTCCACACCAAGAGGGTAATCCCGAGGTTGTAATGCCTGGACTCTCTGACGATGAAACGGATGTAACTGCTGCTCGTGCAACACTCTCCAGACCAGGTCGTGGTTCACACCGAGGATACGTGCAACACCTCGCGTGCTTGCGCTTGGATTGTCCTCAAATCGCCGTAGGATTTCTTCTTCCATGTCAGGAGTGCGCACGTTTCTCTCCCGACCAGTGTCATGCATGTTTGCATGGAATGTTCCAGTTTCTCGCAGTCGCCGATGCAAATGCCCAAATGTTTGGTGGTTTGGCACACGTCTGTTTGGGAAGCGCTGTCGGTACAACCTCACAGCAGCTCTTCCGTTTCCATTGGCAGCCCCATACACCATATGCATGTCAGCCATCTCAGTAGTCGTGAAGCGCTCCATGTTACGCGTACTTCGTCCGATTTAAGAATGCCCGCGGCAAGCGCGACTCTAGCCCACTTCACCTTTTAGCCAATTGCAGCGGCGCCCTCTCGCGCCGAATGGTGACATCAGCGGACATACACTTATAGACGAAAAGGGTTCGTCTTGGTGTTGCCTATCCCCCATTACAATTTGTACAGAAAGTTTTCAAACACCCTGTATATATATATATATATATATATATATATATATATACAGGGTGGGGCACGGGAATCAAGTGTTTTTTGAATAGCTAGTAATCGGCCATTAGGAATGGGAGGGGCGTGCGGTAGGTAGCATTCCATTCCTGGGTTCATAGCATTTAACTTTAACTAACACTCACCTTTATCTTTCAGGT
>JAJOZX010001618.1:557500-853461 GCA_023014485.1 Bathynomus jamesi
AATCATGTGAAATCTTTATATATGACTTTTCCTGTCATTTAGAACATAGTACCGGGCATGATTGTAAAACTATATATATATATATATATTTCTTCGTAATCTATGGAATTCATGATATAAAGGCGTCTGACTGTAGCTCTACTTACATCCGATATTATTGTACTATTTCTTATTAACTCCATTTCTATCCTTAGTATTTGAGCTGTCAAATGTAATCTAATGTCAGTTCGTATTATTAATATTTGTCACATGAACTATGGTCTTGTCCCAATGTACAAATGCACATATTCAACAGATCATAACATTATTCAACAAAGTTTTTCTCCATTTGATAAATATGGGTGATCCTTAATGTGCTTTTTTACGTTGATTACAAAATGAAAAAAAAAATTCCTATTACCCACAGATTTTGAGGGAAATGCAAATTAAAACTCTTTGTGATCGTGATGACATCCCTCACTTTGTTTCATAATACGAGATTTATTGTTAGTCATTTACTTTGTATAAAATCTTTATATTATGCATATTTTATATTTACATGTTTATATATAATATACATCTGAATATATATATATATATATATATATACACACACACATATATATGTCTATATGTATATATATATATATATATGTATATATATATAGAGAGAGAGAGAGAGAGAGGGAGAGAAGGGAGGGCGACAAGCTTAACCTTCGTAAAATAAGGAATCATCGCACAGAACACGAAAAGGGTTCAAAGGTCTATATATAAAGGTGTATATATGTGTGTGTGTGTATGTGGGCGTGTGTGTGCGTGTGTGTACACATATATATATATGCCCTTTCCTGAAAGAACCTGTGGGTGGATGTGGGTGGGTGAGTAGACTTAAGGGGCGGGTCCCAAGCTAAAAATTTGCACATTACATATTTTGATCACTAGCTGGTAACTAGCTAACTAATTTTTAGGTAATACAGATAGGAAGTGAGTGATACAAAAGCATTGAGGTATTAACCAAATTGATAAACTCGTATATTTTAATATATTTATATATGCGGGCTCCTCATTTCTGATAAGTATGTAGATGTTAGAAAGCGTTCGATGTAAAATAGTTTGGTGTGATTCCTGCTTCAGAGGAAAGATTAGGTGATTTAGGACTGCATTGAAAGAGACAGATGTGTAGAAATGAAGGTAAGTTTTAAACTACTGTTACCCCTGCTACTACTACTACTACTAATAATAATAATAATAATAATAATAATAATAATACAGTTTCCTCCTACGCCCAACTTCTAACTTGCAAGAAATAAATGGTTTACATTCTGCTGAAGAATGGGTAGAAATCAAACATAGATATAAGTAAGAAGTCAGATATATATATATATATATATATCTACTATATATCACAGAGAATACATGGATTTAGAATAATGGAATTAGGACAGTTTTGAAAGAAGATACGATTTCGTCCTCTTGTTGCATGAAGCGTTCAGAATTTCAGAGGATGCAACTTTCAGGTTTGCTTTAATAATCGGAAACGACCCTATAGTGAAAGATCTTTGCTGAAATTATTATTGAAGATGTGTATTGAACTACTTTAGTGGTATTGCTCCATGAAAGACTGGTGCTATATTTAGTCAACAATCTTTGCTACGAGAATAAATACTAGAGTTATGCCTTGTAAAGCCTAGTCGAAGTTTTGTATTAATTGGAACTATTAAGAAAGTTTTTTTTTTGCCCAAACCTACTTATTTGGATATTGCATTTTTATTTATATATTTATAAGTTAAACTTAACTAATACTAATCTAAAAACAATTACTGCGAGAAATATATAGCAAGATTGAGGTAGATTTGAAAGAGGCTTATTCTGAAGGGAATTGAAATCAGTATGTTTAATTTAAATACTCGTAACATGTGTGTATATATATATATATATATATATATATATGTATATATATATATATATATATATATATATATATATATATATATATATATATATATAATAACAATAACTCAATATTAGTAATAATGTTTAAGTGGATGTTTTGAGGAGGAAAACATTTGATTACGCAACAATGAAGGAAGACATCGATAAAACTGGCTAACAAAATTTGAAAAATTTTCTGTTTATTGTGATTTTTCTGACGTTTCTTAATGATTTCGGAGCGCTGATTCCAAAAATGATATTGGTTTTGCTCTATCATCAACCGTTTCAAAAATATAGGTTATCACACTTTACATATGGCAAAGTATATAAAGAAGGCTAACATAAATATTTTCTGAAAATAAAAACACTACTGGAAATTAATGTTTATTGAGCCAAAATTGTTTGACAAACCCAAAATGGTGCAAAGGATAAAATATATATCATGAGGAGAACCGATAAAAGAATAACAAGCCTCGTTATGCAGTGTGCGTTCCTTAAAAATACACTGAAGAACGCGACTTCTGCGTATGAACATTCTTATCCTTTCTGATCAGTGACCATACGTAGTCTCCCATCATGGAAGCATCCCAATGGTCCTGATACCTTTTCTCCATCGTTTGAATATCTTGATGGAATCTTTCGCCATGTTCTTCACTCACATCGCCCAGGTTATCACGAAAAAAGTCTAGATGTGAATGCAGATAGTGTAATTTTAAAGACATACGGCACCCCATTTTGCCATAGCACTTAATCAAGTTTGACACTAACTCCTTATAGTTTGGTGCTTTATGATTGCCTCAAAACCCATGAACCACATCACGGAAAGCACACCAAGCCTCTTTTTCGATCGGAGTCATCTTGGCTTCAAGGTTCTTTGAATTCAACAGCTACTTGACTTGTGGTCCTACAAAGATGGCAGCCTTGACTTTGGCCTCAGAGAGTTTAGGGAACATGACCCGAATCTGTTGGAAAACTTCCCCTCCAAAATCTTACGCAGTTAAAAACTGCCTAATTAGACCCAACTTAATAAGGAGAGGTGGTAGTAGAACTATGTCAGGCTTCACAAGAGGTTCCCTGAGTACATTGTACTTTCCTGGTTGCAGTCCTTCACGTGGAGGCCACTGAACTGTTTTATAGTGCTCAGTTGAAGCCCTGCTATCCCACAGGGAAAGAAAACATGAATATTTAGCAAACCCTCCTTGTAAACCTAACAGGAAACCAATCATTTTGAAATCACCAAACACGTCCCAGTTATATTGTTCATACCTGATTTGAGTGAGCAGTTGTTTGACATTTTCATAGCCCTCTTTCATTTGAACAGAATGTGCAACTGGTATAGCTGGATATTTGTTCCCATTGTGGAGTAGAACAGCTTTTAAACTCCGAGTTGAACTGTAATAAACAGGCGCCACTCTGAGGGTATATGTGTTAACCCAATAGCTGTGAATAGACCACTAACCTCGCTGCAATAACAGAGAGAGCCATTGACATCGTAGAACCTTGCAAACTCTTCATGCTGCTTTCGGTATACAGTGCTCTTGCAGTCTTCTCCAAGCAAATTCCACTCTTTGAGTCTGGAGGTCAGAAGCTCAGACCCTGATTTCGTCAGACCCAAATCTCTAATTAAGTCGTCCAATTCCCTCTGATTTGGAAAGTGAGGGTTTGTACTGAAAGTTACTGTATATTCTTCATCATGACTGTCCTCACCAGCCGACATCTCAGATGAGCTAGCTGCATCCTCATTTTCAACTTGCAAAGCAAAGAAACAAAATATAGGCATAGCTATATATGTAGAAGAGCATTAGCACTATGAAAAATCGACACATGATGACCCACAGTCTGTAAATACAGAAGGTAAAGTAATGGATAGATAACTGTTCTGGTGGACGTGGTATTGGAAGACCTTCGCCATGTTGTACAGGAGCTATGGACGACGCTATGCTTGGATACTGAAGAGTCTGCCTTCCTTTAACTTTTCTGTACTTAGAAACATCTACCAAGCAGTAGTAGCAATTGTCGTGGTGGCTCTTTGGTTCTCTCCATATTCTGGGTACCGCAAAGGGCATTTCTCTGCGTACTCCTCGCAGCCACCCTTCAAGTGTGGAGCGGCAGCTTCCAGAGATCACATGGGGTGCCCAGGGCTTATCTTGGTCACCCATAGGCATACCAAAATAGAGCCGATACGCGATCCAGAACTTGGTGCCTTTCACAATCTTGCGCGATACTTGCTTGGGGCCTATGTAATACCCACAAACATAGCAGAATATATCCGGCGAGTGTTTACAAGCTCTAGTTGCCATTCTCTTTACCAAACTGTACTACATTAATCATAACCTGCAGATATAGAGAGAAGAGTTATTAAATCTGCAACAGATTACAGATTCCAGAAAAAAGATGTATTCACAACACTGACATAATGTTCGCAATAAAAAAGGATCGATAACACTCAAATCGTCAGCACAGAGAAGCACAGAAACACAGTACCTCAGTGCTGGTAACCATCAGACAAACAATCTGCTTTCTTTGTGTGCTCACACTTACTGACTTCTCAGACTCTGCGCTCTTCTTTATATAGCACAGTGGAAGTTTCGGGCAATTTCTAGAGCAAGAAACTATCAACGAACATCCGGATTGTTCTCAACAATTCCTGATTATTCTGATATTGCTGCGCCCATAACAACATTATGCTGGTAAAACATGAAAAATGGATTATCTCTGAAACCATTGATGATACACACAAACCAAGGCCAGATTTGGACTCAGCGCCCACAAATGCATATAAAAACAAAAAAAATTCTATATAAAAAGAATCAGTGTTACACAGTGTAATTGAACATATGAAATATGTTGCATGTATCTGCCTGTTCATCCTAATCTTTTTAAAAAGTCTGATATATATATATATATATTTATATATATATATATAATATATATATATATATATATACATATATACATTAGGGTGTCCCAACTTTTTTTCTTAAGACGACCTGACCACTCATGTCATGCCCGGATGTGGTTTGGGCTAAAGCATTGGCTGTGTGATTTTCAACTCGATCAGATGATATGTAGAGGTCCCGACGTTTGATGACTTTTTTTTGGTTTTCAGAATTGATCATTATGGCGTTGACAAGATCAAACATCAAGTTGTGGCTTCTTGAGAGGTCTCCGATAGCAGAGCTGGCTAAATCTCGATTACCAAGTAATATGGACGTGTTGCTCCTTTTCTTCTACCATCACCGCGACCAAAAGAAGACAGATTCCAACAGTGTCAAGGCTGTAATATCGGCTGTATTAGAAATCTGGGCTAGAGCTAACTCGAATCTGGCAACAACCTCCGTTCATGCCTCGACTAAACTGAAAGTTTTGGTTCAGAGGTATCGAAATTTGCATAAAAACAAGAACAAGACTGGAATGACTTACAATATGCAGCGGGATGTATTCTTGGCTGATATGGAGGGTATTTTTGATGTCGCCCGCTCAGACGTTCTGGATCGGGGAGATATCCCTCTTGAAGACAAGGAATTCCTCATTTCCCAAAGGGCAGATCGACATACGAGTTACATGGGAGGTGAAGATAGAAAATATAATGCAGCCACGATGAAAAGACAGGAAAGGGAAAGAGCTCTTGAGCGGGCACACCGGCGTCAAACGGAGGAGGCTCTAGCTGTAGGAGTCACAGAAGAGGCTACCGACAGCAGTTCTAGCACATCGTCAGCTGACAGTGGAAACGAAGCCGTCACTTGTGGACTTAAACCTTCGAAAGCTCCCAAACATGACAGACTAAAAGAAAGTCTGAGTGATCTTGACCTGGCAGCAACTTGGGATCGCGAGGGCCTTTCTGTTCGACAGGCAACATTTTGCTGCGACTGCAAAATCCCTAGCTCTCGGTCCTGACAGTGTTCCATCAAAGAGCATGGTTCACCGCTTCCGACAAAAGGCCCGTACAATGACAGGGACCAATGTTATTGGCCACCTCGAGCAGCTTCTACCTCGACTGCAGATCCACTGGGACACAAGGATACTCACTGACATCGAACAGGAGGGTAAGTCAGGCGATCGGATTGCTGTTGTGGTGACTGGGGATGGTGTGGAAGAGCTATTAGGAGCACCGAAAATAATAGACGGCACAGGACAGCAAATGGCAAGCGCAGTCCATCAAGCGCTCACCCTAGTCGGAATTGAGGACAAGATCATAGGCATGGTGTTTGACACGACGGCATCAAACACAGGGATAGTGCAAGGTGCGTGTGCGCGTTTGGAAGCGGCATTGGGAAGATCTCTTTTATGGTTTGCTTGCCGTCATCACGTTCACGAAGTGATTCTCAAGGATGTCTTCGTCGTGTGCCTAGGAACTCCACCAAGTCCTCAAATCCCACCTTTCAGGAGATTCAAGGGGGCCTGGCCATCAATGAACCACTGTCAGTTGGATGCATTTGACAAGGACGAGGTGGCTAAAGCCTTCATAAATGACAATGCTTGCCTTTCACAAATGCGACTTGAGGTAATAGACTATCTCCGCGATGCCCTAAGAAGTGGTAATCATCCTCGAGAGGATTATGAAGAACTTCTTCGACTGAGCCTCTTGTACCTCGGAGACGACGTAGGACGTTACAAGCTTCGGCCTCCAGGGGCTTACCATCAGGCCAGATGGATGGCCAAAGCTATTTACTGCCTGAAAATAGCATTACTGCAGTCCCAGTTCTCCGAACTTCGTCTCCAAGAACTGCAAGGGGTTCGCCGTATGGCTCTCTTCGTGAGCCTTGTATACGTGCGTCACTGGCACGGGCTCCATCGCCATCAAATCTCCCAAAAATGACGTTAGGCTGTGCAATCTTCTTGTAAGTTACCCTGACAAGGACGTTGGAAACACAGCTTACCGGGCTGTGCTCCGTCATCTGTGGTATATCTCGGAGGACTTAATCTGTCTTGCACTGTTTGATGACAGAGTTGACGACAATGAAAAGCATAAATGACGGCTAACCTGAAAAAGCGCCCTGGAAAAGGACTCAAACGGGTCCAAGGCAAGGGACTGCAAGTGGATGGCCGTTTAAGTCCGTGGGTGACGAGTCGATCCACCACACTCTTCCAGTTTCTCCAAGTTGAGCCCACGTTCCTCACCAAAGACCCTGAAACATGGCCTACTGACGAAAACTACCGTCTGGCAAAGAGCCGAGCTGCAGAAATGATGGTGGTCAATGATGCAGCAGAGCGAGGCATCGCCCTCATTGAGAAATACACAAGCAAACCTCTGTGCCGTGATGAAGAAGACCTCCAGTTCCTCCTTCGAACTGTCCACTCACACCGACGGAATGTGATCCGGAAGGGAACAAAAACGGATCTCATGAAACACGTGTTTAGTTAAAATGCATAAATGTGATGCTTTGAAATTGTTGTTTGTGTGTTAAGATTAAAATACATGTTTATTTTGTATAATCATCTTTGTGATGGAACTTTTGAGAGAAATATTTCAGTTAATTTGCCTTTCAGTTAAGAGGAGAAATAAAGTGTTCAAAGTTCGGGACCTTTATATTTCCTTCGATCTCTCTGAAATTTTACAGGAAGCCTTCTAATGGGAAACATCAAAAGAGCGCAATACGAGCGGATTTGTATCCCGAAAAAACATTTGGCCCCCTATGAGTTTGGGACACCCTAATATACATATATATATATATATATACACATATATATATATATACACACACACATATATACACACACACACACATATATATATATATATGATGGAAAAAACCACGAAGGAAAGGAAACACACAATGGTGCTCAAGCGCTTTAGTCTAATAACATCCTTAGGAACACTCAGTGTTCCTGAGGATGTCATTAGACGAAAGCGCTTGAGCACCATTCTGTTTTCTTTCCTTCGTGGTTTTATCATCATAAATATTTTTCACGTGTTACTTTCCTGAAATAATTTTCATATATATACAGGGTGTCTCAGGAGGAGAGGTCAATACTTCGGGAGGTGATAGTATCGGTCATTGTGAGCTGTTTGAATCTACAAATACAAAAGCATTGTTAATGGTAATCAAGAAAGAGAAACCAATTACTGTTTCTAACAATTAATGTTTAAATATTGGCATTTTGAATGGTACCAGATACAGAAATTACAAATTTGTTAGTTTACAATACGTTTTCGAAAATCCCACCGTCAACCTCAATGCACTTTGCAACTCGTGTGCGAAGATCGCGTGTTGTTCGTCTGAATTGATCTTGACATTCCTTTATGCGGGCAGCTGCATCCAAAATGCGCGCGAGCAATTCGTCTCGTGTATCCACCTTTCTTTTGTAAACTTGACTTTTCATCCACCCCCACAAACAATAATCTAACGGAGAGACGTCTGGAGACCTTGGTGGCCACTGAATGGGACCACCGCGGCCGATCCATCGACCAGGGAAAGTTTGATTTAGGTATTGCATCACCAGACGGGTAGAATGTGGAGGAGCTACTCATGCCGAAAGTACATACCAGCGCGTGTAGCCGAAGGAACATCCTCCAATAGTCCTGGCAATTCATTTTCCAGAAATTCTAGGTAACTTTGTCCTGTAAGACGATTCTCTAAAGTAACAGGACCAATCAGCTGATCATCGATGACACCGCACCACACATTGGCAGAGAAGCGATGTGGAAAATTTGTTTCCACAGTGGCATATGGAGTTTCGTCCGACCACCGATGAGAGTTACGAGTGTTGTTGATACCGTCACGGGTGAAAGTAGCTTCATCGGTGAACAGTATTAATCGAAGCAATCGGCGATTAGCATTTACCCAACGACAAAATTCCAGTCGCATGGCAGCGTCTCCTGGTTGAAGGTGTTGTACACGCTGTACATGATATGGATGCAAGCCTTCCTCACGTAATGTTCGCCATACTCTTGTGTGGTACACCGAGACGTGTAGAAATGCTTCGTGAGCTAGTAGTAGGACTACGCTCTACCAACTGAAGAATGTTTTCCACTTCATCCACACCTTGTTGACCTTCACGTTCAGATGAAACATGAGCGCTGGGAAGTGTATCAATCTCACGCAATGTGTTGAAAACCCTGGTAAACACTCTTCGATCCGGAATTCTGCGGTTCGGAAACCATCGACGGTATTCTGCAACAGCAACTGTTGCACTTCCATCGCAAAAACCGTAGACATACACCATATCTGCATATTCGGCATGTGTGAAGGTGTGTGGCATTCTTAACACTGCTTCAAACACCAAACAATGTCACTCACAACAGTTAGCTGTCGATTGGCTTATGTTACATGCTTACATTACACTTTACATGGTTCAAGGTTATAGGGGATGGAAGGGTGAGGAAGAGCTGCGCGCGCATCAGATTCAAACAGCTCTATCTCCGTAACCATTGAGAATTAGAAACATGTTCATATGAACTTGTTTTCTCACAATGACCGACACTATCACCTCCCGAAGTATTGACCTTTCCTCCTGAAACACCCTGTGTATATATATATATATATATATACACAGGGTGTTTGAAAACTTTATGTACAAATTGTAATGGTGGATAGGCAACACCAAGACAAACCCTTTTCGTCTATAAGTGTATGTCCGCTGACGTCACCATTCGGCGCGAGAGGGCGCCGCTGCATTTGGCTAAAAGGTGAAGCGGGCTAGACTCGCGCTTGCAGCGGGCATTCTTGAATCGGACGTAGTACGCGTAACATGTTTATTTAAAGAAGGCATGTTTATTTAAAGAAGGTGCTGAAAGTTGCGACCGGTAGCATCAATGCATGCCCGACAGCGTCGAAGCATTGACCGACGTACACGTCGAAAGATTCCCGGCATTTCGGGAACAGTTCCAGCGGCGACAGCGATTCTTGCTACGAGGTCTTCTTCTGAGTAAATGGGAGTCTCGTACACGAGGTTCTTCATGTGTCCCCACAGGAAGAAATCGAGGCATGTTAAATCGGGCGATCTCGGTGGCCAGGCTACGGGCCCACCCCGGCCTATCCATCGGTCCCCAAAAGTGGCGTTCAGATAATCCCGCACATCGTTGCTGGAGTGTGCTGGGGCCCCGTCGTGTTGAAACCACATTCGTCTACGAATAGCCACGGGAACATCTTCCAGCAGTTCCGGCAACGTTTCTTCAAGAAATATCCGATAATCCCGCCCGTCGAGTCGGGCAGGCAGCAGGTACGGCCCAATCAACTTGAAATGGACGATACCCGCCCAAACATTGACGGCGAACCGTTCTTGATGAGCCCAGATTCATTCATAAAATATTACAACCGTTTGTAGTACACACAACATATATATGCCAGGTGTCGCTATTTGTTCTCAAGGTTGTCCTAAGAATAATGAGTGCAACTGTACATGTTCCTAAACGTTTGGAAACAGACCCTAAGCACACGCGCGTCATTCACTCAGTAACATTCACACTCAGACGCTATGTTATAAAGGTTTTCTACCGAGTTGTTATACTGTAATAACGGTCAAAATCTTCTCGCTCTTTCACAGGCACTCCGTCACTGTTAAAGTAGTGTTTTGGTGGTGGCAGTCGAACGTAGTTTAACGTATCACGTGTAAGGAATGTCTCGGGAAAACATCCTTTTAACATCTCGGCATCCACCTCCACCATCTTGGGTAGTTTAGCTAGTTTGTAAGGCGTCAATAGTAGAGTGTCTTTGAAATTAACATTATCTCGTATCTTCCTGTGTATGAGCTTATTATATCTTTTCAATGGGTCATCTGTGAATATTGTTGAAGATCTATGATCAAGCAGTTTCTTATAAAGGAACTGTGTATTAAATTTTGCAGCGTTATACGCCAAAGTACACGGTTAACTTTTAAACCATTCAGTTATTATGATTAGATAATCTACAAATTGCTTCAAGCATGATTCTGTATCAGTCGTTTCAGAAATGTTTATACGCTTAACGCACGTGCGACACTCGTCACTCTCAACATTCTTGTACTCCTTGCATAGAATTTTGCGCATGAGTAGATGCGGGAAAACATCTTCACTGTCCTTGTCGGTGATTGTTTTTTGGCTGGGCGTCATTCATACAGCATACATGTTTCACACCATCCGCCATATACTTGTCATTACACGTAGGACAATGAATTTCGTCGCAGCTGTGTTGGAAGTGCCACTATTTAGTAATCGTATGAAACATACCGCATTTACAATCATTTAACTTTCTGCACATACCGTTCTCCTACATGGAAATTAAACCAGCCATTGTTAAAAAATTCCAGTCTGTAGTCATCACATGTTCTTCTTCAGCTTCTACTACACAACTCGCACAACTTGGACTCTTGCAGTGCATCTTTACAATGTTTGGTCACATCATTTGTAAACTCAAGGACAAATCGTGATCACGACCGTAGTAGAATAACCGCAAAAAGGGAGACAGAATTGGATCAATTTGAGAATTTCCTTCATGGCGGTCCTCCACCGTCCTTCATGACGGTCCCTCCTTTATGAGGTGTCTTTCATGGTCCTTCCCCCCAAAAAAAAAAAAAAAGAAAGAAAAAAAAAGAAAAAAAGGAAAGGAAAAAAAAAAAGGATTCGTCTTCACCTTCCTTCAAAAAAGAAAAGAAAAAAGAAAAACGAAAAAAGAAATCCTCGCCTTCCTCCTTGGAAAAAAGAAAAAAAGAAAAAAGAAATCCTCGCCTTCCTCCTTGGAAAAAAGAAAAAAAGAAAAAAAAGAAAAAGGATTCGTCTTCACCTTCCTTTAAAAAAAAAAAAGTCATCCTCGCCTTCCTTCACGAGTAAAAAAAAAAAATTCCACCTTCTTGGTCTTTCATGAGACGGACAAAATCAAACAAGCAATAACAGACAAAACCAACAAACAAATACAGACAAAAGCAGAGTTTGACACTTGATTTTCAACTTATACCCTTAAACATTAGAAATGAAAACTTAAAATATCTAAAAAAGGGTTTAATAGACAAAACGAGTGCAAACAACCTCAAAATATATTATCATATCCTAATACCACATTACCTACTCAAATGTAATTCCATTTTTATAGTTAACAAACTGCGAACATCACAAGAAACAAAATCAGGTTAAACATATTTTAATTCAAAAGCAGATTCTTTGTTTAATATTTGTATTATGAAAAATAAAATGAAGGTTTATTATTTTAATTTAAATAAATTAATTTCTCTCTTTTTTGAAGGAAACTGGCATATTTTCAACCGCTCTGAATCAAATACAAGAACTTTTTATACATTCAAAATATATACTGATTTGTGTATTTACTTTTAAATATATAGTTTTCTGTTTTTACATTGCTACATATCAACACATTCACATGACAACTACTGGTTTCTGAAATATTAATTTTACTGCACATCAAATTTCGTTATAAAATTGCGTGTGTTAAAAGAACATCAAGTTGCATAATGTGGCTTTAAAACTAAAACATCAAAGCTGTTTTCCTCCTCTAAACATCCACTTAAATATTATTACTAATATTCATTTATTGTTATTATTACATATATATGTACACGTGTTAAGAGTATTTAAATTAAATATATTGATTTCAATTCCCTTCGTAATAAAAGCATCTGGCAACTCTACCCCAATCTTGCTATATTTTTCTCACAGTAACTGTTTTTAGAGTAGTAGTTAAGTTTAATTTTCTTCTAACGACTATTAGTTGCTATTAATCTTGTTATTATTATTATTATCATATATATATATATATATATATGTATATATATATATATATATATATATATATATATATATATATATAACAATATCCAAATAAGTAGGTTCGGGTAAAAAAAATTTCTTAATAAATGCAATTAAAGAAAACGGGATGTCAAGTTTGTTGGAGTTGGCATTTTTAAATAGATTCAGTGGGAAATAGGTACTGAAAGTTGAGAGATTTTTCATCAAGAACCTTCCTAGTTGCAGTCATAGTTAGCGCCTATTCACATTACTTTAATTATCATTTCTCTAATTTATCGACTGTTCACAATTCCTCATAATTCTCATAATAAACGTATTTGTTTTCACTTTTCTTTCACACCAGTCAGTGCAGTATTTACATCAATCACACACAATGTACATGCTTATTGTTTTTGTCACTAGCTGTACTAAACATGTCTTTACAAACTGAAGCTTACCGTTATACAACGTTTAAAATGTTATAATTTAATACTTTATGATATCAGATCTGTATAAAAACATCATTTTCTGTACAAATGGCCACAAAAATACTTTCAGTCCTAATATATGTACGTATAGTACGCACCATACGCTTTTCCAACTGTATTAAAAACGTAAAACTGAAAGTTGTATCATCACGCGATCTTCGATTCTGCAATGACGTAAGTGAGCCCTAACATTTAATTTAAAATTATTTAACAGACCATTCAAGGGAACTGTACATCGCTCTCATTATAACTTCTGGCTCATAATAACCCGCCATGCATATTTACACGAGTCGAATTTAAATAAATAAATAAATAAATAAATAATAAATATAATATATATATATATATATATATATATATATAGAGAGAGAGAGAGAGAGAGAGAGAGAGTTTGTATGTGGCATTCCAACAGAAGACAGGAAGTGTCTGAACCTTGTTTCTCCCATCACTGTCCTCCTCACCTGGCCTTTTTACATGTCTCGTCTACCATGTGAGCAGTCCAGCATACTCTCAAACACCCGCTTCTTATTATATTCCTTACTACACACGCAAGCATCTTACACACTACACAATCTTTTCAAAAAAGGTGTAATTTCAGTAGTCTCGGAGATTCGCGATTGGCCCCTCCTTCCTGACTGCATCGTATATATTACCAAGCAAGTGTCTCTATAGTTTACAGGTTTCCTCATTGTCTAAAATTTATAAAGTTCTCTCTTATTGCTTTCCTTATTGTAACGGACATCACAACCGATTTTTAAATAGTATTTAAGTATTATGTTCAGCAACATAGCTAGATAACCCCGCCACAGCCTAGTTTCTTAGCATAATCATGAAACATGAAACAAAAAAATATATATATATATATAATATATATATATATATATATATATATATATATATATATACACGGCAAAAGTATTTTGAAGATTTAGTCCATCTCACGACTGACTATAATTATACACTTTAGAGGAGTTTGCAAATTGCATATATTTAGACAAAAAATATTAGGTCTTACGCTGATTTCATGTCAATATCAGCATGCTTCACTGCCGTTTCAGTCATTGTGACCTTAGATCGTACCAGAACTATGGTCTTGACAAAGCACAATGTGTTAAATTTACCAAACAAGGATAACCTATGCAGAGCCGGATTTAGACGTGTGGACTGTGGAGGCCCCCCTACTTTAGGGGAAGACATAATTGAAGTCATCCATAAGATTCATAATATAATTAACATACATACACTTTCAAAACATCATGCACTCTTGTGTCTGTCCATTCCACTCATTTCTGCAAAAAATGAAAGCCTCGGGTTACTCGGGTATTCCATTATAGTGAGAGTAGGCCTAAAAGAGTAATAAAAACAAAATAATAATCAGTACACAACAAATAGTAATTGGTAAAAGTTTATGTACTACAGTGGTATTGGATGCGTGTGTTTTTTTGTTGATCATCTATCGGGTTTTTCTAGTTTCGGGTTTTTTCTATTTTGATAATGGCTTGTCAATATGTGGAGGCCCCCAAGATGTGGAGGCCCATGGGCGGCTGCCCACTTTGCCCACTCCTAAATCCGACCCTGAACCTATGCTCAGACTCTGGACATTTCCATAGTCAACATCAACTAAACCTATTTGATAGTACCTTTCTTTATGTACATGCAATTGGTTAAGCTTTCTCTGAGTCGTGTTTGAACTCAGATAAGATTTAATACGCACGATATTACTAAACGAGCGTTCACTACACGTAATGGAGACAGGCATCACTATAATTAACTTTGTTTACGTAATCACAGAGGAGACAAGAAATTACTAGTCAGGTGTCAGTGATTGCACGTGTGTAACTACATTACGTAGGATTAACTGCTCAAGGGAATCGTGAACACAAAGTTCATACTGAAGGTTGTTAGATGTGTATGTAGTCTTGCAGGAAGGAAGTCTGAGCCCTAGAATGGTTACATTCTCTAATTATGCTGTGAACGTCTATCCTTTGCATCCTCGAGAAGCAAATCTTTATACTGGACATATATTTTGTACTCTACTTCGTCAAAACTCTCAGTTATGGGTGTTATAATGAGGTCCAAAGCTTCATAATGTGTATTTCTGTAAAGATCTTCAGATGCGTAGCTACCTTCCGGTGGAACACAATCCTCTTCTAGCCTAGCTGGAACTCTTCTAAATCGAGGCTGTGAGGGTACATCTACCTGACAGGAACCTAGTGGCTGTACTTTCTTTCAGAAAAGACTAGCCCCTTCATCACTGCGCATATTTCAAAGAGTTTTATCAGTCATACCACCAATAGCTTATATATATATATATATATATATATATATATATATATATATATATATATTTAGGGTTGCAAGGACTGATGATGCGAAATTTGAATCACAAAATAAGATAGCAGTAAACAGAGTAAAGAGAATAACGGGGCAGATATTGATAGCCTTTAAACGAAGGGATAGGAATATAATGATTCCTTTACTGAAAACCATGATCATACCCAAATTAGAATACTGCTCGGTTCTAACATCCCCATATGAAAAAGAGGACATTAAGCAGCTGTAAGGGATTCAGAGAAGCTTCACAGCCAAGATCGAGGGGTGCAGAGAACTAAATTACTGGGAAAGATTATGAAAGCTAATCCTATTTTCACGGGAAAGGAGAAGAGAGAGACACGCCATTATTTACACTTGGAAAATAATGAAGAAACTTGTCCCTAATCTTACTCTGAACCCTGTACTTCGCAAACAACGGTGGAAAGTAGAAAAGGAAGACTGTGTCGTGTTCCCAAATTAAAGGCGAGAGAGGGAACATCCTTAACCCTGAAAAAAATTAGTTTTGTGGTGAGAGGACCAAAACTGTTTAATCAAATGCCCAAAGACCTAAGGAACATGAAAGGAGTTGCTGTGGACATCTTCAAAAGATGATTAGAAGCCTGGCTCAGAACAATCTCCGATGAACCGGTCGTACATGGCTATGTGAGGTGGCGATTACAAGAAAGTACTCACCCCTCCACCAAGACAGACCTAGAGGGGGGCACCAGCCTGACCTTCGTGTGAAGAGAGAACGACGCACGGAACCGCAACGTTGTGTATTGTGTATATACACACATTTTATTCATGCAGTTATCCGTGATTCACTGTCGTCAATTGAATTAACATGACCTACTAATTGTTACCATTGTACACTTAACCGTGATCGTGACATGGTGCTAACCGTGATTTGATGGTGTTTACATTTGCCGGTCCCCTCCCGCCATCTCACCACAATGCGACTCAGGCAATGTCTCTCAGCGCAGCCAAAGACAATATTACGGACGATACAAAGATCAGCAGAAAAATCAACGAGTGGTACAAAACCTCAAACTAAATCCAATTACTTTCCACACAATACAGGACAATAGGAAAGTCAGAATGTGTAGTGTCCCCAAACTAAAGGCCTGACAAGAGACCTCCTCAACACTGAAGGAAAATAGCTTGGTTGTCAAGGGGCCAAGACATTTTAATCAGCTTGACCTTCATGTGAAGAGAGACCGACGCAGCCGGGGGGGGGGGCACTAACATCGAGTATAGCAATTTAACTTGATGTAGTAGCATTATTAAATATTTAAATTAAATAGCTGATTCTCTCGCAATAAAAATTAGGCGGCAACCTACATTTTAACACAAATATCATATCTACAGCTAATTACACAAAAGTACATTTCTCTTTGATCAGCGAAGTTAAGCGACATTGGGTCTGGGTAGTAGTTGGATAGGAGACCGTCCTCCGCGTCCAGATTATGTAGCGACCCGTGGTTTGGATCCCACGTAAAACTGTAGGTCCCCTCCGTCATATGACCTTAGATGTTGCGAAGGAGGTTAAACAAACCCAATAATCATTATTATCCTCTTTTTTCTCTTTTTTCTCTCCCTATCTCTTTTTTTTTCAATTTTTCTGTCACTCTTTTTTTCTTTTTCTATCTTTCTTTTTCTCTCTTTCTTCTCTCTTTTTTTCTTTTTCTCTTTTTCTTCTCTCACTTTTTCCTCTTTTTAATCTCCTTTTTCTTTTATTTCTCTCTCTCTCTCTCTTTTATCTCTTTTTTTATCGTTCGTCCCTTTATTTCTCACTTTCTTTTTTCATCTTTTTCGCTTCTTTCTCTCATTTTTAATCTTTCTACTCTCTTTTTCTTTTTTCTCTCTTCCTTTTTTCTCTCTGTTTTTCCCTTTTTTCTCTTTTTCCCTTTTTTTTTTCCTTGTTTTTTGTTTTGTCTCTCTTTTTTCCCCTTTATTTATCTTTTTTATCTTTTTCATCTTTGTTCTTGCTGTTTTCTCACTCCTTTTTCACTTTTCTTTTCCTTTTTTCCTCACTCATTTTTTCTCTTTTTCTCTTCATTTACTCTCTCTTTCCCTCTTTTCTATTTTTCTCTCTCTTCTTTGTCTATTTTTTTCTTTTTTCTTTTTTCTCTCTTTTTTTCTCTTTTCCCTCTTTTTTCTCTTTTTCTTTTTTCTCTCTCCCTCTTTTCATCTTTTTTCGCTTTTTTCTCATTTTTTTTCTCTCCCTCTCTTTTTTCTTTTTTGTTCATTTATTTCTTTCACTGTTTTTTTATCTCTTTTTTTATCTTTTTAATTTTTACCCTCTCTTTTTAATCTTTTATTCTCTTTTTTCTCTTTTTTTAATCTTTTTTCACGTTTTTCTTTCTCTCTCTTTTTTTTCCGTTTTTTATTTTTCTCTCTCTTTTTACTCACTTTTTTCTCTTTTTCCTCTTTCTCCTCTTTTTTTCTTTTTCCTCCCTTTTTCTCTTTTTTCTTTTATTTTTCTTTCTTTCCTTCTTTTCCTTTTTCTCTCTTTTTTCTCTCTCTCTCTTCTCTTTTTTATTTATTTATTTCTTTCGCTTTTTTACGTTTCTTCTCTTTTTTTCTCTCTCTCTCTCTCTCTTTATCTTTTTTTTACTTTTTACCCTCCCTTTTTTATCTTTTATTCTCTCTTTTTTTCTCTTTTTTTCACGTTTTTCTTTCTGTCTCTCTTTCTCATCTTTTTTTCTCACTTTTTTTATTCCTTTTTCCTCTTTCTCCGCTTTTTTCTTTTTTCTCACTCTTTTTTTCTTTGTTTATCTTTTTTCCCCGTTTTTCTCTTTTTTGTTTTTTCTCCCTCTTTTTTTCTAATTTTTTTCTCTCTCTCTTTTTTCTTTTCTTCTCTCTCTTTTTCCTCTCTCTGTCTTTTTCTCTCACTTTTTTATCTCTCTTTTTTTCTCTCTCATTTTTCCCTTTTTTCTCTTCTTTTTTCTCTCTTTTTGCTCTTTTTATCTTTTTTCTTTTTTCTCTCTCTCTTTTTGTTCTCTCTTTATTTATCTTTTTTCTCTTTTTCTCTCCTTTATCTTTACTCCTTTTTCTCTCTCTTTTTTCTCTTTTTTCTCTTTCTTTTTCTCTCTCTCTTTTTTGTTCTCTCTCTCTAGTTCTCTCTAGTTCTCTCTCTTTCTCTCGTTCTCTCTCGTTCTCTTTCTTTCTTTCCCTCTCGTTCTCTTTCCTTCTTTCTTTCTTTCCCTCTCGTTCGCTTTCTTTCTTTCTTTCTTTCTTTCTCTCTTTCTTTCTTTCTCTCTCTCGTTCTCTTTTTCTTTATTTCTCGTTCTCTCTCTGTTTTTTTTCTCTCCCCCTTTCTTTTTCTCTCTCTCAGTGATTGCTCTTTGAATTGGTAATGTATGTTGATTTTTATTGATAACTTTCAACATATTGACAGCAACACTGAGTTTGTACAAGTCATTTAGATTGATAATAGTATTTAGCTCTTTAAAATTGGGGAAGTGTGACTTTCTTTGACATTATTGGAGAGAGTTCACAGATATTTTTTATGAATAATAATTTTCAAAGGATGTTTAATATATTTGTTTGAGCTACCCCATATTTTAATGTAATACAATAAATGTGGGTGGATGAAGGAATAATATAGGGTAAGGAGTGCGGTTTGAGGAAGTCTTATTTTAGTTTAAATAATATGAACAAAAATCTTTATATTTTGGATTTGATATGTTGTTCATGGCTTTTGAAGTTAGGTATTAGTTTTTCGTCTAAATTAATGACAAGCATTTGTATATTTTGTAGTAATAATTATATAAGATGACTGTCAGGTTCAATAAAAGTTTATTAGCACACACTGTTTATGCGCGTGTTCTAATTGCCTGTTCGTTTCATTTATCATAAAGTCTAAATTATGATGGAAAGAAGCAAGTGTGGTATCATTCGCATATTGTACGCAATTTAATGTGGTTGAGAAATGAAAATCGTTGACGTGAAATGGAAATAGTAATGGCCCCAGAATAGATCCTTTTGGAACCCTACTAGTTAGCTTCGCCTTGTCGGATAAATTATTTCTTAATCTAACGGACTGATGACGATTTGAACCAATTGAGGATATTTCCTCTTATTCTGTATATGTGAGGTTTATTCAATAAGATTTCTTGTGACAGTGTATAAATACCTTTGACAAGTCGAGGAAGACCAAGACAGTATTTTCTGCTGTTTAGGTTCTAATGCACATTTTCTAATAGCATGTTTATGGCATCTTCTGTTGTATGCCCACCTCTAAACCAAAATTGTATTTTAGTTAGAATATCGTATTTGATTAAAAATTAGTAAGTTTATTGAATATGATATTTTCAAATACTTTACTTAAAGTTGGCAGTACGGAAATGGGGAGATGAGTGGATGGAGTGTTCGAGTTTCCTAACTTAAATACAGAGCATACTCTGGCTTCTTTTAGACTGTCAGGTAATAAACCTAATGTTACTGATTCATTCATTCGCTTACTGAGTGGTATTGCAATTTCATCGGATACTAATTTGTATATTTTGACTGGGATCGTATTCACGTCAGTCTTTATTTTTCAGATTTTTTTGTAGCTAAAGAAATATCTGGCTATGTTTTGTGATCACTGTAAGAATTTCCGTCGTGAAAGAGGGACAAGTGATTTGTTCAAACCCTTTCGTGTTAATTTAATGGTCAAGAGTGTTCCACAGCTTTCTGTGACTGAATTTTTGTTCATGAATTTTTTTAACAATAATGATCTGCATTTGTTTTATTAGTGACGGCATTAAATCTGTTATAATAATTTTTGTACGTCTGTTCAGTAATAAGACGAGTTTTCCATAATGTATATTTGCATTAAATACTCAGAGTGAGTGTTGGGGTGATCGATTGGTTGCTGTATTTAAGAGGAAAGTTTGTGGTGAATATACCCATTATTGTTCTTGAGAATGCTTGAAATTTGGTTCCAATATCATTATTATTTTCAGTTATTCCAGTTCAGTCACAAGCCGTTATCTTTCATGAATTTTGGTTTATTATTGTAGCTGTAAGATCTCATGTCAACTTTTATATTTTCCTGTGCGAAGAAATGGGTAATTAGCGTGGTATACGTAAACAAGTGATCTGTGATAACTTATTTAATATAATTATACCTGATATGCAGTCAAGCGGCGACCACACCCAGATCTGATGTAGCAGAGTCGAATTTCTAATGTCATTGTAAAGTCTAGTTGGATTTATAATAGCTAATTTAAAACAACTTACAGTCATGATATTGTGAAAGAAGCTTGTGTTATTATTTGAATGTTCTTTTGTGCAATCAATATTTAAGTCTCTTGCAATGATACAATTCTTACTGATATGATTAGAGGTCAGAATTCTGTCGATATTTATAATAAAAGTTGGTGTAGTGGTCGATAAATGCCCAAATTTGAATACTGGATGTTATGAATACATATTTCAATTGCAAGTGTCTATTGTTTATTGTTTCTGCTTTTCAGTTATTTGATACTTTTACTCTTGTAGTTTGAGTCTACAAATATATTTACACCTTAGCCCCTGTTGTTAGTCCTACATACATGAGAGCTTGTGTACCCTGGAATGTTAAGAAAAATCTTATCATCATCATCATTTAACCAGGTTTCAGCTAACATAATACATGTGAATTTAAGTTGTAATAATTCTAGGCTAGCTGTCTATTCGTCAAAACTATTTGGAGAGTGCGAATGTTTAATTTTTGGAAAGACATGTTCCCATTGGTGTTTTTCTTGTTTAATTAAAAAGTTGTTTACTGAGATATAGTCGGAGTTGACTACGTTTTCAGATTCAGTAATTTTATTTACAGTATTGGGAGTACTTAGGTGTTGATCATGATGTAATAATAAAGGTAATACAGTAATAGAAATAACAACAGGCAAGAAAAATGCATATATTATAAGCACACACACACACACTTATTTATATATATATATATATATATTTTTTATTGGAGCTGTTTAACCTCCTTCGCAACATCTAAGGTCATGTGATGGAGGGGACCTACAGCTTTACGTGGGATCCGAACCACGGGTCGCTACGTAATCTGGGCGCGGAGGACGGTCTCCCATCCAACTACTACCCAGACCCAATGTCGCTTAACTTCGCTGATCTCCGGGAAGCGGTGTTACGACATTGGCCACGACGTAGCCCATATATATATATATATATATATATATATAGAGAGAGAGAGAGAGAGAGAGAGAGAGAGAGAGTTTAGGGCGGAGTGAAACCAGACAAAAGTTTTCTTTCCTTTTAGGCACAATGAAATTATATTATGGTTTTAACTAGGAAACAAAGAAAACTGAAATAATATTCTAGAGTATCTTGAACTGCCCCATGTTTGCCAAAATATGAAATGGGTATCGTAACTGGGTTTATAATGGTTTATAACTGATGCATGGATATGTTGTGGGGCAAACAAATAGATATAACCCACACAAAACTTAAAAATATATTTTCTGCAAATAATTTTCAGGTTATTTAATGAATTTCTATTTCCTTTTTCTTTTCTGGATTAATGATATTCTCGAATCTAATGTTTTGTTGCAGGGAATATAAAGAAACAAAGAAAGTGATGTTTTTTCCTGCTTGTGTCCAAAGTTTGTGCCTGTTAGTACAGGCACAAACTTTGGACACTAGCAGGAAAAAAATCACTCATATACAAACAATATATTCGCTCAGATATGGACTATGTTAGCCCATGCTGGGCACCCATTATTTCAAACACACACACACATAAACACCTTACAGACAATACAAAACAACGCACTTCGAATCATTTCAGGATGTACTCAAATAACACCAATAGAACACCTGCACACAGAAACAAAAATACTGAAAGTTAGGGAACATTTTGACATGAGGGAACACACTTCATGGCAGCAGCGACAACTAACCCACAACACCCTTGCCACTACATGTACAATCATGCACTAACACCTCGCACCATTAAGGTAACACCAGAGAGACATTATAACCAAATACTCCATTCCATACCACGCCCCACAGACATCACACAGTACAGAAGCAGTACTGAGCAGTCGGATCGTTTAACTTAGCACGATTCCGATTTGGACATCACCCCAACTTACATACATATAAACACAGACTAGACAACTCCACAGACGACACCTGCCACCTAAGCCAGGACACACCACAAACAATTAAACACATTATGACAGACTGTACCGCTCTAGCACAACATAGAACACAACAGAACATCACTAGTGCGCTGAACTTCTGGTACACTCCTGAGAGGGCGATCGGTTACCTGCGTGCCGCCGGCATGCTCGATCAGGTTGGGCTGATCGGCTAACCAACAACAACAACTGCCAATCTTATACTGTTTCCACACCACCCCTGATGTACAGTATGCAGCGCGTTGTCTTTCTTTATCGTAGAAGCTCCCCTGTAGGCTTATCATAACCACTGATAGAAGTAGAGTTTAGAATTTTGACATATTTATTACTTGATTAGTGTTTCTTTCTCTCTATCAGGATAAGCAGCTCTGTGGTTTTTGGCCACTTGTAGCAGAAATTGTTTCTGCTCTTCATTGTTTGTTAAGAGCTTGTTGTATTCGGTGCTAGGACCGCTCGCTACTAGACAATTCGCTACCGGACATTTCGCTACTGGACGTTTCGCTACTAGGACATTTCGCTACCGGACATTTCGCTACCGGCATCTAACTTCGCTGTCGTTAAAGAATTTTCTCCTATAAGAGAACATGCCCAGTCCTGCAATCTTGCCCTTTTGGATAAACATTTTAAAATTTTAGCCTCATCATCTGATGACACTTCTCTTAGAATTTTTAGACTTTTAGAATCTCTTTTTATAAAAACCGACATTTAACGATCCCTCTGCCTCTCCCCTTTTGGTTACTTAAATACAAAAAATAGCAACATAACGTACCAACTAACTTCAGAATTTTCGAGAAAAGTACTTATTTATTAGCAATTCAGTGTCTGGTCACTCGCGCTTCCATAAAAGTTGGTTCCTCTATCTACATTTTAATTTTTAATTGGTTCGATTGGAATATTGTTTTTATATCCTTTGCCTTTTGTTCTTCTAATTCTTATAGTTCCGTTGTTCTTTTAATTTTTTGTATGTCTTGTGTTCTTTTAATTGTTTATACTGTAACGTTACCTAACCTAACCTAAACGCAACTCAGAAGAAGAAAAAGTATAGGGACTGTGAGCAGAGGATCCATAATTTACTGAGAAGATACGATTCTGGAAATAAACTGGAATTCCTTCGCGCTATTGCGCATAATCTTAAATATTTTTAGATATTTTATTGTATCAAATGTTTTATGCATTCTTTCATTCTTTTTAAAAAATAAAATCCTTTTAATAATTCATGTAATCATGCGTAATAATTTATGTAATTCATGTAATCATTTAATAATCCTTGTATTCATTTAATAATTCTCGTAATTTTTTAATAAATTTTATTACCTTTTTAATTTTACTTACTGGTAAATTTATATATGGTAGCGAAACGTCCGGTAGCGAACTGTCCGGGCACCGTTGTATTCATCTATCAATCTAACTCCCCTTTGAGCTATGTCAGTAACAACTTTCATTTGGTGGATAGATTTATTTACATTATTGTACCGTTCATCTTTTTGCCATTTAGCAGCATTTTTGCTGAAAAAATTTGATGCAAATCCTGTAATTTCGAAGAACCTTCGAGTATTTGATGTTACGAAGTCTTCTAGTTCCTTTACTTGAATGAGTTCAAGGTTTAAAGTAGCCCGTTTTGCTGGATGTGTTTCCCCAGGGTTTTGCAAAGCCATTACCATTTTGTTCTTTGTTTCAACAGGCACCTCGTCATCAAAGAAGGCGAAAGCAACAAGTTCCTCAGATAGATACCAAAGATGACCCAATATCTTTTTAAGAGCAACAGATGAAATAGATTTGTCATTCTGTTTTTACAGATCAAGGTTCTTTAATAGCTCTAGATCTTGACGAGGAGCAAGAGATGGTACAGGAGCTGTAAACCAAGCTTTTACATACAGCCTAACAGCAAACAGGCAGATGTCTCTTATTCCTTTTTCTTCCTCAGGCGTAATCTTAAACTGGGATTTGAACATCCAAATTTTCAAAGAATATATGAGGGGTCGCGCGTCTTAAAGTACCTAAGCGCCACCACAGGCGAAAATGTGTTTTTGATGGCTATCACTATTTTCACCCTTCCTCTATCGCGTGGTTTGGGTTATGATGACCTTACGACACTAGAAGTATGGTTGAAAACCTTATGAAGCGAACTACTTTTTTCACCTCTATCGCCAGCCAAAAGTTCACCCGAAGTTCGGCATAATAAAAAAATAAAAAGATATATATATGTAAAATATAAAATATGAAAATCTATTCCAAAAACCCATCAACATCTTCATTAGCATACTTACAACTCTAACTTAGCAAAAAATGAACGTTCTAGCTCAATTAATAACAAAGATACTATTGCCAGAATATTGCTGAACTTTGGAGGCGATTTCTGACGAATTTTAATTTTGGCGCTTAGGTACCTTAAGACGCGGGACCCCTCAATTATTACTTTGGCCATCCATCTCGCTCGGTGAAACCCTGCTGGAATTTTAAATGAGATTCCACATTGTGGTTCTCCTCCCAGGAAAATGATTGGGAGTTGTAGTAGTTCACTGTAGTCATCGAGGGGCTGGTATTTATCAAGTTGGTTTGATGCAAATGCAATCATATCAGCTTTAATATCAACTACATCTTCACCTGTTTCTGGCTCTGATAAAGCTGTTAGATAATGTTGCTTGTTCAAACTAGGCCATTTTGTCCTGAACTGAATCGCTTGAAAATCTGAATTTCTGGACCTGATGATGGTGGTAACAACTTTGCAACCACAGCTTCCTTCCAGCATAATTTCAAGCATGTGATGGCGACAGGCTAACCACAACATATCCTTATCCATTTTTTGTTCAAGAAGAATACAGGTTCCCTTTCTAAGACCAGTATTGGCTGCTGTTAACTGGCCATTGCCCGAATCAATTTTAGGTACACTAAAGAGTTGATCCACTCCTTCCCCAGAAACCAATATAGGTAGGTAGGTGGTCAACAGTTTCCCTGCCTGTTATATCTTCTAACAGCTTACCATCCCAATCTGGGGCAGATCCCAGATTTGCTGGAGGGGGATTAGGTACGAGTGCCGAAGGCTTCTAGAGGGTCCGGGGACATGTTCCCCAGGAAAATTTTGAAAATTAAGGCTCTCAGAAACGCGTTTTCAAGCAATTTGCGGGGTGTTTGTTCAAGTTTATTAGCTTTTACATCTAGATTATGTATTGATTTGCAAGAAAATTATACAAGGAAAGACAAAATTCGTGATAAGTCTTAAAGAAATACTGTTTACGAAAATTTCACAATATCAAAACCTAAATTTCTTTTGAAAATCATACTTTATCATTCTAGATTTGTTCATTAATATAAATTAAGTTATTATATTTCTTGACGAAGTTTTGTGTTGACTAAGAGATCAGTTAATCTCCTGACTCTCAAAGACTGGATCGACGAGCGCCATTCGTCGGGGTTGCTGTTCAGCGAACCGTTGAACTACAGCTTCGTAATTCACGGGCTTGTCGTAATGAATGCTCATCAACGCCAAACCCGACAATCTCTTCGTGGACATAGTAGTCCTAAGGTACCCCTTCACAAGTTTCAAGGTACTGTTGGCACGTTTATTGTCAGCAGAAGTGACGGGTATGGTGCAAGCAATTCGCAACAAGCAGTTGATGTTTGGAAATATATCGGCATCGCAAGCCTTGAAAGAAAACGTGATAAAGTTACAATTAAGCTAGAAACTTTTACACTAAATTTTAAATATTAAATAATCGGGGCATACGAAGAATTGTCACACCAAGATGGGCATGCGAAGAATTATAATCTACCTTTAATGCAGGTTGAAGCGAATCTGGTCTGGCGTTCTCTGACTGCCACTTTCTCCTCCATCGCATATATTCGATGTCAAGAGTATGGTGCAAGGAAGATCTGACTCGTACATCACAGAAATCTCAGTAATGTCTGTTGTTGGCTCAACGGTGACTCTGGGAACAAGACCAAGTAACTGAACAGCCATCTTCTGAGTGGGACCGAATCTATAACAAAAAGAGTTCATTAATTAGGTGGAGAATGCAGGGGGAGGATCCAGACCGGTTGGTGTTGCCACCGTGTTACGGAAAACTCATATTTTTAGAATTTAGAAGTTCGTGTTCTACAAACGTACCTTGTAGACATCTCCTGCATAATATGGTCCAGAAAAGGAAGAAATAGAGTACGACGATAATATTCCTCAGGTGTGTCATGAGGAGTATTTGGTCTGTGCTGTTGTCCGGCAGTTGTCCTTAGTACACAGGGTTCAGTACCCACATCAGAACTGATCTGCGCAGCTTGCGAATACCATCCCCTGAACACATCGTCAGCTTTATCTCTCACTTCTTTTAGCTCTTTCTGTATGTCCGAAATCATGTTGTAAGCCTTCACGATGCCGTTTGATTTTCTCTGAAGCTTAATGTTTAACGGCTTGATGAGTGCCAAAGTTTTCATAGCAACAGTCAAGGAAATAAGAAATTGAAACGAACAACACGTGTGATAGAAATTGTATGCTTTTTGGAGCGTTTCTCTATCCCAGTTCCAATGTGTTTCAGAACTATACTGCTGGTACTGTGGTTCATTTGTAATAACTTCTAGCAAAGGTCTCGGATCTTTGATTTTTGAGATTCTGGCTGATCCAAGCTTATTACTTTCTTCAGACACCTCTGTCGCTTTGGAGAAGAATTGAAAAAGTTAGAAATCTCAGTTATGGTTCCTGCCATATTGCATACAGATGGTAGGCTACAAGCTTTAACGGTGATGAGATTGAGGACATGAGAATTGCAATGCACATATATTGCCTTGGGGTTTTGTTGAACTATTATGCGTTGCATCCCTCGGGCCTGGCCGGACATGTTTGAAGCGCTATCATACCGTTGTCCATGGCAGGCTGCTATGTCTAGACCCCACTGCTCCAGTTTTCCTAGGATTAGTCGAGAGATGACTTGCCCAGTTATGCGTTTAGTGGTTTTAAAATCTAGAAATTCTTCGCGAATAATACAATTCTTGTCAACAAACCTGAAAACAAGCGATAATTTTTCAATATTTACATTGTCTGTCACTTCATCGCAAAGAACTGAAAAAACTTTGCTTCTTTTATCTCCTTGATGATCGAATCCCTAATTTGATACCCACTTAGACCAATAATTTAGTTTTGAATTGATTTACTGGAATATCTTGCATTGGCGCGGCATGTTGCTAAATGGTTTTTTAAGATTCCATCACCAGCATCGACACGAAATTCCAGCAAGGCAAGAAAATTGCTCCCGTTTGTGTCTTGGGCGGCTGTGCTCTCATCTCTGTGACCTCTTAAGGCAATGCACTGTTTGCCACAGAGATGGACAATTTTTGTCACACTTTTGATAACTTCTCTGTTTTTGTGCATTGTGTAGGTACGTTGACTTTCAATTTGCACCTGGATAATTTTTTCAGGATTTCGACTTGTGGCGAGGAAATTGTCATAAGCGACCATAGTATCTACGTGGTAAAGGGCATTCTCCTGTTGACCGCACACCGTACTTACTTTTGTCCACCGTGTAAATGGGCTGTTCACGAGAGCACCAAGGTTTCCTCGTGTAGCAAATAGAATGCATGGGAGACAGAAACCACCATTGCATTCTTTGCTGTACACCAGCCAAGGATAGCGTTGATGCCAAGAGCTTTGAAAAGACCGATTACAACAAATTCATAAACACTTTGGAGGAAAGAATAATCCTTTCCTGGTTGAAAATGGTTAGTTATGACATTGAACTTTTCAGCTTGTTGCAGAGATCTAACAGGAATTTTCTGACGCAACAGGATACCAACGTCAGTATCATGTATACCGATGCATGGCAAGCAGGATTACCTGCAATAAAAACAAAATACGGAGCTATTATAATTATATTAAGAAAATGAAATAAGATTTAGCTTACTTTAGTTTTTAGTCTTAACCATAAAATATATCAAAACAAAAAAATGTTTTTCTATGAGTCAGCTTGTCATAAAACACGTGTTCCTACCGGTATCACCGGCGCTACTGGAAATCCTCTTTGCAGCCGGGGTAGATTGTCCTTCTTCATCAGTGTCAAAACGAGAGACAATGAGTTTAATATGAGCAATCGATCACTAACTGTAAGTAGTTTTTAAAGTCATTGTTTTAGTTTACAATACAGTTACTAACCTTGCCACTGACTTGGGATGGACCAAACTTGATGGACCAAAAAATGGGTCAATTCTTGATTGCTGTTTAACTCTTCTTGACATTATAAACCGAAAATTCTATTGAATAAATACTTTCAATGAATATTGCGTTTTAGACTTTTGAGTATTAAAGTAAGACACAGGGTCGACAAACGATCTGAAACGAATGAAACAAAAGGGTATATTACATTTACATGCTTCTAGTGTTGTTTGTAAAATAACTTTTATGTTCAGTCAGTTAGCTTTGGAAGCGGGGCTTTCTGGTTTAGAGTGGTTCTGGTTTATGGGAGTTCGATCGAACCCCCCGAACCCCCCCTGGATCCGCCACAGCCAATGAATTGTTAAAGGCACCTCTGGCTTGAATTCTTTTTTTAAATTCTCTGCAATTTTCTTTCGAAATTTCTGTTTTTTTCTGCAAATAGATGAATAACTATTGTTGTATTCTTCTGGTTTTTTCCAAGACTTTGAATTGTTGATGTCAGAACAAGCAAGGCCTTTCGGTCACTTAGTTTAGCAACATCAAGACTAGCTAACAATTTGCTGTCAAGCACTTTTCTTCGTTTAGTTACTATTTTTCTTGAAGTAGATGGTTCAGGTGTAGCATCTATGTTAATGGTATCATCTGTAGTTATCATATCTTCCATTTCTGGTTCTGATTCAGATGATGTACTGCTGAGAAGTACAGTCTCTTCAAGCTTTTTTCTTTTGTCCTCTTCTCGTTATCTTCTTTTTTCATAGTGTTGTTGTCTTTCTATTGTTATCTGTTCTTTTTTAGCTAAAGCCTTATCAATGTTGCCCATTCTGCCTCGCCGTCCTTTTTCACGCTGTGCTTTTAGAAAAATTATGCCTTCTTCTATATCAGTGGTTCTTAACCGGGGGGGGCGCGCCCCCCTAGAAACAGGAATTTCTCTAATTGTATTTGTTATTCTCTTAACGAGAGCATGGGCTAATATTGAGAAGTTATTGAGAATGTTATTTTGATTGAAGGGGGGCGTGGAGGGAAGGACCAATTCCTAGAGGGGGCATGGTAGTAAAAAGGTTAAGAACCACTGTTCTATATGAATAAAATTCATAGCATTCGCATGAGATATGTCAAATAAATTTTCTAGTTCTTCTTTCCATTTCTCATCTTTATCAATTAAGGTTTGCGATCGCTTGGATTTGTTTTCTTTGCTTTTCTTCAACACTTGCCATTCCTTCAAGATTCATTGAATTTTATCAACTACAAGTATTTTTTGTTTAGTTGGTATCCGTGCTTTTTCCCAAACTGTCAACACATCACTGGCAGTAGAGAAGCATGATTCTCTAATACTTTGATGGTCATTATTTCTGTAGTGCATGAACAGTGCCATAGTTTCTTTCCTTGATGGCAATACTGATGCTTTCAGTGTGGCTGAAGGATGTTCAATAAGCCAAACATCTGTTTCTTTCCTTGTACGAGTAGAACACCGGGAAGAGGGAGTACTTGATGATGTACCTACCATGTTAGATAGACGTACGCGTTAACTCTAATAAAGCACAACTGCTACTGAATGCTGTGGCCAGTAGATGGCTGTCTTGGACACCCGCAAGAGAAGAGGGAAAGGGGGTCAGAGGGGTGAAGTGAGTGAAGTAAATTGTTACATGAATAGGCCTAAACTTTTATTTACGTTAAAGGACATACCATATAAATAGGAAAATAATGAAATTTTGCATGTTTGGAAGCAACCTCTAAAAATTTAAAATTTCTGAAGAAATTATAAAAATGTGATAGAAAAGGAGGGAATAATGGGGTGAAAAGTGGACCGAAATATCCCATAGCAAATCGGTATCTTTTTTATGCAGGAAGGAGGGGCCAAGGACGAATGCCCGCAAAAGCGCCCCCTCCCCATAGAAGAAGAAGTAAGCCAAAATCAAGGCCAGGGGTTTTCGAGATGCCAAGACACTCTGCGTTTGAAAAATGGGAGGTCATAAACAGGAGGAAAGATGTATTGAGGATTGAGGAAGATTGTTCCAGAGTTCACCGGTTGAGTAGATGAAAGATGAAAATACCGATTAACCCTTGCGTTAGAGAGTTGGACAGTAAAGGAGTAAGAAAGCGCAGAAAGTTCAGAAGAGCAATGTCCGTTATAATAGCGATAGTAAAGAGAGAGAGAGTCAACATTGCGGTGAAGAGAGAGAGATTGAAGACAGTGATTAAAAGGTGGGAAATTGATGAGACGAAAAGCCTTAGATTCCCCCGGTCAAGTACGGCTGTGTGGGTTGAGCCACCCCACACATGAGAAGCATACTCCATACAGGGGTGAACAAGATCCCTGTACAGAGACAGCAACTGAGTGGGGGTGGAGAAACCGCGTAGGTGGTACAGCACACCTAACCTCTTAGAAGCTGTTTCAGAAAGAGAGTATATGTGATCTTTCCAGGAACGATCACGAACAAAGGAAACGCCAAGAATGTTAAGAGAAAAGGAAGGATTTAGTTGTGTGTTGTTGTGGAAGATTGTAACGAGTAGACAGATGAAGAAACTGAGTTTTTGAGGCATTGAAAGCCACAAGGTTTTCTCTGCCCCAATCAGAGATAGCAGAATGAGCAGAGGTTAGGTGTCCCATAGCCGTCCGACCCGAATCATGGAGTGACTGCTGTGAGAGACGGTTTGGGAAGCGGGTGGAGAAGTGAAGAGTGGAATCATCAGCATAGGAGTGAATAGAACAAGAAGTGCTAATTAAAATATCATTAATAAATAAAAGGAAAAGCGTGGGTGACAGGACAGGACAGAACCCTGAGGAATACCACTGTTAATAGCTTTAGGAGAAACACAGTGGCCATCTACAACCGCAGCTATAGATCAGCAAGAAATGAAATTAGAGATGAAAGCACAGATAGAAGGATAGAAACCGAAGAGGGACAGTTTCGAAATTAAAGATTTGTGCCAGACTCTATCAAAAGCTTTTGACATGTCAAGCGCAATAGCGAAAGTTTCACCGAAATCCCGAAAGGAGGATGACTAAGAGTCAGAGAGATATGCAAGAAGATCGCCAGTCGAGCGTCCCTTGCGGAATCACTACTGACGATCTGAAACAACATTGTGAGAAGAGATGTTTAAAAACCTTCCTATTAAGGAAGGTATGGACGGGAGAAGAGCAGATGAAAAAAGAACCAATGAAAATATAACACGAAAAGAAGACACTACTCTAAAAGAAAGAAAAGAAATAAGTACAATCTGTGATGTGGTAAAACTGCCGAACGATGATAATGATAAAAAGACGACATAAACTAAAAACATAGAAAATAAACAGATGACAAAAGCTACAAACGTAGAAAATGATGATGATAGCGATAATGATAAAATGACAAAAACTAAAACAGAAACTAAAAAGACCACAAGAACTAGAAACGTAGAAAATATCATATGTAAAATTCTAAATATTATGCAAATGGGCATTGCAGATACCGGGATCGGCAATGCAGCTATGCACATCCCACTTTATGTAGTAGCTTCCATTACAAAAATGGGCTCCGTAAATTTTGGAAAAAATGCAAGTTCCACCACCTTACTCTCTGCAAAACGTATGCAAGATATGGGAGATGCAACTACGGGCAAAAATGCCGTTTCCACCACTCTCACAGGAACGCGATAGGTGAGCAGGCAATACCAGCAATAAAGAGTGCTACCAATGTTTTAGATGTAGCAAACACAACTCAACTATTAAATACCATCCAACACATACAAAGCCAACTGACAAATAGGGAGACCCAAGAGCCGTACAGAATAAATGCAGGAAGACATTACATGCGATATCGGGGCAATAGATATCGAAAACAATAAAGAAAGGAAAATTTTCTGAGGATCACAAAACATCAAAACATACACCACCATTGGAAAACGAATTTGAATTACATAAAGGGAAAAACGAAAGCGGAAAAATAAAAATAATCCGAGCCAACATTCAGGATCTTAAACCAAACCATTCCCCAGACAAAGCCACATACCCGAAAGGACTCATGCAAGAAACAAGAGCACACTTTGCATGCCTCACAGAAACCCACCTAAAGGACTGCCAAGCGAACTGTGAAAACTGTGAGTTTTGAATTGATAAAAAAAGAAATACAAATTGACAACTATAACATACTCCGAGCCGACCGAACAGTAAGACGTAAACGAGGATTGCTTTTATACACGGGAAAGACATATGGCAGAAATGGCTATAAGTACTTCAAATAACTATGTAGAATGTGTAGCAGCAAAAGTTGAAAAATTAAATATAATAATAATTATAATATATAGACCCCGAACACGCCAACTTCAAGATTTCCAGAACTGGGTGAAAGATCTACACTCTCCAACTCCAAATATTTTTCTCTGTGGTGATTTTAATGTTCCATTTATGAAACATAAAAGGATAGGAAAAAATATATGTATACAGTATACATCAAGACAAGGAAGGCACACGGGAACACCAGGAGCAGGCGAAATTGCTCCTAGCTATAGCCGATGAGTTTATGTTAACACAAGAAATAACGGAAAATACAAGAAAAAATAACTGCCTAGATTTGGTATTCACAAACAACAGCAACCTAATTGACAACATAGAAATATCCCCAACTATAATATCAGATCACAACATTATTGAAATAACAACCAATATAAAAGCAACAGGAAAAAAAAGAACATGCACTATACAGTAGAAAGAAGTAAATTCGAAATTTTTAATTTTCACCCCAAAGCTATAAACTGGGAAGGTATTGCATCCAACATGGAAGCAATGGACTGGAAAATCATCTTTAAAGCCAAGACAACAAGACAACGGAAGAGATGCTAATTACCTTAGTGGAGAAGATGCTGGAAATTGTGGAAAGACACGTCTCAAAGATGCAACGAAGAGGAAGAGAAGCAGGTTCGAGAGACAAAAGAGGTCAATGTTCCGCAAGAAAAAAAAGAATGACTGTAAAATTAAGAAACTGCAAAGACAACATCATCAAAAAAATATTAAACAATAGAAAACAGAGTATAGATTGCGCTATACAGGATCTAATTGAGAAGCATCCAGAGAAAGAAGAAAAGGCTATAGAAGCGATGAAAGTTAACTCAAAGTACTTCTATAATTTTGCAAAAAGGGAAGTAAAAATATCACGCGACTATCGAACCTTTGAAAAATAAAAACAATGTTTTAGCCGATGATTTAAGAGTGGTAGCTGAAATATTAGCAGCTCACTGTGAATCATCTTTCAGTATCTCCAAAACTGATGAACTAATATGCGACAGAAACGCCTTCTTTGAAGAACTACAAGGGCAAAGTACAACGAACTTATGTCATACTGATCAAAAACTGCAATAATGAAATCTCTAAGCCCCTCAATTGGATATGGAGACGATCACTAGACATGGGAGAAATAACGAGCATCCTGAAGAGACCAAACATAGTTCCAATATGTGAAGGAGATCGATCAAAGAGCAAAATCTATAGGCCAGTGTCATTTACATCTCATCTTACCAAAATATTTGGATGAATAGTTTGAGAAAATATCTACGACTTTTTGGAAACTCGGAAAACATTAAATAATTACCAACATGGATTCCGGTCAGGAAGATCATGCCTATCATAACTAATGGAACAGTACAACAACATTATTGATGCAATTGAAAGTAATGAAAACTATGATGTAATATACACAGACGTTGCCAAGGCGTTCGACAAGTGTATGGGGATAACAGGAAAAGTAGGAAAATGGACATATAATCTCCTTAGTGAGCGGCAGCAAGTCTTTACAGTTCAAGGAATATCTTTACCAGAGTCGGAGGTCCTTAGTAAGGAACAAAGAACAGGATTAGCTCCATTACTCTGCATAATCATGCAAACTGATATGGATGAGGAAGTTACCAACACAGTAACATGGTTTTTTTCATGACACAAATATTAGTAAAAAAATAAGAAAACCAGAGGATATAGGATCTCTACAAACAGACAAGAACAAAATCTACAATTGGTCTGAAGGCAATAATATGAAATTTAACACTGAAAAATTTTAACTATTAAAGTACGGAAGACGGAAGGACCTAAAATATCTATGGAATACTACACCAGAGAAATTTTGAAGCAAAAGATTTAGGTGTTTAATGACTGATGATGCAAAATTTGAAACACAAATAAAATAGCAGTAAACAGAGCAAAAACAATAATTGGACTGATACTGAGAACCTTCAAACGAAGGGGTAGGAAAATAATGATTCCTCCATTGAAAACACTGATCATACTCAAGTTGGAATAGCTCGGTCTTCACAGCTCCATATAAAAAGAAGACATTTGTCAGGTAGGAGGGATTCAGTGAAGCTTCACAGCAAAGATGAATGGATACAATGAACTAGATTACTGGGAAAGGTTACGTGAATTAAACTTATATTCACTTGAAAGAAGAAGAAAGATACATCATTATTTACACTTACAACATAATGCAGGAGCTAGTTTCAAATCTTACTTTGAACCCTATAACCACCCAAACAACAGTGGAAAGTAGAAAAGGAAGAATGTGTCGTGTTCCCAAATTAAAGACTAGATAGGGAACATCTTCAACCTTAAAAAAAAATGGTTTTGTTGTGAAACGACCAAGACTGTCTAACCTGCTGCCCAAGGAATTAAGGAACACGAATGGTGGAAAACGAATGGTGTTGCGGTGGATATCTTCAAAAGAAGATTAGACGCCTGTCTCAGAACAATTCCAGATGAGCCGGGCGTATCTGGCTATGTGAGGTGGCGAGCACAAGAAACCAACTCTCTACTTCACCAGGCCAACTCGAGAGGAAGGGCAACAAGCTTGACCTTCGTGAAATGAGGAACCATCGCACGAAACATTTGAAAAGTTTGAAAAGTATATATAGGTAATAATAGGTTACCATATGTTCGAGGTTTTTGTGACAATACCAAGTAATTGATATACAATAAGTACAAATATATTATATTAGTTTATACAACGGTACTATTTAGTATATAATTTCTATGTGTGCGTAGCAAAATTGTAAAGCTCGTTTTCTATTCTTTCTTATAAAATTTCCTTGGCACTTTTCCAGGGTCAAGGTACTTACATCAGCCTTTTTCCATACTCACTTCTGGAGAAGGGAGGGGAGAGAATTCCTTTTCTATCCAGTATTCTACTGTTACAAGAATAATTTATAAATGCACTAATAACAGAAACCTCTCCGAGTGGATCGAGGCTTCCTCTTGTTCTTGCATCTCTCTCTCTCTCTCTCTCTCTCTCTCTCTCTCTCTCTAGTGTATCTCGACTTTCAAAAAGCCTTTGACAAAGTCTCTCACGCGAGATTGATGGCTAAAGTCAAAGGACTAGGAATCGCTGGGCTCGTTTCCAACTGGATTGAGGATTGGTTAAAAGATAGAAAGCAGAGAGTGGTAATAAATGGAGTGGCTTCGGAGTGGGCGCCCTTCACCAGTGGTGTCCCACAGGGTTCCTTTCTGGGTCCTTTACTTTTTATCATCTATATTAACGATATAGACGTCGGGCTTCTAAGTACAATCTCCAAATTTGCAGACGATACGAAATTAGGAAGTAGTGTAGGTACTGAGGAGGGCATAAGAACGCTTCAGAACGATCTTGACAGGTTGGGCGAATGGTCTGCTACTTGGCAGATGCCATTCAACTTGGACAAATGTGAGGAAATGCACATAGGTTATAAAAACCTGAAAACCGATTACTCTCTCTTGGGAAGGAACTTCACTGAGACCGATCTAGATAAAGACTTAGGAGTCTATATCAGCAACGATCTGAAACCGTCGAAGCACTGTGCAGAAGTCGAAAAGAGGGCCTTAAAAATATAGAATAGAATAGAGTAGAATAGAATAGAATAACCTTTATTAATAATAATAAAATAAATAAGTTTTTTCAATTTACAGTGACATGAATAATTGTGAAGCTCGACTATTTATTTTATTTAATTTGGCCCTTAAGCTTTATGCTTTACTGGGCTCTTATTAAAAATAAGCAGCTAGTTGTTATAAATGTATAATAATAAATAAATAAGTAAGTAAATAAGTATTATTAATATTTAAAACATGTATTACAGTATTAAACAATATTAATAGACGATATTAAACAATATTAGTGGACATTAATCGTAGATTTTTGTTAGTATGCCATTATTAATCGGGATTTCAGCTTCGTTTTAAACAAATTTGCATTAAAAATATTTTTTTATATCGGCATGCAAGTCATTCCATAGTTTCAATCCAATGAAAATGGGTAGTTTTTGAGATGAAGACAATCTAAACTGAGGTACAACAAGCTTTGACCTATTTCTGGTCTGATACGAGTGGATTTTTTGATGAGTTACAAAATATCTGTTGACTCATTGCAAATTAATGATTTTGTTCTTACACTTGTAAATAAAATTAAAATGTGCCAGTTTGGTTAAATCGTTGAGCTTTAGTTGGTTTAGCTCTTTAAATAATGCATTAGAGTGATCAAGGAATTCAGCATCAGATAATAACCTCATTGCTTGTTTTTGGATGACAAAGATACCATTTAATGCGTTGTTAGTGGAGTTTCCCCAAACAAGTGTGCAGTATGTTATATAAGGAAGAAGAAGAGTATGATAAAGAGTCAATAAAACTTGTTTAGGGACTACATTTCTAAGTTTAAACATTAAAGCAACGCTCCTTGAAATCTTTTTCGCGATATAATTTACATGATCACTCCATTGCAAATTCTTATCTAGCATTACACCAAGAAATTTTGTTACAGTACACTCCTTTATGGCGATTTCATTAACATTAAGTTCATCAAGATATACATTTCTTTTATTAGTAAATATCATGAAATTTGTTTTACTGGTATTTAGGAAGAGTTTATTGGTGGTCAGTAGTGTGGGCGCAAAATCCTTGAGTGCAGGAATGTTGCATAATGTTACGTATTGGTGCAAGAGTGCCAAACCTCCCCCCCCTTGTTGCAAGGCACCCCACCCCCAAAGGCTGTTTAGGCACAATTTTGCACTAAAGCGCTTACCAGGATTCTTTACAATTTGGGCACGATCAAGTTGTATGCCTTCAAGGTCACGGTAACGTTGAATATAAGACGTTTTTTCATCTTTGGTTTCAACCCTCGCGGATACCCTGATGCCTCAACCTTATCCTTCAAAAATGCGTTTATATATGGTGTGAAAAGGTTGGGTAGCTTCTGAAACCTCCACACCTCATGTATCTTCATTATTCTATACCCATGGCAAACGGCTAGGGCTAGCTCAGGGCTTGTGTATACACCTCTGATCTTGCGCTGGTGGGGTGTATGGCCACAATCACCATTGTTCTCTTCCGCGCACTTCACACACAGGGGAAACATGAGTTTGTGATCTATAACGACGGGTAAGATCGGCATCCATAAATCGCTAGGGGGAAGCACGTCTCCGAAAGAAAGGTCGAAATAGTACCGGTTCAAATTTCTTGAAAATTCGTTGATGAAGGGTAGATTAGGGCCTACCAGTTTCTCAGGCGCGCCTACGGGGTACGGATTGTTCTTCATCACGTAGGGGTATAAAGAACAGAAATCGTAGTAGTGAAGCTTCACACCCTCCGTAGGCGGAAAGTATAGCTTGAAGGGATTTGTACGCCCATCGAACAAGCTATCTCCGCATTTGAGAGGATCCAGTACCATTGAACGCTTGATCGTGTTTATTTCTTCATGGTACACCCCGTCTGTATCCATCCGTGCATCATACTCATGCTCCCACAAGACTTTGTGAGTAAACTGGGGGCCTATAAGTTGATCGCGGGTGCGCTCCACACAAGACAGTCGGCAGGGGATCTACCGTGGATATCTCCCACGATTCCACACTCAGGATGGGGGCATCCATGCCACCAGCAACCGTTAAAGGAGCACACAGTCTTCACGCCAGTGACACGGTTTTCACTTAGACCATCAACCCAAAAAACACGGCAATTAACCTTAATGGGTACTTCCCCCGTGTTGTGGGCATGCTTTATGTATACACCTGTCTGCTGTTGTAAGTGTATGAGCTAGTAAATAGCCTTGTGCCCATAACTGCTGGGATTGTTTCTGTGAATAATAGCTAAGATGTGTTTAGGCATGAAGTTACTCTTGAACACCGTAAAACATAATGATGCGATGGTGGTTGCGACTTGCAGCGGATCGCATTTGAAACGACATATGTACATCCTTCTAAAGGCCTGGAAACATACTCTAAGCACGCGTACATATTCACGCAATAACGCTCACATTCATCAGCTATATTATAAGGATTACGTTCATTAAAACTGTTGTAGTATCGATCAAAATCTTCACGTTCATCTGTACTCATACAATCATAGTTGAAGTAATGTTTGGGTGGAGGTAGACCTACGTAATTTAAAGTTTCACTAGTGAGGAATGTGTAAGGGAAATATACTTTTGAAACTTCAGTGCTACGCCCATCACCTTGGGTAGCTTTGCTAATTTCCAGGGTGTGAATAATAAAGTATCTTTAAATTGTACATTACCTCTTATTTCCATCTGTATTAGTTTGTTGCCTCTTTTCAATGAGTCAGCTATAAATATCTCAGAGGACTCGTGCTCAAGCAACTCCTTATAAAGGAACTGTGTATCAAATTTTGCCCCGTTATGGGAGAGAATATACACAGTCATATTTTTTAACTTGTCCTCTAAATTGACAATATAGGATACAAATAGTTTTACAGGACTATCGTGGACATTCGTTTTAAAAACGTTTGTCCGTTTACCACATTTGGGGCACTCATCACACCCACTCGATCTCCATACACTCATCACAGATAGTCTGACTTAAGTGTAAATGTGGAATAACCTCTTTGGTTTCAGCGTTCGTGTATGTTTCTATATCGTAGTACACAGTCATACAAGGGTTGTTTTTAGGCTTGGCGTCTTTCATATAACATACATGCTTTACACCATCCGCCTTATATTTCTCATGGCATATGGAGCAGTGAATTTCATCACATTTGTGCTCAAACTTTCCCCAATTATCCATGTGAAACATACTACATTCACAGATTCTCATTTTCCTGCACGTGCCAATTGATTCATGGAACTCAAAACAGCTATTATTGAAAAATGTGCGTCTACACACATTACAATCCCTCTTCTCAGCTTCAACTACACGGCTTTCACATTTAGGGTTTTCACACTGCTCACATACCATGTGGCAGCCTTTACAATGTTTCACTATATCATCCGCAAACTCGAGACACCCTTTACACAAATCATGATGTCGTCCATATTTTCGACTTTTGTCATAACTCACGTAAAGACACCTTATATTACGGATGTGGAGATATGTTGTACCTGACAGTCCTAAAATAAGTAGGGGCCTTGTACGATCTCTCACACAGCTTTTAAAAACATACACCGTTCTATGACGATCATCGCCAAATACAACTATACGAGCATTCATTTCCTCTTCTACCCTTCTCAGCTCATCAGGACCCATGTTACAGTCAAACATAAGTTCACAGTCTACAGCTAGTTTACGAGCACGCTCCACGACGTTGGCAACCAAATTTTTGTGTCCTGTATATTTAGTACAGTAAAAATACGAACTAAGACTACTGCTATGAAGCCGCAACCACGATCGACGTTTATATGCCGTCTAAAAATAGCCTGAGAATTGAAGTTAAGAGTGTAAGGTGTGGCACTATGACCCGCAACACGGAATACACGGTCAATATTCACCGTGAAGTTGTCCATATTGAAAGCTATACTACTTTGGGAGGCCTGCATCATACGATCTAATATATACTCTACATCTTCAGCCGCCAAACGCCTGAATGGTACTACTATCCAAAAATCATCTAGAGAGCCATCATCTGACCCGAATCCGAAGGATAGCATCGTCCTGACTTCACGCTCGTCGCGGTTCTGAAGGGCAAACTCTACAATACGCTCTACGACGTGAAGTAGGCCGTGTTCAATACCGTTGCTATACATGGATCTAGGATCAACCCTGACTATATACTGATTTCTACTCAAGGCTGGGGTAGGGGTTGCGGTGCGCACCAACTCGAACGTTATACCATCCTCAACAGAACGGGGAGCAGCTGTGGAGGATGAATAAGGTGTTATATTGGCGGAACAAGCTGATGTGGGGTTGGTTGCGTAAGACGTTGAGTGTTGGGGCTCTATTACTGCAGATTCAACAGAACGGGGTGCTGCTGTGGTGGATAAACAAGGGGATATATTGGAGGAATGCTCTACTGTGGGGGTTGTTGCGTAAGACGTTGGGGGCTGGGGTTCTACTACTGGTGGTCTAACAACCGGTGCATTCCTGGTGCGCTTTATACCTAACGTGGAGGGTTCTTCATCACATCGACGCTTTGAACGTGCTACATGTGTCGCTGGTGAGGGCTCATCGGCGGGTATGGGTACTGTAGATGCACGGTCAACGGGTTCAGCCGTGATATCGATAATGGGGGGCTCTACATCGTCGTCATTCACGGTTCTGTGGAAGAAGAAAACAAAATATAAGGAGCAGCACTCGTTATTTGTAATATTCTGTAAATGACCCATTTAGGGTGTGACGCGTTAGAAATGGAATCTGTAGAAAAATTCAGATTCACGAGCCCATCCACATGTATTATATCTGGACCGACAGGTTGTGGTAAAAAGGTGTTTATGCTTAATATCATTAAAGAAAAGGGGGAAATGTTCTCAAAATTTGTGCATAAAGTTATATGGTGCTATTCGACATACCAATCAGTGTTCAACGAGTACCAAGATGATGTTTTGTTCCACAAGGGGGTCTATGACGTTAATTCGTTAAAGGGAAATGAACATACAGTCATCGTAATTGACGACCTCATGTTGGAGATGGATAAAACGTTTGCCGAGACATTTACAGTATTCTCCCACCACCTTAACATAAGCGTGTTCTTCATCAATCAGAATCTATTTTTCAAAAATAGATACATGCGCGATGTGTCGTAAATACGCAATATCTAGTCTTATTCGCGCAACGTAGAGATGTGTCACAAATTGGGGTATTAGCCAGTCAAATGTTCCCGAATCAGCGTAAGGAGTTTTTGGAGGTTTATAAAGAGGTCACAAAGCAACGTTATGGATATTTGCTTTGTGACCTTCACCCGCGAAACACGTTTAGGGTGCTTCTAAGAACGAATATATTTCCAAACGAACCTGAAACCGTGTATATTCCAGAATGACGAATAGGCTAAAGAAATACCGCGAATTAATAAAAATCTATCAACGACTGCCTCGAGCATTGCAGCAGATGTTTGTTAAAAATATCGACTCTGACTTTTTAAAATGCATCTGTGAAATCTGCCTTAATGTTATAAAATGTAATGTTCCAATGAAATCCTCTCAGAAGACTCGCTTACGTCGTTACAAGAACATAATACGGACGCTCGCCCATAAAAGTCAGACTGTGGGTAAGAAAAAGCGTATTATTGTACAAAGAGGCGGTTCGTTCCTCCCATCTTATTTTCAATTTTGGGACCTTTACTGACTAGATTAATATAATGAAGAAGGTGGTTGTGATCCCGCACGAGGTGTATGCTTCATTACAAAGGAGTCCAGACGCGGTTCTAGAACCCCGTAAAAGTAGGCTTAAAAGAATGGAAAGTGAGTTGCTAACCCTATTAAAGTGAAAAGGCACCTGATGAGAAAAGGATCTTGTACCAAGAGGCTTTGCAGAAATTTCTTCATGAGTACGAAGATTATAAGCATCCTACAGAGCTCCCCGTGAGGCACAGCTCGAGTAGCGCTGAGCATAGCGACACAGGCCTGAGCAACCAAAGAGTAGCGGAACACAGCACATCGAACATGTGCTAAAAAACAGCCTCCCCCATACATTGAGGAATAAAGGGCTAAGTCTTTATAATCTATTGAGTGAGGACCCCATCATACAGTGGACCGATACAGGCGAGGTCATTGTTGAAGAACAAGGGTACAAGGATCCAATATCGTTGATATTGTTCATGATCTGGTGAGAAAGTGGGATAGGCCCTCACCAACAGGATGGAGGCATATTAAAGCAAGACTACAACAAATAAATGTCCCCAAAACATTGATAGGTAATCTGAATAGGTTAAAAGACTTGGAACATGCACCGCACGTGTCACAACTGAGTACACCTTCGCCCCCAGCAGCTGCAGTGTCTCTGAAGAGGAGAAAGAAGAGAATAGACGGCCAACCTTATCCACGTGCCTCTAAAATACGCAAATGGCTAACGTATTAAGTAAGCACTATTATGACATTTCTAACCCTGCATCCTATGGTGGCGTTAATAGATTGTACAGAGGTGTTTATGGTGTAAGGAAAAAAGATGTTGAGAGATTTTTGCGGCCAGGATGCTTATACACTTCATAAACCGGTGAGAAAAAGGTTTAAAACAGCCAAGACAACAGCCGCCTCGATTGACTCTATTTGGCAGGCAGATTTAACAGACATGCAAAGATATTCAGTGTACAACGATGGCTACCGTTACATCCTATTCATAATAGATGTATTCTCTAGATACCTGTGGCTAATTCCCCTGAAAAATAAATCGCCTGAAACAGTTGCTAAAGCGGCCAAAACGCTGATGTTGAAAGAAAACAGGATTCCTGGCTATTTTTGTACGGATATGGGAAAAGAATTTATAGGACGAGCTTTTCAGAACATGCTGTCAGAGTTTAATATCAGCTATTACACTTCCAATTCTATACATAAGGCTTCTTTAGCTGAAAGAGTTCAACGTACCATAAAGGAACGCATGCACCGATATTTTACACATAAAAACACTACAGATATATAAACGTTCTCGATTCATTGGCTTCATCCTACAACCGTTCACACCATCGTACGATCGGTACAACGCCTAACGATGTTTTAGAAAGAGGCAAGCGCCCGAGAAGAGATGGAGTGCCGCTACCACCACCACCTCTGGCGTTTCAAAATCAATGACTATGTAAGGCTGTCACGTTCGGGAAATAAATTCGCGAAGGGTTTTGAGCAAGGATGGACACGCGAGATTTTTAAAGTTAGGCTATGATGCCTAAAGGTGAGATAATGATGTATTACGTTGAAGATTTGAATGGAGAAGAGATCTCGGGAGGCTTTTACCGCGAGGAATTGCAGAAAGTGGCATTTAATTTAGGAAAAAATGTGTTTAAAATTGAGAAAATTTTAGGAAGCAAAGGTACAGGAAAGAGAAAAATGTACCTGGTGAAGTGGCTAGGTTACCCAGAAAGCTTCAATACCTATATAAAAGCTGATGCAGTAATGAAGATTAATTAGTATGCAGCATGACAGATATATAAACGTTCTCGATTCATTGGCTTCATCCTACAACCGCTGACACCTTCGTACGATCGGTACAACGCCTAACGATGTTTTAGAAAGAGGCAAGCGCCCGAGAAGAGATGGAGTGCCGCTACCACCACCCCCCTCTGTGCGTTTCAAAATCAGTGACTATGTAAGACTGTCACGTTCGGGAAATAAATTCGCGAATGGTTTTGAGCAAGGATGGACACGCGAGATTTTTAAAGTTAGAGCTATGATGCCTAAAGGTGAGATAATGATGTATTACGTTGAAGATTTGAATGGAGAAGAGATCTCAGGAAGCTTTTACCGCGAGGAATTGCAGAAAGTAGCATTTAATTTAGGAAAAAATGTGTTTAAAATTGAGAAAATTTTAGGAAGCAAAGGTACAGGAAAGAGAAAAATGTACCTGGCGAAGTGGCTAGGTTACCCAGAAAGCTTCAATACCTATATAAAAGCTGATGCAGTAATGAAGATTAATTAGTATGCAGCATGACACCCAGCCATTTCTACGTCACACTCCCGTCCTCCTCATCCCTGTCTGTACAACCAAACAATACACTAGCCAACTTTGTAACAGAACTGCATGGGCCCATTGAGTTGGGTCGTGATTCGTATGAGGTGGGGATATGTGAAATTCAGCTGGACACCCTCTTCTTAAATATTGATTATAAAGATGCCGTTTTTACGATCCTTAGAAACTGTGGTGAGTGTGCAAAAGCCGGGTTAACTCGGGATGAAACTATACCTATCGCCCGGACTAAGGTTGCACAGTTTTTCAGTACAACAGTGACACTAGGACCGGGTCGTTATGGTTCGGTTGAGGATGTTGTGAGAGACTTAAACATGTGTTTAAAAAACTCAAATCTTACGAATGATTTATTATACGAAATCGTAAACAAAGGAGGCCCTGCACATACTCTAATGCTAAAATCAAAGGTTAACAGAAATCTTAAAGACGGAAGAGTGTTCAAAATTATAACCGAGGGGCGTTATCGAGCATCCTTCCAAAGAGACACCTTTCACAAGGTACCGGATGACTTGTCCAACTTAATGTATCAGCTGAAGATGGAGAAATTGGATGTAAGCTCTCAGCCTCCAGATATGTGCTATATTTACAGCAATATAGCGGAACACCAGTTTGTTGGGGATACCCCCAACCATAGAGGAAGGAGCTTGAGTATTACATATGACCTACCCCATTATGTGCATGTCGCAACTAATCTAATAACTATTTCAATATATTATAAAGTAGATATCAGCCTATGTCTTTATAAAGGATTTACATTTAATTTCCAATATTCTAAATATTTTTTTTTTATTTTCAGTACTGAGTTTCTTAATAATAATTCTAGATAAGAATTTGCAGTTTGCTAAGAATACTGTCTTCACTTTTGCTTCTGCTGACGCGTTTCGTTCATATACTTTGAACATCTTCAGAGCTTTATACGTAATTTTAAAGTAAAATGGGTTATATATATATTTCTTAATTGTAAGTTTGATACAATTTCAAATTAATTTAAGACCATTCGAAAGTTCATTAAATTTTATATTAATTTTCGGTTTTTTCATTTTAATGTAAAAGGCTTCGGTAATTTTTAGTTTTTTGTACGTTATGTGATGAGTATAAGATTTGAAAGTTTTGTGAGATATTTTTTAAATTTAATATTTTATGATCTACTCTGTAATGTTCGTTAATTTTACTTGGACGATATTTATGTTGGTATGATCTCTCTTTAATGTGGTTTGTGGTGTAACCAATGTAAGTCGACGTACAGTCAACTCCAGGACATGTAAATTGGTACACCACATGATGTTGCTTATCATGGTTTTTGTTACGTGTTTTTCTTTATCCATTGGTTAAATTTATGTCTCTTTAATAATTAATATAATAATATATAATAATATTTTATTAATATAAAATTTAATGAACTTTCGAATAGTCTTAAATTAATTTGAAATTGTATCAAACTTACAATCAAGAAATATATATATATAACCCATTTTACTTTAAAATTACGTATAAAGCTCTGAAGATGTTCAAAGTATATGAACGAAATGCGTCAGCAGAAGCAAAAGTGAAGACAGTATTCTTAGCATACTGCAAATTCTTATCTAGAATTATTATTAAGAAACTCAGTACTGAAAATAAAAAAAATATTCAGAATATTGGAAATTAAATGTAAATCCTTTATTTCAATATATATAAGAACGATTGAAGGCAAAAATTTCCCATTCGGTGACGGGAGCTTAACAGTGAAGCTACACTTTCGACGCACTGAGTCATAATGGACAGAAAGCATTTCACGATATACCGAAGGGTGAGATACCAGCGGGGTAGTCGACTTGGGTCCATTTTTTCATCCATACTACGCACCGTTGTCCCACTGTTGAAGAGGGGGCCAGGTACCTAGGGCCAGGTACCAGGTACCTAGGTTTTAACGAGGCAGAGGACATATTGGGTGGAACTATGCCTAAAGAAGCTCTAAAAAAACATTTAAGGCGTACGCGGGATGAAATCATCAAAGACGCGAAGAGAAAAATGCGTGATGGTGGAAAGAAGAGAACTGTTAGGAAGATGGGTTACCAACACGTGGTGGAAAGAAGAAGAGAACTGTTAGGAAGAAGGAGTTACCATCACGTGGCGTTAAACGTAAAAGGGAACCAAAAAAAAGTGTTCAAAGCGTATGAAACCTATGGCTGATCATTTTTTTGATTGATATAAGCTGAGGACGCTACTCTCACGAATCACAGATTGACTAATACTCGTCGAGGGTAGGTGGCACTATTTTTGACTCGTCATGGCACGTTTCATTCATCTGTGTAGTTCACAATGTTGTAAATCGGAACTGTCCCTCTTTGATATGCCCCCTACTCTGGTCTCTATTGAAAATAGTGACTTTATTACAATTAACCCGTTAAACACAATTAGTTCACCCAGTGCCCCTATAGAATTCGTGATACCTAGCTCAGGCCCTTACTTTTTTGACCCGAGTTGCATGCACATGTATGCTAAACTACGCATTGCCCATTCTGACGGAACGGATTGCGATGATAGTTATGCTGCCTACCCTGAAACCAACTTTCTGCACTCCATATTCAGTCAGTGTGACGTATATTTAAATAAGACTAACATTTCGGCAGGCACGGGGTACTACCACCTACGATCGTATCTGGAAAATGTCCTCAACATTTCAAAAGAAGCGAAGGACACCTTTTTAACCGTCGAGGGGTATTACTACATTAAAGATGAAGATGGAATAAAGGATAAATTTAAAAATTCTAAAAAAAAGATATACGAGTGTTTTGGACGCCTGCACACAGACTTTACTTTCCAGGAGAAGTTGCTTCTGAACGGGATAGATATGAAATTGAAGCTTACCCGCACGAGCCCTGAGATCTGCATAGATCTGGGGGCTGACCAAGAAGAAGGCGCGAAACCCGTTGTGATACACATCATGGAAACGTATTTGCGTATACGCTGAGTGAAATTAAGTTCCCCGAAACAAATAGAAATTGAGAAAGAATTGGTACACGCCACAGTGAAATATGCAATTAACAGGGTACAGATCAAACTGTGCACGGTCCCCGCAGGGCTGGCATCGAAACAGATAGAAAACATTGCTCTTGGATTCCTACCTAAAAGGATTTTAATTGGAATGCAAGACCACGCCTCGACGAATGGAAATTATAAAAAGAGTGCCTTAAAATTCGAGAATTTCGGGCTTAAAAATATTACTCTATTCGTAAATGGTATCGCTCTGGGTGGGGTAATGGATATGGATTACTCAACAACTGGGGTATTCCCGCTCTGCGCAAGAGCTTATAGTAGTTTGGCTCCGTGGCCGGTCGATTCGCCGACGGACGTTTTGCCGACAGACATTTTGCCGACGAACGTTTCGCCGAACAGACGATTCGCCGACGGCTGTTTCGCCGAACGGACGACTCGCCGAACGGACGATTCGCCGATTGGACTGTCATTAATATTTCTGACAAAATACACACGTTGCCTATCTTAACCTGTTGCAGTTGATCTATTAGTAAATAGTAAATACTATTCCAGAAACAAACAATGTTATAATTAATAATAGATCAACTGTACGCCCTTGATAATTGGTTAGGTTAAGTTGTGATATTTTCGTTAGTTTTAACGAAAATATTCTGTCAAAATTGGTTAAGGGGAGATAACCTACAAGTACCCAAATTTGTAAAGAATAAAGGGAGCTATTGAAGAATAGGGACCCCAGCCTACTTTAGTTAACTTTATAAGGTTAACTAACGAAAATATCATGACCTAACCTAACCAATCGTCAAGGGCGTGCAGTTAACCTAACGATTAGTTAGGTTAGGTTGTGATATTTTCGTTAGTTAGCCTTATAAGCCTAACTAAAGAAGGCTGGGGTCCCTATTCTTCAATAGCTCCGAATAAAGAGTTATGGAATTTAGATTTGGAGTTCAACTGAATAACCTTGAATAAACTTGACAGACCCCTTCACCCAAGTGGGTTCATATCTTCCAAATGAAATGTAATATATAAAAATAAGTTCATCAAGTGCAAAAACACTCTTGTCTTTTGAAGTGAGTGTCCAGGTTAAGATAGGCAACGTGTGTATTTTGTCATAGAAACATTAATGACAGTCCATTCGGCGAATCGTCCGTTCGGCGAATCGTCCGTTCGGCGAATCGTCCTTTCGGCGAAACAGCCGTCGGCGAATCGTCCGTTCGGCGAATCGTCCTTTCGGCGAAACAGCCGTCGGCGAATCGTCCGTTCGGCGAAACGTCCGTCGGCAAAATGTCTGTCGGCAAAACGTCCGTCGGCGAATCGACCGGGTACCGTTTGGCTCATAATACAGGTGCTTTTGATGAGCTCGGTTTCGGAATAACTCAGAAAGAATTTGTGGAACAGTTTAATATTTACTCAATCGACATTACACCTGACTTAACTGCTAGCGTAAATACGCATTTAAACGCCCAGCAGATTGGCACCTTCTCAGTGAGATTGGAGTTTGCCAAACCTATAGACACTCGTGTATCTACAGTAGAATCACAGGCCCTAATAGAAGTAGATAGATTTAGGAACGTCACGACAGATTTTTAAAATGGATGCAAATACACTCCAGAGAATAATGAAGAGTGACTGTTTCGGGCGTTCCAAATTTATCGGGTTTTTTGCAAAGAATGAAATATTGAAGCTGGATACTTCAAGAAACTGGTACGGGGCAATCGTTAACACCGACATTGCGGGGGGTGAGGGTATTCATTGGTTTGCAATCTATTTTAAAACTAAGGAAAGCATTTACTATTTCGATTCACTCGGTTTCCCACCATGGCATGACTCGACAATTGTACAGTTTACCGCGCGATTATGTGTGCCTGAGGTTATTTGAAATCCTTATCGCCTTCAAGGATATTATACTGAAACATGTGGAATGTATTGTATTTTGTTTCTCATGCATATGTCGCTTGGGAAGGGATTTATGAAATTTTAAAAATTATTTGATTTGTACGACACAAATATGAATGATAAATATGTGTGCAGGCAGATAAAAAAAGGTTCCCATATGTTAGTACCCCCTGTGATGTGTAAGATGTATATTGTGTAAACCTATATATATATATACACACACATTTGTAGCCATTAAGACTTGGGCACTGGCCCTTTTTGTACATGTTTTTCTACTGTTTAATAAATGAAAATATATTGTGTTTTGTTCTTTCCCTAAAAAAAATACTTACATAATCTCCTCGACGACAGCACACTCGCTTGACCGGATGTGTGTCAATACCACGACTTCTGGATCGCTGGGTAGGCTAGGTGGGGTGGCTACCACTTCCTTCATTTATCACCCTTTCGTCAATAGTGTTTATAATATGGTCTACCTCCGTCTCCGTCCTGTAAGATTAAGTAAAAATAAAGAGAAAATTATTTTTCAAAACGAAGGCACTTCTTAAAAGTTTTAATATTTCTAAAACCTAATTGTACAAGAAATGTACAAATATAAACACGCCATATATATATATATATATATATATATATATATATATATATATATATATATATATATATATGCGGAAATAACGACGGAGGATGTAGAGAATAATTGAAAATGTTTTGCAAAACGCAATTATTGTGGTCTTTCATAAGTTAATTCCGATTGAAACGTTATATATATAGGCCGAGAATAAAGCACAAACTAATTTCAAAACGCGCTTGTTGTGGCATTTATAAGCTAATTAACACTGAATGAAGCGATGTATATAAATGTGACCCGGTTAGGTTCAATTGTGCTAGGTCAGGTCAGGTTATATTATAAACGAGAAAAATTCATCTTTAAATTATCGAGAGCCCTGTAATTTAAATAATCCTGCTGTGTGCTGCATTATCTTAAATTCCAAAAGAAATGTAAAAACATACTATATAGCTTCAAAGCACTTACATTGTTTCCTCTACAGCCTGACGCTCCCCTGTCCCGCGCCAATGCCACGATTTCTGGTTCGCTGGGTAGGCTAGGTGGGGTGGCTATCACTTCATTCATTCTCCTTTCGTCAAAAGTGTTTATAATATGGTCTACCTCCGTCTCGGTCCTGTAAGATTAAGTAAAAATAAAGAGAAAATTATTTTTCAAAACGCAGGCATTCTTAAAAGTTTTAATATTTCTAAAAACCTAACTGTACAAGAAATGTACAAATATAAACACGTCATATATATATATTATATATATATATATATATTACTTCAAACATTCAAACATTCAAACAACACTGGAAAATAGGAAAGGCAGAATGTGTAGTGTTCCCAAATTAAAAGCACGACAAGGGACCTCGTCAACCCTGAAGGAAAATAGCTTGGTTGTCAGGGGGCCAAGACTTTTCAACCAGCTTCCTAAGGACCTCAGAAACGTAACTGGGGTCAAAGTTGAAGTCTTCAAGAAAAGACTGGATGCCTGGCTCAGGACAGTACCAGATGAGCCGGGCGTGCCTGGCTATGTACGGTGGAGAGCGCAAGAAAGTAACTCGCTCCTCCACCAGGCCAGACCTAAAGGCGGGGCCACCAGCTTGACCTCCGTGTGAAGAGAGACCAACACACGAAACAACATAAGGTTCATAAGGTAAGGTATATATATATATATATATATGTATATATATATGCGGAAATAACGACGAAGGATGTAGAGAATAATTGAAAATGTTTTGCAAAACGCAATTATTGTGGCATTTTATAAGTTAATTCCGATTGAAACGTTATATATATAGGCCGAGAATAAAGCACAAACTAATTTCAAAACGCGTTTGTTGTGGCACTTATAAGCTAATTAACACTGAATGAAGCGATGTATATAAATATGACCCTGTTAGGTTCAATTGTGCTAGTTTAGGTCAGGTTATATTATAAAGGAGAAAAATTAATCTTTAAATTATCGAGAAAGACAAAACAATGTGACTAATTTTACGTTGTAGAAAAATTCAGAACAAAAGGATATTAGATTGTGAATTTATATGGTAATTAGCGCTGAATGAACCGGAGAATATAAACACTTACATCTCAATTGAATTGCCTGTAGGCTCTTCCGCTGCGTTGCAAATTGCAGCAATATTCTGGGTAAAAAATAGCTCATTCTGGTCTACTGCGTTGAAGCGGTGGAGTGTAGCTTGAGCATAGAAGTCACCATCGCCAATCAGGTCGGGGGAATCGTACAGTTGATCCATGGTTTGTATGGTGCACTAAATTGCGAGAAACTGACTCTCTGCATTGAAATTCACCATTTATAAGGGGGACATGTGGCCAACTCACAAGCGCGACCTTAGCTACATATTGGCTACCGGCGAGATTTTGGGCGTGTATTAGAACCTAGGCCAGCATTTTCGGCCAACCCGAGAGCCTGACCCCTTTCCAAAGAACCGTGATTGGGTGTTCTACAAAAGATGGGCATGAATTTTGGGCGGAGCTTAGTTATAGGCTTGCTTGGAACCAGCCGAGGTCTGAATACAGTGCTGTGATTGGTTGCCCGCATCAGATCTGGGTGGGGCGTCTGTTCCGATGCCTTGTTCACCATCTGATGCAAATTTTATTTTTCGGTGATATTTCCTATCGTTCGACAAATATTGATTTAGGATTTGAGAACCAGAACACCTGGCTGTTTGAAGCGAGTTTGTGGTCCAAAGATCCCTTTGTTTATATCCCTTACAATACATTTTATTTTTCTGCGAAAAGTAGGTATGCCCTTACGGTCTTATTTAGGCCATATGGTCACTTACAGATGTGTATATGACGGTAAAGGTTTCAGGTTTGAAAAACACATTTTCTGTGTTGTATTGTTCTGCACTGACCATTCCGCAAATAAATTTAAAATGAAAAAATCTTTACCATGCGATATATATATATATATATATATATATATATATATATATTGTATTGTATGTGATAATCCAAGGGTAATCTGTTTAACGACTTTACCGAGCAAATGGTTCAGATTTGTTATTGAAGATACAAGGTATTTGCTCTGAAAAGCACCAAATCGAGCCTTGTTTTGTTTGATAGGCCTAATCTTACTCTAAAAATAGAATAAATACAATTTATATTTAATATGTGTGTGTGTGTGTGTGTGTGTGTGTTGGGTCAAACTGACATAAAATATGGTCACTAGAATACAGGTAAAGGCGTGGAAGGGGACACCATAGATTGAACTCGAAAGATACGACATAAAACGCGTCTCTACCTGTACATTTCCAAGATTTCCAAAATTGAAATATGTATTATATATATATATATATATATATATATATATATATATATATATATATATATATATAATACAGTTAACAAAAATATGCAACATTACGTAACATTATGAAACATTCCTGCACTCAAGGATTTTGCGCCCACACTACTGTGGTCAACCATTTCATTACACTGATGAATTCTGAATGAAATATATTCTTAGCTGTATTAACATCTTTGCAAGAAAAAGAGACAGTTGTATCATCTGCAAACATTATGAAGTTCAGTATATCAGATGAACGTGGAAGGTCATTTATATATAATAAAAATAACAGTGGACCCAGGACTGAGCCCTCTGGCACACCATGTTTGACAAGCGCTTTAGATGAACAAACCTTATTTACTGATACAAAATAATATCTATTGGACAAATAACTTTTAAATCAATCACTGATTGCTCCTCTAAAGCCGTAACAATATAATTTATTAAGTAGAATATTACGGTTATAATAAAAGACAGTTCCAGTTTCGGAACAAGGAGACTGTAATGTCTCTTTATAATTCACTAGTCAGACCTCTTCTGGATGGAATACTGTGCGCAGTTTTGGTCTCCATCCCTCAGGACGGACATAGAAAGGTTAGAAAGAGTACCAGCAAGGGCTACAAAATTGATCCCTTCAATGAGAATGCAAAGCTACCAACGGAGATTGGAGCGCCTAAATCTGTTTACCTTAGAGACGAGGAGGTTGCGGGGTCAGCTTATTCAAGTCTTCAAGATGCTCAATGGAATAGACAGGGTAAATTACAGAAACTTATAATCACTTAATGCCAATCCGATAAGAAATAATGGGTTTAAACTGGAACTAAAGACATTTAGGACCTCTGTCTGCGGGAATTTCTTTTCCTATAAAATAGTTAATATCTGGAACCAACTTCCCTCAGAGGTTGTTTCCAGTCAAAGTGTAAATGTGTTTAAAAAAAGGCTAGACAAAGTACTGAATTCTCTCATAGCTTAAGACTAAAACATAACATAACTCTGCAGGAGTTCGCATGCACTGTGTTTCTGTGAGCATGCTAAATATAGAGCTACAGTATTTATATATTCTCCACTTTCCTGTAAAATTTCCTTGGCTACTCTTTCAGGGACAAGGTATTTTCTTCAACCTTTTTCCGTACCTGCCTATGGCAGGGAGGGAGCGGAGGGTGGGGGGAGAGCCTTTTACTTTTCTATCCAGTTTTCTACTACTGCTAGGATAGTCGAAAGAAAAATAAACTTGTTTAATAACAGAAACCTCCCAGAATGGACCAGGTCTATGAGGCTTCATTTTGTCCTTGTAACTCCTTGTAACTCTCTCTCTCTCTCTCTCTCTCTCTCTCTCTCTCTCTTCTAACGCGTAATGGCCTGACCAGCCCCCTGCGACCGTTCTTTGGTGACCAGTTGATGGTGTTTGGCTGTACTTCTCTTAGGTGAGAGATCTTTACTGCCCAGCTGGCTGCCAGGCCAGCGTAAACTCTCGGGCGTAGACTCTGGGTCTGGTGGGATATCCCTTGAACACTGGATTCTAAGAGTCTGGCCGCTTGTGAGTGACTAGTAAGACTTAGTAAGAGGCTGCATCTCGCTGTCGCTCCTGGCGGGAAATCCGTGACGCCTGCGTCGCGAGTGTTTGTTAGTTGGTAGCTGAGACACGTTTCGGACTGTCCGGCCCTGCGGAGACCCTTCGTCGGTGCGGCAGCAGCGAGAGGTGTAGTCTTCTGGATGGGATGAACGTCACTTGTAAATAGGTGGATGCGTCTACCGTGGGAAGAATTCACCCCCTCTCCTTTTTTATATACTGGTCAGAACGTTTTTGATAGTTTTCATTGCTATAACGCTTTATCTTATTCAGTGTATTCAGAGTTCGAAAAAAAATAAGTTACAATGACTGGACCGCAGAAACTGAAGGCTGACTGTGTGAGGTGTGAGGTAAACCAGTGGGTGACGAACTTCAAAGAAGCCTGCTTCGAGAAGATCAACCACTCCAGCATGTGCCGCTTTTGCGAACTCATGCGGTTTTACGAGAAGCTAGAGGAGAGGGTCCGGCGGCTCGAGTCGTCCAGACCGGCTGCTGGAGGTGCGGCGGTCACTGACGACGCGGCTGCGCCCTCCACCCCGGAGCTCATTGATAGGATAGCTGCGCTGGAAAGGCGGTCCAGCGATGGACTGGACAGAGCTCGGGACCGCGGAGAAAGGGTAGAGGTGCAACCAGGGGCCAGGGTACAAAATCAGTGTCAGGAATCGCCAGCGACCCACGTGGAATGCACGGAACCGCGACGCAAGATGGAGAGCGTAAAGAAGAGGCCGATAGAGAAGGGTGGGAAGGGGCCGATAAAGAAAAAGGGTGGGAAGGGGCCTACTGATGGCCCAATGAAACCGAAGGATGTAGCTGCCGGTCTGGGTGGGTCGGGTGGTGTAAGTGCGTCTATGGGTGGCGACGGGTATCGAAAGGTCTCGGGCAACAAGGCTGCGGAGCCGAAGCCTGGGACCCCAGTTGCCCCTTTCAGGACCTCCAACGGCTTTAGTCTCCTGTGCTCGAAGGAGGAAGACACCGATTTGATTGGGGACTCGCAGATCAGGGGCCAGAAGTACTTTGCTTCTGCAAACCGGGACGGGAGGAAGGTAAGGTGCTTACCTGGGCGGGGAACGGCGCACTTAAGGAAGGAAGTACAGAAGCTGCGCGTGGCTAGTCGGAGGACTGCGATCGTTGTCCACGCTGGTGGCAACGACCTGTTCCTCAGAGGCGGTAGGGTATGTCTTACAGAAGGGATCATCACCGAGATCATGTCTGTTGCGGGTGATCTAAAACTGAAAACAGACAGGGGAATGTTGATGGTATTTTACCGCGGATGAATGCCAGTGACCACGCGCTAGTAAAGTCATTGGCATCAACGAGAGGGTCAAGAATTGTGCGTCCCGCTGGGCGTGAGGTTTATTGACCCGTTCGACGCATTTTCGGGTAGGTGGGACCTTTACCAGACGGATGGTGTCCACCTCAATAACAAGGGTAAAGGTGTGCTAGGCGCGCTGCTCGACCGGCACCTACACAGAATGGTGAGGTCGAGCACGGGGAGAGATGAAGGGCCCCCACCCAGGAGAGATGATGTTGAGCCGCTGGCGGACGTACCTTGAACTGAAGGGTACGTCCAGGTACAGGTGGGTGACCCTCCTTCAACGTTGGAGGGGGCTCAGGCTCCTGCGGAAGTTGCCTCCTCGTTGGTGAGGGGCTCTTCAACTCCCGACAGCCCTGGCTGTTCGGAAAACGGCTCGTGCTAAGGGGCTGTCAGAATAGGGAAGGCTCCCTCCGTGCATTGCTTTTTAATGCTAGGTCGATTAGGAATACGTTTTGCGAGATACGGGCGCTCATAGCATCAGAATACCAGGATATCGTTGATATCACCGAGTCCTGGATTCATACTGATCGTAGGGACTACGTTGGGGAGTTCGAAATTCCGGAGTATAGAATGTTTCGCAAAGACCGCACACTTGGGGAGGGGGGAGGGGTACTAATATACGTCAGGGACACGTTGAGTCCGGTTGACTGCCAGTTCCGATCGGAACGGGAGCTGCTTGGCGTCGATCTGAACGTGGGTGGGACGAACTATAGGTTAATCTTGGTGTACAGACCTCCGCATCTCCTCCTCGAGGAGGATACAGCCCTCTACACCGAACTCCGTAGCCTGCTAGGGAATAGGGTGTGTGTAGTTTTAGGAGAATTCTAATGTCGCGGCATAAAGTTGGAAGACAGGACTGCTGATGCTGAAGGGAGGAGGCTAGTTGACTTTGCTGATGAGAACTTCCTCACACAGAGGGTCATTGAGCCTACACGAGGCGAAAGAGTTCTAGACTTAGTATTCACGACCGAAGACAACCTCGTCACTGGCCTCACCGTTGACGAATCGTTGGGTGGGAGTGATCACGGTCTGATTAGGTTTCGTGTCTGCCTCCCTCGGGTGAAGCGTAGTAACTCGAGAGGCAGTTAGCTCGATCTACGGCTGGCGGACTTTGTTACCCTCCGGGATAGCGTAGGTGAGATGGGGTTGGAGGTCGGCGGCGATGTTAAGTGAGTGTAGAGTGCATTCCGGGAAGAGTTTATGGTGCTGCAGTGTGCTGCCATACCCTCAAAACCGGTCACCCCTGCTTCAACGCAGCCTAAGTGGTTCAGTCGTGACATTGCTTCGGCTATCCGAAATAGGGAAGTAGCGTATAGGAGGGCGAAGGCCAATCGTTCCCATGAGAACACTGAAGCGTATGTACATTACGCCTGTGTAGGGAAGTGAAGGCGAAGGTTATGCTAGAGAAACGTAACGAAGAACTACGGGTGGCAAGCCTCAGCAAGGGAGAACCCTTAGGAGTTCTTCAGTTATGTTAATAGTAGAAAGCCCATTAGAAGCATGATAGGTCAATTAAAGGACCGCAGCGGCGTTCTGCGGACCTCCGACGCGGACATTGCTAATGTGTTTAAAGAGTACTTTGCGTGAGTGTTCACCAGGGAGAACACCCGCGTCATCACCGAGCCGGGCGACAGGCATGAAGGTGCTGCCCTGGATAGTGTTCATTGTCCCGCGACAGTTGTTGCCGATAGAATAGACAAACTGAGCGCATTTAAGGCTCCTGGGCCAAACCAGTTCCTCCCCTGAGTGTTGCAGGAGGTGTGCGACCAGGTGGCTCCCCACCTGGCTACAGTCTTCAACAAATCGTTGGAGACGAGCCAGGTGCCTGGTGACTGGAGGGAAGCCAATGTGACCCCTATCTTTAAGAAAGGGGATCGCGAAAGTCCAGGGAACTATCGTCCCATTAGTCTCACTTCTGTTGTAGTTAAATTGAGGGGTCGCGGGTCTTAAGGTCCCTAAGCGCCAAAATTAAAATTCGCCCCAAATCGCCTCCAAAGTTCAGCAATATTCTGGCAATAGTATCTCTGTTATTAATTGAGCTAGAACGTTCAGTTTTGGCTAAATTAGAGTTATAAGTATGCTAATGAAGATGTTGATGAGTTTTTGGAATAGATTTTCATATTTTATATTTTATATATACATATACAGGGTGTCCCAGAATTAACTATCTATTTCAATGAAATCGGACAAATTTAAAAAAAAACACTTTTATTTATGTTTATCATGTTTAATATGTGTTAAAAATGTATAAATTTCTAAATTTTTTTCATAATTTTATTTTCATAATTTTTTCATTATCTGGTCCAATGAAAGACCGTCTGAAGTCATAGAATGGCAAAGAGACTCTCCAAAAGTTAACGCGTGGCTTGGAATGACCAAATCCAAAATTTATGGCCCATTCTTCTTTGCGGTAGCAACTGTAACAGGTACCGTCTACCTTGATATGCTTCAGCAGTTTCTCGAACCACAGCTTCTTGATGATGACATTCTTGATAATGTTGTGTTTCAACAAGAAGCATTGATCTTTTGGCGATAAACCTTTGTTTTTATGAAACCCCATGCAAAGAAATCCAGGGGTGTCAAATCCGGAGAACGCGGAGGCCAAGGTCGAGGTCCTCCACGTCCAATCCACCGATTCGGAAGGCGTCTGTTGAGGTATTCTCGAACAATTAGAGCGTAATGACATGGTGCTCCATCTTGTTGAAACACAACATTATCAAGAATGCCATCATCAAGAAGCTGTGGTTCGAGAAACTGCTGAAGCATATCAAGGTAGACGGTACCTGTTACAGTTGCCTCCGCAAAGAAGAATGGGCGATAAATTTTGGATTTGGTCATTCCAAGCCGCACGTTAACTTTTGGAGAGTCTCTTTGCCATTCTATGACTTCAGACGGTCTTTCATTGGACCAGATAATGAAAAAATTATAAAAATAAAATTATGAATTTTTTTTAGAAATTTATACATTTTTAACACATATTAAACATGATAAACATAAATAAAAGTGTTTTTTTTTTAAATTTGTCCGATTTCATTGAAATAGATAGTTAATTCTGGGACACCCTGTATTTTTAATTTTTTTATTTTCTTATTATGCCGAACTTTCGGTGCGATTTCTGGCACATAATGAGGTGAAAAAAGTAGTTCGCTTCATAAGATTTTCAACCATACTTCTAGTGTCGTAAGGTCATTATAACCCAAACCACGCGATATAGGAAGGGTGAAAATAGTGATATCCATCAAAAACACGTTTTCGCGTGTGGTGGCGCCTAGGTACCTTAAGACGTGCGACTCCTCAATTATTAGAGTGGATAATAGCGGATACTGTAGGATCGTTGACCATTTGAATTCCTAGAAGCTGCTTGGGGACCCCCAACATGGGTTTAGACGGCATAGGTCGTGTCTCACCAACTTGCTCGAGCTTTTCCACGTCATGTTGAGTGAGTATGATAAGAGTAGAGCGATTGATATACTTTATCTCGACTCTGAAAAAGCCTTTGATAAGGTATCTCATCGCCGACTAATGGCGAAAGTGCGCGCGCTGAGTATCGGTGGGGAAGCAGGTAGGTGGATTGAAAACTGGCTGAAGAATAGGCAGCAGAGGGTTGTAATTAAAGGGGTTAGTTCGGGTTGGGCCTCGGTCACTAGTGGTGCTCCTCAGGGTTTCGTTTTGGGGACACTGTTGTTTATCATTTACATAAATGATATCGACGGTGGCATCGTCAGTCGGATCGCCAAATTCGCTGATAACACGAAGCTTGTGGCCACTGTTGGGACGCTCGAAGCTATCGAGCAACCGCGTGCGGACCTTGGTAGGATAGGATAGTGGTCCGAAAAATGGCAAATGCCGTTTAACTTGGGTAAATGCAATGTGATGCACATTGGCTACGCCAATCCCAAGTCGGACTACTCCATGTTGGGGAGTAATATCGAGTTGACTGATTTGGAAAAGGACTTGGGTGTGCTAATTAGCAGCGACCTTAAGTTTACCAAATAGTGCGTCGAGGTGGAAAAGATAGCCCTGGAGCTGTTGGGTTATATCAGGAGGCAATTTCAAATTCGGAACAAGGAGATTGTGCTCTCTCTTACAATTCCCTGGTTCGGCCGCACTTGGAGTATGCTGTGCAGTTCTGGTCGCCCACCCTCAGGAAACATATTGAGAGGCTGGAGCGAGTGAAGGCGAGGGCTTCAAAGTTAATCCCTTCCGTTAGGCATATGGGCTACAATCGACGGTTACGCGCCCTGAACTTGTTTTCGCTGGAAACTCGGAGGCTGCGCGGTCAACTCATCGAGGTTTTCAAGTTCTTAGTCGGGTTCAACAATGTCGATTTTAGAAGCATGTTTAGTTTAAATGATAACCCCACTCGCACCAATGGTTGGAAGTTGGATTTGAAACGGTTTAGGACTAGTGTGTGTGGGAATTACTTTAAGTATAAGATCTGTGACACGTGGAACAGGTTACCTTCAGAAGTTGTAAACAGTTCTTCTGTGGATCTGTTCAAGAAAAGGTTAGACCGAATCTCGTACACTATTTGAGGGTGTAGAAAATTTTCCCTGGCACCCGTTGTCATTAGTACCTCCTCGGTATGGGCCGCAATGCCTTTTGAGGTACTTCTTTTCCTTGTAACTCCTTGTAACTCTCTCTCTCTCTCTCTCTCTCTCTCTCTCTCTCTCTTTCTCTCTCTCTTTAAAAAGGGTGATAGGGAAAATCCTTGTAATTACCGCCCGATCAGTTTAATATCAATTGTCGGCAAACTGTTGGAATCCATCATTACAAAACGTATAGCGTATCACCTTGAATCTAACAATCTAATTTTTTATTCTCAACATGGATTTAGGCGACATAGATACTGTCTGACAAACCTGTTAGAGGTTTTCCATAATATGCAAGCACCGCACGATGCAAGTAGGGCAATAGATATAGTGTATCTCGACTTTCAAAAAGCATTTGACAAAGTCCCTCACGCGAGATTGATGGCTGAAGTCAAAGGACTAGGAATCACCGGGCTCGTTTCCAACTGGATTGAGGATTGGGTAAAAGATAGAAAGCAGAGAGTGGTAATAAATGGAGAGGCTTCGGAGTGGGCGCCCTTCACCAGTGGTTTCCCACAGGGTTCCGTTCTGGGTCCTTTACTTTTTGTCATCTATATTAACGATATAGACGTCGGGCTTCTAAGTACAATCTCCAAATTTGCAGACGATACGAAATTAGGAAGTAGTGTAGGTACTGAGGAGGGCATAAGAACGCTTCAGAACGATCTTGACAGGTTGGGCGAATGGTCTGCTACTTGGCAGATGCCATTCAACCTGGACAAATATAAGGAAATGCACATAGGTTATAAAAACCTGAAGACCGATCACTCTCTCTTGGGAAGGAACTTCACTGAGACCGATCTAGAGAAAGACTTAGAAGTCTATATCAACAACGATCTGAAACCGTCGAAGCACTGTGCAGAAGTCGAAAAGAGGGCCTTAAAAATATTAGGTTATATTAAAAGACAGTTCCAGTTTCGGAACAAGGAGACTGTAATGTCTCTTTATAATTCACTAGTAAGACCTCAACTGGAATACTGTGCGCAGTTTTGGTCTCCATCCCTCAGGAAGGACATAGAAAGGTTAGAAAGAGTACAAGGAAGGGCTACAGAATTTATCCTTTCAATGAGAATGCAAAGCTACCAACGGAGATTGGAGCGCCTAAATCTGTTTACCTTAGAGACGAGGAGGTTGCGGGGTCAGCTTATTCAAGTCTTCAAGATGCTCAACGGAATAGACAGGGTAAATTACAGAAACATATTCTCACTTAATGCCAATCCGACAAGAAATAATGGGTTTAAACTGGAACTAAAGACATTTAGGACCTCTGTCTGCGGGAATTTCTTTTCCTATAAAAAAGTTAATATCTGAAACCAACTTCCCTCAGAGGTTGTTTCCATTCAAAGTGTAAATGTGTTTAAAAATAGGCTAGACAAAGTACTGAATACTCTCATAGCTTAAGACTAAAACTTAACATAACTCTGCAGGAGTTCGCTTGCACGGTGTTTCTGTGAGCATGCTACATATAGAGTTATTTATATATTCTCCACTTTCCTGTAAAATTTCTTTGGCTACTTTTCCAGGGTCAAGGTATTTTCTTCAACCTTTTTCCGTACCTGCCTCTGGCAGGGAGGGAGCGGAGGGTGGGGAGAGAGCCTTCTACTTTTCTATCCAGTTTTCTACTACTGCTAGGATAGTTGAAAAAAAAATAAACATGTTTAAAAACGGAAACCTCACAGAATGGACCGGAAGGTCTTTGAAGCTTCCTATTGTCCTTGTAACTCTCTCTCTCTCTCTCTCTTTCTCTCTCTTCTCTCTCTCTCTCGAAGATACAGCCCTGTACACCGAACTCTGTAGCCTGCTAAGGGATAGCGTGTGTGTAGTTTTAGGAGACTTCAACTGTCGCGGCATAAAGTGGGAAGACAGGACTGCTGATGCTGAAGGGAGGAGGCTAGTTGACTTTGCTGATGAGAACTTCCTCACTCAGTGGGTCAATGAGCCTACACTAGGCGAAAGCGTTCTAGACTTAGTATTCACGACCGAAGACAACCTCGTCACTGGCCTCACCGTTGACGAATGGTTGGGCGGGAGTGATCACGGTCTGCTTAGGTTCCGTGTCTGCGTCCCTCGGGTGAAGCGTAGTAACTCGAGAGGCAGTTAGCTCAATCTACTGCTGGCGGACTTTGTTAACCTCCGGGATAGCGTAGGTGAGATGGGGTTAGAGGTCGGCGGCGATGTTGAGGGAGTGTGGAGTGCATTCCAGGAAGAGTTTATGGTGCTGCAGTCTGCTGCCATACCCTCAAAACCGGTCAACCCTGCTTCAACGTAGCCTAAGTGGTTCAGTCGTGACATTACTTCGGCTATCCGAAATAGGAAAGTAGCGTATAGGAGGGCGAAGGCCAATCGTTCTCATGAGAACACTGAAGCGTATGTACAGTACACCTGTGTAGGGAAGTGAAGGCGAAGGTTAGGCTAGCGAAACGTAACGAAGAACTACTGGTGGCAAGCCTCTGCAAGGGGAACCCTAAGGAGTTCTTCAGTTATGTTAATAGTAGAAAGCCCATTAGGAGCATGATAGGTTCATTAAAGGACCGCAGCAGCGTTCTGCGGACCTCCGACGCGGACATCGCTAATGTGCTTAACGAGTACTTTGCGGGAGTGTTCACTAGGGAGGACACCCGCGTCACCCCCGAGCCACGCGTCAGGCACGAAGGTGCTGGCCTGGATAGTGTTCGGTGTACCTGCGACAGTCGTTGCCGATAGAATAGACAAACTGAGCGCGTTTAAGGCTCCTGGGCCAGACCAGTTCCTCCCCAAAGTGTTGCGGGAGGTGCGCGTGCGACCAGTTCGCTCCCCACCTGGCTACAGTCTTCAACAAATCGTTGGAGACGGGCCAACGTGACCCCTATCTTTAAGAAAGGAGATGAAGAAAGTCCAGGAAACTATCGTCTCATTAGTCTCACTTCAGTTGTACGTAAATTATTAGAGGGGATAATAGCGGATAGGATCGTTGACAATTTGGATTCCTACAAGCTGCTTGGGGACTCCCAACATGGGTTCAGACGACATAGGTCGTGTCTCACCAACTTGCTCGAGTTTTTCCACGTCATTTTGAGTGAGTATGATAAGAGTAGGGCGATTGATATACTTTATCTCGACTTTGAGAAAGCCTTTGATAAGGTACCTCACCGCCGGCTAATGGCGAAAGGGCGCGCGCTGGGTATCGGTGGAGAAGTAGGTAGGTGGATTGAAAACTGGCTGAAGAATAGACGGCAGACGGTTGTAATTAAAGGGGTTAGTTCGGCTTGGGCCTCGGTCACTAGTGGGGTTCCTCAGGTTTCCGTTTTGGGGCCACTGTTGTTTATCATTTACATAAATTATATCGACGGTGGCATGATCAGTCGGATCGCCAATTCGCTGATGACACGAAGCTTGTGGCCACTGTTGGGACGCCCGAAGCTATCGAGCATCTGCGTCCGGACCTATGTAGGATAGGAGAGTGGTCCGAAAAATGGCAAATGCCGTTTAACTTGGGTAAATGCAATGTGATGCTCATTGGCTACGCCAATCTCAAGTCGAACTACTCCATGTTGGGGAGGCAATTTAAAATTCGGAACAAGGAGATTGTGCTCTCTCTGTACAATTCCCTGGTTCTGCCGCACCTGAAGTATGCAGTGCAGTTCTTGTTGCCCACCCTCAGGAAAGATATTGAGAGGCTGGAGCGAGTGCAGGCAACGGCCATAAAGTTAATCCCTTCCGTTAGGTATATGGGCTACGATCGACGGTTACGCGCCCTGAACTTGTTTTTGTTGGAAACTTGGAGGCTACGCGGTCAACTCATCGAGGTTTTCAAGCTCTTACGCAGGTTCAACGATGTCGATTTTAGAAGCATCTTTAGTTTAAATGATAACCCAACTCGAGACAATGGTTGGAAGTTGGATTTGAAACGGTTTAGGACTAGTGTGTGTATGAATTACTTTACGTATAAGATCTGTGACACGTGGAACAGGTTACCTTCAGAAGTTGTGAACAGTTCCTCTGTGGATCAGTTCAAGAAAAGGTTAGACCAAATCTTGCACACTATTTGAAGGTGTAGAAAATTTTCCCTGGAACCGTTGCCATTGGTACCTCCTTGGTATGTGCCGCAGGGCCTTTTGAGGTACTTCTTTCCCTTGTAGCTGCTTGTAACTCCTTGTAACTCCTTGTAATTCTCTCTCTCTCTCTCTCTCTCTCTCTCTCTCTCTCTCTCTCTCTCTCTCTCTCTCTCTCTCAGCGATTATCACCTTGCTCGGGTCAACTATACGTTACCGGTGGAATATGAGTTGAACTTAGCTGCTTTCGAATTTAACTTTTCTTAATTTTTGAAATGTTTGTCTGATAACTGATTATCACCTTTAAATAATTTGTAAATTTTTTCCTACAACTGTGTCAAAACAATAATCATAATCTGCTGTAAATAAAATAAAAGAAAAATTGATAAAAATAACAGAATTTGGCCACACTTTAATCGTGCCCTAACTATCAATGAAATAACTTATGGTAATTACATTGAAAAAGAGAAAATAAATTATATGATCGAACAAAAAGCGAAACCATATTTTATATATATATATATATATATACTGTATATACAGTATATTAGGGTGTTCTTAAAAATCTAAAGTCGGAGAAATTAATATACCAACACTGTACTCGGTGCCATTGCCTTAAAAATTGATAGTCAATAAAAATGTGAGATCGGATTATATTTAGGACTTGTACAACGTCTTTTTTATATAAGACCCCCATCTATTTTATTACTATTTGGATATTTTTAAATAAAATGGAGCTATATTATGAGAAGTATACCGTCTACTGTTGCAAATTAAATAATACAAAATTTGTCATAAGTGTCTTTTCACAATACAGGTCATTAGCCCTATCCCAACCTATGACTGTGGTCAACAACCATCTGTTTTTAGGGGATATTTTATTAAAATAATAATGAGATTACAAAAAATGCGCAGTGAAGTTTTCTCTATTGAAGACTTAGCTGTAACATTTAGGCACTCATTGTTGCCTGGTTCGTTTGACGGCAGACTACTTCGTTGGTGACGAGAAGGCCTCCGGTGATCCTCAACGACTTGCAGAAGGAGCAGCTTCTGCTCTCCTTTGCTCGTAAGAGATGCATTGAACTCCTGGATGAGTGCAACGCCCCACTCTGCAAGGTTGTTGACCACCTTTACGGACAGGATAGTGGCCTGGCTCGTCTTGTACCCCTCATGGGCCGGCCACAGTGTTGGATCCTCTTCCAAGAAATCTTCTGGAAGTTCGGGGATTTCAAAGAACCTCACGGTTGACTTGGTGACGAAGTCGTGCAACCTTTTCGCACCTGCGTGTACTGTACGACCGGAGGAATCTGTTTGGGGGTCCATCACACCCGACCCTGTCCTTCAGGTTTGTCACCATCTGCCGCTTTTCCTCCTCCACTGGCATACCGTCGTGGAAGAAACCAAAGCCACCTAACACTTCGGAGAGGTACCAATGATGGCGACTGAACGCAGTACTGTCAGCCTTGGCAATTTCCTATTCAGGATAGTCAGCCAGCGCGCGGAGGAGATTCAGATCATTCCTCGGAGCTGCCGCGGGAGAGGCACTCTGGAACCAGTAATTGACATGGATGGCCTTCATGAAGAGGCTTACTTCCTGGAGGTGGCTCCACACGAGATTACTCTGCGATGGTCCTCGTGATGATCCCGGCCGCTGCTGCAGGGAAAACTATTTCCGGAAGAGCCACATCTTGATGGAGTAGATGGCTCGAGCCATCCATCGAGCTCGATGGATTGTTCCCACGGGGAGGGACGCCTCCCAGAACACAATCATCAGCTCAAGGTAGTCATCCCGTGGCTGTAATTTGGACAGCTGGTCAACTGCGAACGCGATGACCTCGTTCTTTCATCCAGATATCACGGGGTTCAGGTCGTCTTCGTCCATCGCCAAGGAGAACATCCTCTTATCAAGACGAGGCCAGTACTCCCGGAAGTGACCGAAGAGCTCAATATTCGGAAACGTGGAGATGGAGACGTCATGGAGGCTGATGACGTTCTCCAGGAGGATCTCCGACAAGTGATGTCGACACGCCAAGTTCAGCAACTCCCTCCCGAGCTCGATCTCCACACGAATGCAAACTCCGCCCTTGGAACCAGTGTTGGACGCGGTGGTCAAAACAGAGCCCCTTGACTTGCTCCCGCAGTCCCCAGTCATCCATCGTCCCCACGACTGCGTTGGCCATTACAGCGGACTTTCCGGAGTGGAGTTTCGGAACCGCCAGCAATTTGACCACGTCTTGTCGGGAGACAAGAACCGGGGTACGGTTCACTTTTCCCCGACCAGGACCAGAGCAATCCTCCATGATCTTCCTGTCTCAATGCAAGCTCAGAGGAACTGTCGGGCCGAAGGTTTCCCTCACCTTAGAGACAAAGGCCTTCCGATGTTTTATGGCGATTGGGCTGATAATTAGCTTCTCAATGTTTTGTCGGAACTGGCTCGTGGTCGCCATCGCCGAGAATATTGGGCCGCTTTCCGATCAGTCACGTTTGTGCGATCGAGTGCCACTGCCACTTCAGTCGTCACCAACTTCATGGTTCCACGAAGTCGAGCTCGCTTAAAAATGAATTGTGCACCCTCTCCCTCCGCTTCCAGCTCATCCGACGTGGTGCTCGAGGAAAACGACTCAAGAACAGCGGCAGTGGACGCTGATGAAACCGTCTTGGCAGCCCGCTTTGACGCTTCCGCGCTCCTCCTTCAGATTGAGGGTTCTGTCGACACCAGCCATCGTGTCCCTCCGCCATTTCTCCCACTGGGCCTCCAAGAATTGACCGTCCTCTTCAGTCTTCATCAGCTCCACTGCGTCCTGGTAGGCGACGTCGAAGAGGTTGTCTAGCACCTCCTGGAACGTTGCCTGCTTGGCAAGGTTTGAGGCCGACTTTCAGTTGACTTTTCTTGAGCCCTTGCCACTCAGCATGAAGCTTCTTGATGTGCCCTACGACATGGTTGTGAGCTTTTGTGAGCACTCGGGCCTTCATCCAGATCGGCAGCAAGAGGTCACCGGTCTTAGAAACGCTGTCCTTCAGAGTCACAATTTTCCGGTCATGGAAGTGGAACAGAACAGACAACACTTCTCGGCGAGATGGGAGCTTCGAGGTCATAAAGTTCTCCTTAATCCCTCCCACTAAGCAGATGGCACTTGCTGTACGTATTTTCATCGACATCGTGGCACCTAAGAAGTTCAAACCGAAAACATTAACCTTTAAACAGGCAAGGATCCGTAACTCCTTGTATGCACAAGGTAATAAATACACTTATTAAGGGTGTGCGATTCGGATATTTTTATTTCGATTCGATTCGGCCACTTGTTTTCGATTCTCGATTCGATTCGATTCGATTCGACTGCGACTGTGCACTGCACTCACCTATAATTTACAATTTACATGCACCAGCACCACCAGAACAACATACATGCACCAGCAACAACATACTGAAAAGCGTAATAAACAACTGAACCCAAAGAACTGGTCCAAACTTATCACACCGCAAAGCGCGCGCACGTGATTCTTTGACATCACAAAATCAAAAGCTGACCATGCGCATTGAGCGCACTCAGATCTTTATAATAGCGTAATCTCTCAAGTATCCAACTATTTTATAACGTTATTATATTATTATATATAATAATATAATATATATATATTTATTTATTTTTTCAATTGTTATTCTACGGTTTCGACATTCCATGGTTTTGGGGTAGTGCCAATTTATCGTCTAGACAGGTTACAATTAGCGAATCGAAGAATCGAAATTTTTTAGCTCTAAGTCGAGTCGGGTTTCGATTCTTTTACTGAATCGACCCGAATCGACATTTTCGATTAATCGCACAGGCCTAACACTTATACTTACTTAAAAATACATCTAAATATATTTTCATAATACAAACAATTATGTCATGACGAAGCACTATGTCTCAAGTAAATCTGAGCAAAATATTAGAAACCCACCTCTATTATTTAACACCCATTATTTAACACCTATTATTTAACACCTATTATTTAACACAACTGCACCCCGTGAAGTCTAGCGTGACACTGGTGAACAGCGCAGCTGTTTTTACTCGTTGTTGCCTTGAACTGAACTAAGTACACCATGTATGAAACAAGGAGCAGCTATCTCGTGGCCAGTGCACGGTGCCCGCCTCATGGATCCAATCCAAACAAAAGAACCGGGTTGAACTACCCAATTTTTATGAATCCCACCGATTCCTCTCTGATATCGTTGCATTGTAAATAGGCAAAACTTCAAATGAGTTGCGCAAGTCCTAAATATCGTTCGATCCGAACAATATTCCGACTCCGGAGTTTCTCCCCCAGGTGGCACTAAATGATGGGCTGGAAAAGAAACAAAATAGGAATTGAATTTCACTAATAAAGGTGTCCCAGAAGTCTTGGGGGGATTTTATTTGTCTATAACTTTTTCTTTTTTGATTAATTTATTTGTTTTTATTTTTCAATTAACGTACCCTTGCTGCGATTAATGAAAATGGAATCCTGGACAGTGCAACAAAGAGTGGCTATTGTGGAATTTTATTTGACAAACAACTCTTCCATTGTTGCCGCTCAAAGAGCGTTTAGATTAAAATTCAACACGCGTTCTGCTCCTTCTGATCGAGCTATTCGACGGTACGTCGCTAAATTTCGTATGGGAAAGGGTCAGGGAGACGAACCACAGACTGGGCGTCCTCGGACAAGCCGAAGTCCAACTCTGGTTGAGATGGTTCGTGAAAGCGTTGAGGAAAATCCACATCGGTCCGATGACGCAGCCAGGAATTAAACATTTCAAGAAGTTCTTTACATCGAATTTTAAGAGAGGATATCAATCTTTACTCGTACAAAATTCAAATTGCTCAAGAAATCAAACCACAATATCATCAGAGTCGGATAACGTACGCTAATGCAATTTTAGATTTATGCAGTGAAAATGAAGTTTCACCAGATATTAAATTTTTAATTAAAATCGCAATAAATATATTTTCAAGTGTTTCAAACCTTTTTTATTTGATCCCCAAACAAAGATGTAGCCAAATAAAACCCCTCCAAGACTTCCGGGACACTATATATATATGAATTTTCCCATTCAGAGTAACCATAATTATATACATATTTTTTTTAAATATTAATATTCAAACTATCTTAAGGAATAATATCAATATAATCCAATATAAAAAATAAAATGAAAACGCGTCATTTAACAAACGACGAACAATGAACGTAATGTCAGAGCTTTTCGGTGGACAGACAACACGAGTCCACAAGATTACGCTGCAGAAACGTTACCAGCAATGTATAGTACCCCATATTTGGTCATCAATCAAATCTTAAGCCCGAAATGCACAAGCAAACCCGAATAAAGCTTAAAAATGACACTTATTCCAAAAAATATTTATTAAATAAAATTTAAAAGTAAACAAATCAAATCAGTACATTAATTCCAACCTGCAACGCAAAATTCACCAGGAAGAAACATCATAATTTACCAAACATCTGAGATAACTCCCTCCTTCATCAAGAGATCCAGCATGATTTGTAAATTATAGTAAATCCATGCCATTCAATGTTACAATGTGAAACTAATTATACTATTTCGTTATTGTTATTACTATTATTATTTTTGCTGAATAATTAATAATTATTTCTTTTTAAATTACTTAATAATTTTTTTAGATTTAGATTAATAATGTAATCGTGTTAAATTCTGCAATGTTCATTTTCTTTAAACATTCTCTCTTCGTTGTAAAAGAAGAAGTCATGTCTTGCTTAACACAAAATTTAAATTTTAAGCATTTAATTTTGGCTCATATGCATGTTTAATTGTAATAAAATGCATATTTCATTTTCCATTTTTAGTTAACTTGGCAGATCATGATAACATCAGATCAGTCAATGTGCGAAGCTACAACTTGGGACAAATTTAAAAAACACCACTTATAAGAATTTTACAAGGAAATAACATTCACACAACCTTTAGCCACTTTAGAAGCTATCTTCCAAGTTAGATGGAAGAAAGAAGAACACGAAGATTTAAATAATTTTATTACACGAACACAAAAACTCATACGAGAAGCCCTCCGAGCCACAGAAAATGCATGCAACATTACATTCACTTCAGAGCAAAGAAACCTAATAGGAGCAGCATCCATTTACCAAAACCTACCCGTAGCACCTAAAAAGAAATTTCAAGAGTGTCTAAATATTGACAAACCAGTAAGCGAAGCCATAAATAAAAGAAGGGAACATTATCAAGAGTTAGCGAGCCAGAACTACCGGAAGGGTAGAGAGAACCCCCATACACTACATCCAGCAACAACAACAAAAACAACCCCATAAATCTAGGCCGATACAGGGAACACCACCTCAGAAACAAGCTCCACAAACCAAGAATGCACTTTCTCCTCCTCAGTGTTTTAATTGTGATAGTTTTGGGCACATGATGAGTCAATGCAATTATCCCCCGTATTGCTCCCACTGTCATGAACATGGTCATCGCCGTAGCGACCGACAAAAATGTGCTGACAAAGCCATTGAAGGATACAAGCCCCACTTCCAGAAGTCAAATCACCAACGCTCCCAAAAGCACTCCAATTCTCAGAAACAAGTTAATTCCCAGCCTCAACAGGCCCACCAACCAAATAGATCACGACCACAAGGTCAACCACACTATTATCCAATCTCTAGACCCCAATATAACCAAGGTCGGATGGTCCGGTACGTAGAAGTACCCGTTCAAGAACCAATTTCCCCAGAGTACACTTTTCAAGAAGACCCTCCAGTGTATGGTGATCCCGTAGCATATGACTCAGGTCCTCCCATCGAATTCAGTTCAAGTTCGATGTTAGATCCGACTTTGGAAGCAGCAGTTCAGCCTCCTCCCTCCTAAATAGTAGTAATAAACCCCAACACACCCATAAACTACTCATCAGGATTATAGGTGCGAACCTACTAGATTTAATAATAAACTGCAGCACAGATACCCGAGATTTAACCACTCTCCTCGATAGAGGAGCACATGCGACATTAATTAAGAAACAATGTGCAGATGAGTTACAAGAGAATACAGATTATAAATATGAAATTAAGGCACCTTCCTGCCAACTCAGAGGAGTTACAGGCACACCCATACCTACATATGGAGAAATCGATTTATATTTAGAAGTTGTTAACGCGGTATATCCCGCAAAATGTTGTATTGTGGATGCAGTAGCCACCTTTCAGACCGATATCTTACTAGGTATGGATTTTTTCAACCGGAATCAATGAGAAATTTACCCAGCCGGAAAACTAGTTAAGTGTAGAAATAGGACGAGCCCTCTCCATGAGAATAATAGACAGGTGCCGCACGTTCAGCCTAATGCTAACAGAATCAGTTTAGTTCGGATTTCCGAAAGAAATTGGAAACCCACTCCAGTTTATAGCAGTTCAAGTCAGTCGGTTGCAGCCAGAGGGACAACCGCCACAGAAATCAGCCCTCAGAGTAATCAGTTCCAGTTGTTGAATCCAGCAGGATCAACACAGTCAGTTTCCAGTCAGTCAGTCAGTCAGTCAGTCAGTTTCCAGCCAGTCAGTCAGTCAATTTCCAGTCAGTCGGTCATTTTCCAGTCAGTCTGTCAGTTTCCAGTCAGTCAGTCAGTTTCTAGTCAGTCAGTCAGTTTCCAGTCAGTCAGTTTCCAGTCAGCCAGTTTCCAGTCAGCCAGTTTCAGTTAACTCAGAAGTTGAGATTCGAAATCCAACTGAAACGAATTTTCAGCCAATAAGGCAAATTTTAATCACCGAACAGGGGTTAGATTCACAATTTTTCATATCCCCTACGGAGCATATAACATAGCACCTTATGAGAAGATTTGTTTCCTAGCGAGAGTAGTAAACGGTCAAGGAAAACTATTAGAGTCAGATCACACTCTTTTTACAGAGAAAAGTAATTTCAAGTGAGATGTTCTTATCTTATTGCCCAAGTTCTGAGTCATAGTCAGAGGTCCGGTGCTAGTGTAGGAGGTCCGGTGCTAGTGTCCCCGAAGAAATCATTCAGTTACTGAAAAAGGATATGGTTTCAATGGTTTCAATTCAGCTATCCTTGTTGTTTGTTAAACAAAGGAAAAAGCCCTATTGAATTAACTTCAAATCAGAGAATAGGAACTGTTTCCACAGTAGAAATAAATTCAGATTTCCCCACCAGTACTATAAATCGTGTTTCCAGTTCCTTAGAGTTAAACCCTTCAGCATTAAAAGAAGAATATAAGAAATGTCTTGAGCACTCCCATCAGGAGTCACCAGCCTCACAGGAAACCAAACTACTGGAATCACTTCTTGATTTCCTGATAAGAAATAGAGATGTGATTGCCCTAAAAGGAGATCCTCTGGACCGAACTAATTTGGTCCCTTTCGAAATCAAGCCATCTTCATTCCTCTCTATAGGGTTCCACATTCCCAATTAGTAACTATTGAGGAACACATCAAGGATATGTTGGAGCAGGATGTCATTCAGCCTTCAGCTAATCCCTGGTCCGCTCCTATGATTCTATTTTCCATAAAGGATGGAACATCTCGCCCTTGTATAGATTTTAGACGACTGAACCATATTACTATCCCTGACCATTTCCCTATTCCAAATATGCAGGAAACAATTCTGAACGTAGGGAGAGCTAACTTCTTTCCATCCCTCGATCTAGCATTCGGTTATTGGAAAATGGAGGTCAGTCCCGAATCTCGGGCATTGACTGCTTCTCCACTAATCGAGGCCATAACGAATTCCAGGTTTTACCTTTCAGAGTCGAAATATTACTGTTTATAGTTCAGATATAAAAACACACTTTCGGCGTCTTCAGAATGTGCTATCGTGTTTGAGAAAAGCACACCTCAAACTGAAACTTGCAAAGTGTAACTTCTTACAGGAATCTTTGGTATACTTAGGATTTCTACTATCATCCACTGGAATTAAACCTGATCCAGCCAAATTGAAGCACTGGAAAGGTACCCTGTACCTAAAACCATCAACGACGCTCGTGTATTTATTGGATTTGTCGGATTCTATCAAAATTTTATCCCCCAATTTTCGAACATCGCTAAACCCATTACCAATTTGTTCCAGAAAAATGCTAAATTTAATTGGGAATCTGATCACCAACATGCTTTTGAAACTTTAATCGGTAAACTAACTTGTCATCCCATCCTCCAATATCCCGATTACACCAAACCCTTTGTCATGGCCACAGATGCTCTCTTCTATTGACTTGGAGCCGTCCTATTACAGGACGTAGATTGCGTGGAATTACCCATTGCTTATGCCAGTCAGCTTCTCTCTGGACCTCAACGGAATTATCCACTACGGACCGAGAGGCCCTAGCGGTATATTGGGCTTTGAAAAAATTCCGAAATATCGTCTACGGCTACGATATAACCATCAAAACTGACCATAAGCCGCTCACTTAACTCTTCAAGGACAAGCTACTTGAAGGACGGTTGAGTAGATGGGCTCTGTTGATTCAGGACTTTGCGGCAAAAATCGTATACAAACCAAAAAACTTCAAGTTGTTCAAGACAGATTGTCGAGACTCAAGCCTGACACCCAAGTGAATAAGATAGAAACTCTCCCTGTGTTCGACCGCGAATGTTTGCAATACTCCCAACAACAGGATCAACACACCCACAACCGTCGGGCTCGCCTGGAACAAAGGGAACCATCTGAGGTAAAAGAACAGTACAACATAAAAGATGGGCTCGTACATTTTCGGAACGAAGATGGAAACGACCTCGTAGATATACCAAAGGATCTCGTAGACATAGCCATCGGACTTTGTCACGACTCACCTTTTGGAGCGATACCATTTTCCGAAATGAACAAAAAGGTACACGAATACAGCGCTGAATGCCCGTCTTCTTTTAAACATAAAGGCACTGTACCATCCACAGCTCCCATGCATAAATATCCAGTACGCCAACGGCCCCGGCAAAGAACTGGAATGGACATACTATATGGACATACTATAATCGTCGGTATGCGCTGTTACATAAAGAACGTGAAACCGCCAAGTGCTCATCGCAAATTATACCCAAAATGGGATTGCCCATATAGGATTATGAAAAACCTCGGGAAGAACGTTACGAAATCCTCGACCTCCGAGATCATTCCAAACTAAAGATCATTCACTCTGATAATTTGAAGACAGCTGCCGAACAACACCTTCCCAAAAAACATCTGTCAGGCGTTCGAGCCGCCTACCCGTCGAAAGGTCAAGGTATTAACAAATCCAGCAGGGACCACAAAACCGAAGTTGTCAGTGCGGAAACCACTACCCGTGACGAAGATTGGTACCTCGTAATACCACCACCAGTACTCCAGCCAATCTCTGAACAAGAAGAGGTCCCAGAAATGAGAGTCCCATCGGAGCCAGATCCTGGACAAACACCTTCTAGAGGATCACTCAGTGGAACTCCACCATCGCCTCCATCTCCATCATCTCCTTCGTCACCACCCTCACCGGTTGATGATCAACGTACGGACCCTACATACCGGCCACAAATGCATCAACCACGTGAGCTAGAACCTTCACAAAAAAAAACGAACACACTCAGAATCCGAGCTTAATGTCGACCCCCACTACCACCTAAGCGAGGCCGACCACTCCGCACACAAACACAAACATCTACACGACCACCAACAGCTCCGTATAATTTAAGACGTAGATATGAATAAAATTGTTCCCCTTACAATTTTGAGATTACAATTAACTAAATTCAAACCGACTATAGAAATCTTGAATTTCGCCATGGAACCGGTGATCATCTTACCCGGACTTCATGCCCCTAAATGGAATGATCAGTTGAGTCGTTTTAAAATTTCGGATGATAACCAGAATAACCTTTTACAAATACTGCAACCAGTAACAATTATTTTTCAACATCTGCTGTTCGTATTATCATGGTGTGTGCTATTATCCTCGGTATATTTGTAGTGAAAAGACTATTCTCGCAATGGCAAAGATCAAAAAAAGAATTGTACTATGTCAAACTCTTTATGCACGGCCAAGAGTGCGTCCTCGTACTGCCTTAACTAGACTTAACCACCGCGACTTATGTTGTGTATATAAATCTGTATCATAAAGACCATTAGTTATCATTTAGTTAGAATTAGTTAGGATGTTATATTATTGTATTACTATCATTCTAGAGGGGAGAGCCATGTAAACATGAACCATGAATAATTCTTATATTCATGTATCCTTATATTCATATATTCTTATATTCATATATTCAGTGATGGGCATCGACACACGAAAATCCCTAAGGCGATACCGATACATCGATACTCGTAAATCGTCTAAGGCGATACCGATACATCGATACTTTATAGATGGCTAAAGCGATATAGATACCGATACATGTATCGCGATACATTACTACAAGAATGAACAAATCTTACTAATATTTAAATAAATTTTTACTTTGTATATTGGGTGTAAAAAACGATAAATTCAATTAAGAAAATATGTATTTTATAACTTGCTCACAGAAAAACTTAAATGTTATAAACTTTTAACGAGGAACATAAGAAATTGTAGGTGATCTGCCCCCTTTAAGATGGTTGGGAATTGTGATATCAATAATAACGAGTATTACCCTTAAGAAATACCAGTTGGCAAAACATCTTATCGAATAGTCTATTCCTCTATGGAGAGTAAATGTGGCCCGCCAAACTGAAAAACCGTTCCACGGGAGCAGAGGATGGAAGTGGAGTATTATACTTAGTGAAAACTTTCATAATTCCGGGTATTGGCGTAGTGATGCGAGGGAATTACTGCTGTCACCCAGGTACTTCAACACTTCCATTAAATACAGTGATGTGTTGTATGCATGCATTGCGCGTCGGGTGAAAATTGCGCACAGATTAGCGCACTTCTGTATTGAAATTACGCATCTAAGGGGTTAATAGCTTTCGAAAGAAATATTTCTGTGGATGCGCTGCGCGAAAAATATTATTAACATGATATCATTGATATGTATGATATAATTGTAAATATCAGATCCCTTCAACATTATAACTTAAAACCATATTATTTGAAAAAAACAGTTCAGAAAATTTGCGGATTATACAACTTTTTACAATTTTACATACTATTACTTTCAGTTATTTGCATGAATGGATCGGTGTATCGATGAATCGATTTTTTTCGATACATTTAAGAAAAATGACCTTAGCGATACCGATACCAATGCATCGATCAAGTAGCTAAGGCGATACCGTTACCGATACAAAAGTATCGCTCGATACGTAACGCCAATACATGTATCGCGGTACTGCCCATCTCTGCATATATTCATATATTTACATGTTCTTATATTCATTTTTGCATATAGCGTCCAAACTCGCATAACGCTGACATAAGTTCGGATAAATTTTTTTATTTTCTTTCTATTTTATTTTTGCTGAATAATTAATTAATTATTTCTTTTTAAATTACTTAATATATTTTTTAGATTTAGCTTAATAATGTAATCGTGTTAAATTCTGCATTGTTCATTTTCTTTATACATTCTCTCTTCGTTGTAAAAGATGAAGTCATGTCTTGCTTAACACTTAATTTTAAATTTTAAGCATTTAATTTTCGCGCATATGCATGTTTAATTGTAATTCATAATAAAATGTATATTTCAATTTTCATTTTTAGTTAACTCGGCAGATCATGGTAAAATCAGATCAGTCAATATGCGGTTTAAAATAAAAATATGGCTTCATCTTCAAATATCTTGCTTATCTGTCTGGACATTGCTCCACCTAAAATATTTACCTTATCTTTAAATATTTTGCAAAGTAATTCAGCCTGTTAGCATTAAATAATAATGATGTCATTAAATTTTAGGTATATAAACATGTAGAATTTCTACATTGTTCATTCTGATAGACGAAGGGGTTAACTATATATATATTTTAAAATGCCTGACATAAGGCACGCACAAAGCCACTTCATGCATTATCGGGACAACAGGTACCGGCAAAGATAAAGAGAGTCAAATTATCGGAGGACCACAAGACAACTAAACCGGCACCAGTATTGAAAAACGAATTGAATGTAAGTGAAAATGATAGAGAAAAAACAAAAATAATCCTAGTCAACATTCAGGGCCTTAAATCAAATCATTCCCCGGACAAAGTTTTATACTTTTCAGGTATAAAACTTTGTCCGGGGAATGATGCAAGAAACCGGAGCAGACTTTGCATGCCTCACGGAAACCCATCTAAAGGACTGCCAGGCGAACTGTGAACACTGTGAGTTCTGTATTGATTAGGGTGCTCCAAAAAAAACCATGAGTTTGAACATTTGCTCCCCCAGTTATTTTCTCATTGTTATCATGCTTCTGAATACTTTTGGGAATTTTTAGCTCGTGTAAAATTGAGGTTTTGTGATTTTCGAATTATGCAATTAGGTCTGATTTGTAGGTATTATTACTTAAGATTAAGTTACATAAACCTCATAAAAATAAATTAGGGTTAATTAGAATTGAATTAAAAATACAAAGCACTGATATAGTATAAGTATATGTGCAAAAAAACAAAAACAAAGACGAGCTTAAAATTTGGTATTTCTTCTTATTTCTAGGGAAATTAGATGAATATTGGCCTTTACCGAGGTTTATGCCCCTCACTCCTGCGTAATTGTTTATAACTGTACCCATCAGGTTTATTTTTGTTTTTGCAGGAGTGGGCCTCTTCCTTTTGACAGTTATAAACAGTCCGTTTTGATCTTATTTTGATTTTACAGAAGATGGTTTCGTGTCCCTTTCTTGAAATCAGGAATTAGTTTCCTGTGGCGCTCTACAACCTGAAGCATGTACTGTCTTTGGGGCGCGTCCTTGATAATGTTATTTGAGTAATCTTGAATGAGCTTCACAGCTCTTTCTGCAAGATTATTTACTACTTTGACACTTCTAACATTTTCAAATGCTTTTCTATATTCAGAATCTACGTTTCACTCACTTGGGTCCTTTGTCATCCATTCCATATCTATTCCCAGAGTTTGTAAAAAGAAACATAGAGTTTACTCCAATCAGCGAAATTAATTTCGTCGAAGAGTTTAATTTAGGGAAAGTGGGAATTCCCATTTTAAAACTGTTTACTTTTTTCGTCTTCATAATTTTTTTTAGCTATTTGGCGCTTGCTTTTCAGAGATCTCAATTATATTTGAAAACAGTGAAAATGAAGCTAACTCTTCTGTCACATACCAAAAATGTCTTTCAAGGGTTTTTATAGCTGCTGAGGCCGCATCTGAATCAATTTTACAATAAGAATTTAAATCGTGCCACAATTTTAGGTCATTTATTGCAGCATCACCTGCATTGGTAGCTGATAACCAGGGTTGTATATAAAAAAGCGGGTTTTAGGAGAATTTGTCTACAACAATTTGTCTGAAGATACAATTCATCTACAACAATTTGTCTACAACAATTTATCTACAACAATTAGTCTACAGATACAATTTATCTACAATAATTTGTCTACAGATACAATTTGTCTAGAGAAACTATTACTAATATTGGACCTAGTATGTTTCATGGACTGCTCTCGATTTTCCTACGAAATTGAAAACAAGGGCAGTCGATGACCCTGATTTTGTTTCTGCAATCGGTTTTCTTGAGAAACCTAACCTAACCTAACCTGACCTAACCTAACCTGACCTAACCTAACCTAACCTGACCTAACCTGACCTGACCTGACCTAATCGAGTTTCTTATACTATTGTTTTTTGCAAGATATCGCACTAATTCTTGTCATTTTTTGTGAATTTGTATGGCGTAAGCGCCACACCAGCTCAGACTTATTCAAAAAGATGGAGTGTATTGCGTCGTTTCAGTAAATAAATTTATTCAATATCCAATAACATTTTTCTTTATCATTTCTCAAGAAAACCGATTGCAGAAACAAATTTTTCATTTTTTTTTTAAATTAATAATAATTAACATCAAATAGCTTTCATTTTTCCTCTCTAGACAAATTGTATCTGTAGACAAATTATATTGTAGATAAATTGTATATGTAGACTAATTGCTGTAGATAAATTGTTGAAGACAAATTGTTGTAGATGAATTGTATCTTTAGACAAATTGTTGTAGACAAATTCGCCGGACACCAAAAAAGCAATGTGAATGTTCAAAAGCGTTCAAGATTTTTTATTTTTTGGCGATCGTACCCAAGTTGACCACTGAATGCAAACATTTTAGCCGCATACAAAATGTAAGCCATCCACCTTGCATGGTGATATGCTCCTGGCTTTAACCAATGCACACCACGAAGCGGAGTCCCTCCCAAGAGAATAAGCATAAGTTCCGCACACTCTTTGTAATCTTCTCTTGGTAATGATTTTTTGTCAGAACTTTGGGTCAACGTTTCTTGAAGAAATTTTTTAACATCACAACGAGATTTTAAGGATCGATCTTTAAATTCAAGAATTTTGAAATTTTCTTTGTTGATGGTATTCCAAAACTTCTAAAAAAAATTAAAATCTAAATTATTTGGACTACTTGTATCGCGGAAAAGTTTTGACCAAACTGCTTGCAAGATTGTTTCCAATATGTGGCGTCTACAAGCAAAAACAAAAGTTTTTTTGGAATAATTCTTCTAATTTTACACAGGCTCCATTTTTCCAGCCAGCCGGAGTTGGACGCCGAACTGTCAAAAACAAGACCATATATATTGGATTCGACTTTTCATTCAGCTACTAGAGAATGAGTAGCATTCGCTTGTGTATTACCAGTGCCATCGACGATTTTTGGAACGCCAAGGAGCTTTCCCTCTTCATATCCTGGGGCACCAGATATCAGCGCTCCTAGTCTTTCATCATCTTCATGCAAAATTTTTCCATCCCAATGAAGATTACAAAATTTTGGGCTTACAAAATTACTTTTGATTTCTTCGCCTTTTTCTTGCCGCACTATTTTACTTGCTGTCCTCGTACTTGTTTTAGACAACGTGATATTCTCCAAATCAACTCCCCCCTCTGTTGCGAGGGCAGCCATACATGCAGTTCTTTGGCCAGAAGATAAATTTAAACGATCAGCCATTTCAGATATTTTTTACTTTTGAATGGGTTTCGTGGAAGTTCTAGTGTGATAGTTTTCGAACGCTTTCTTTTTGATTTTTTATCAGAATTTGAAATCACATTTTCATCATTATCAGTATCATCTAGTTCTAAATAATCTCCATCAACAATGTCTATCTCATCGTTAAGTTCGCTAGTTGAAGCCTCTTGTAGCTCTCTTTTTCGCATGTCTGTCTCCATTCTGTAAGTGAAATTCTCTTCCCTATTCCTTTTAGGTTGAACCTTTTTTGAATACTTTTTATCTTCGGATCCCAAAGGAACTTTTCTACCCTCTTTCATTGCATTTATGAAATCAATATCCTCTTTTTACTGTTCTGTCGTCCTCAACCGATCAGTTTGAACCCTGCGTTCAGCATCTTTATGGGCAATAAAAAAATAGGAGTCAAGGTATCTAACAAAATTTTCTTCCTTTACCTTGTTGGAATTGGAACCTTTCTTTTTTTGGAGTGTCCTATAATTCTCGTAAAGGTCTAAAATCTTTTTCTTGACTTTATCTTTACGTTGTGTTTCGATTCCTGATTTCAGCCACTGCTTTTCTGTATCTTCTAATACTTTTTCAGCAATTGTACCATTAAAATTTCTAAATTTCTCTTTCTTCATTGGTCCATCTTTTAGGTAGAAAAAATAGCGTAAAATGTCACCCTTCGTTGGGATTCGAACATCAGAGAGTTTTTCGATAGGCATTTCTATTAGCCATATTATATCATCGTTTCTTAAGGAAATATTTGAATTATCCTTTGATTTTTTATTTGGATCATCTTCATTATTATTACCGTTTCTGTCTGCCATTGAAAAGTAACTAATTATTGCTCTTCTTGACAAAAAAATAAGTATTAAATTTTGTAATAATTATTTAAGTTTATATAAACTCAAGTAAAACTACGATTTATTTAATAGATACGCTATTTATGATAGGTAAATCTGAAAAAAAAATTTAAAAATGTAAGTAATAAGTATAATAAATTAATTCAATAAAGCATATTTTTCAGCTGCCTGGTGTCAAGGCTTAGTATGTTTCAATGTAGCTAATATTTTATTCTGCCATTAATATGATATAAAAGAATGAGAAGAAGCCCGGGGAGCAAAGTTTTATGAGCTTTTTTCAGCATTTTTTAATTTTCGGGGCACCCGAGTATTGATAAAAAAAGAAATACAAATTGACAACTATAACATCCTCCTAGCCGACAGAACAGTGAGACGTAGATGATGATGTGCTATTTACAAAAGTGAAAGGCATATGGCAGAAATGACTATAAGTACCTCAAACAGCTACGTAGAATGTGTAGCAGCAAAAGTTGAAAAATTAAATATGGTGCTAATTGTAATGTACAGACCCCCGAACACGCCAACATCAAAATTCTCTGATTCCATAACAGAGGTAAAAACTGGGTAAAAGATCTACACTCTCCAACCCCAAATATTTTTCTCTTTGGTGATTTTAATTTTCCATTCATGAAATATAAAAGGATAGGAAAAAATATATGTGTACGCCAGGACAAGGGGGCACACGGGAAGACCAGGAGCAGGTAAAAAGGCTACTAGCTCTGGCTGATAAATTTATGTTAATACAAGAAATAATAGAAAACACAAGAAAAAACAACTACCTAGATTTGGTGTTCACAAACAACAGCAACCTACTTGATAATGTAGAAATATCCCCACCTATAATATCGGATCACAACATTATTGAAATAACAACCAATATAAGAGCAACAGGAAAGGAAAGAACACGAACAACAGAAAGAAACAAATTCGAAATTTTTAATTTTCACTCCAAAGCTATAAACTGGAAAGATGTTGCATCCAGCATGGAAGTAATAGATTGGAAATCCATCTTCGAGGCCAAGACAACGGAAGAGATGCGAACGACCTAAGAGGAGAAGACGCTGGAAATTGTGGAAAGACATCCCAAAAATACAACAAAGAGGAAAGAGAAGCAGGTTCGAGAGACAAAAGAGGGCATTGTGTCCAAAGAGAAAAAGAGTGACTGCAAAATTAAGTTCGTGTAAAGATAACATCAGAAAAATATTAAATGATGAGCTGCAGAGTATCGATTGCGTTATACAGGAACTAATTGAGAAGCATACGGAAAAAGAAGAAGGCGACGATAAAGGTTAACTTAAAATACTTCTATAATTTTGCAAAAAGGAAGTCGAAAAACCATGCGACTATTGGACCTTTGAAAAACGAAGACAGTGCTTTATCTGATGATCTAACAGAAATATCCGAAATATTAAGAGTTCAGTACGAATCATCTTTCAGTATCCTAAAAACTGACAAATTGATATGCGATAGAAAGGCGTTCTTTGAAGAAGAATTACAAGAGGAAAGTATAACGGACTTCAAATTTACGACAAATGATATTACAGCTATACGGAAACTAAAACTACACTCAGCGGCAGGACCGGACAAATGGAATACCACATTGATCAAAAACTGCAAGAATTCAATCGCTGAGCCCCTATATTAGATATGGAGACGATCACTAGACACGGGAGAAATACCGGGCATCCTGAAGAGCGCGAACATAGCCCCAATATATAGAAAGAGGAGATCGATCCGAGGCCAAAAACTATAGGCCAGTGTCGCTTACATCTCATCTCAAAAATATATTTTAAAGAATAGTTAGAGAGAAAATCTAAAACTTTTTGGAAACTCAGAAAAAATTAAATGTTAACCAACATGGGTTTCGGTCAGGCAGATCATGCCTATCACAACTAATGGAACACTACAACAACATTATTGGTGCACTTGAACGTAATGAAAACTATGATGTAATATACACAGACTTTGCCAAAACGTTCGACAAGTATGACCATGGAATCATAATACATAAAGTGAAGTATATGGGAATAACAGGAAAAGTAAGAAAATGGATATATAATTTCCTTATTGAGCGGCGGCAAGTCATTACACTACAAGGAGCATCTTCATCAGAATCAGAGGTCCTCAGCTCAGTACCACAAGGAACAGTATTAGCTCCACTACTCTTCATAATCATGCTAACTGACAGAGATGAGGACGTTACCAGAGACAGCACAGTAACATCCTTTGCACATGACACAAAGATCAGTAGAAAAATAAGAAACCCAGAAGATATAGGATCTCTACAAACCGACATGGACAGAAACTACAAGTAGACGGAAGACAACAATATGAAGTTTAACAGAGAAATTTTAGCTGTTACGATACAAAAAAGAGAGGACCTAAAATTCATGGAATATTATACCCCAAATGGACAGGAAATTCAGAGAAATTCTAAAGCAAAAGACTTAGGGGTTGTAATGACTGATGATGCGAAATTTGAAACACAAAATAAGATAGCAGTAAACAGAGCAAAGAGAGTAAATGGGCAGATACTGAGAACCTTTAAACGAAGGGAGAGGAATATAATGATTCTTCCACTGAAAACACTGAATCATACCCAAATTGGAATACTGCTCGGTCCTAACATGCCCATATAAAAAAAGAAGACATTAGACAACTAGAAGGGATTCAGAGAAGCTTCACAGCCAAGATCAATGGGTGCAAAGAACTAAACTACTGGGAAAGGTTACGTGAATTAAACCTATATTCACTGGAAAGGAGGAGAGAGAGAGAGAGAGAGATACACCATTATTTACACTTGGGAAATAATGGAGAGACTAGTTCCTAATCTTACTCTGAACCCTGTGTCGTGTTCCCAAATTAAAGGCTAGACAGGGAACATCCTTAACCCTGAAAGAAAATAGTTTTGTTCTGAGAGGACCAAACCTGTTTAATCAGCTGCCCAAAGACCTAAGGAACACGAATGGTGTTGCAATGGACATCTTCAAAAGAAGACTAGACGCCTGGCTCAAAACAATCCCCGATGAGCCGGGCGTCTCCTGGTGGAGAGTACAAGAAACCATATCACTATTTCACCAGGCCAATTCGAGAGGAGGGGCGACAAGCTTGACCCTCGTGAAATGAGGAATCATCGCACGGAACAGTTGAAAGGTTGAAAGGTACATATGTTAAAACTCAGAATAGTCGCCTGAGAAACAAAAGTTTCTCAGGGGACCATTCTGAGATATAACACATTGAACGGACGAGTTAAGTGCTTTGGAAAGTGGACGTTCATATTTTCCGATTGAGGGTTAAGTTTGTTTTTTATGGCTAAAAATACAATAATTACCTTTTTCTTTGATGCATTCGATCCTCCGTTAATGCAAAGAGTTTCTTTTGTATATTGAGGTTCTGAATGCAGCAGTCTGGAAAGCTTTAAACCGCAGACCGTGTCACAAAGCTGGGTCCTCTCTGCTTTGCAGATAGCTGTTAAAGGAAGCTATATTTTTGGGCCTCTTTGCCGGTGACCTGTTGCCCAGGTTGGGCTTCCATCATTTAAAAGAAAAACTGTAGTATTTGCCATTTACCATTACTTTTTCGGACTATAGTGGATTTAATTTTCTCAGAGGAGTTCCTTGTTCCATGCACAGTCTGTGTGTAATATAAGAGGTGGAAGAGGTGAATGCAAAGGTCATGGGGAGGGGAGAGGGGGGGGTGAAGCATGTTGCCGGGGGAGGTTCTTGGAAAGTGAAAGAGCTGTTGTTTGCGGATGATACGGCTCTGGTGGCGAATTGGAGAGAACTGGTACCTGAGATTGGAGGGATGTTTGAAAGAAGGAAGCTGGGAGTAGATGTAAATAAGAGTAAGATTATGTGGTGCTGTAACAGGAAGATTCGTGACTGACTGAGTGTAAGTTTGTAAGGTGAGGAACTGGAAGAAGTTGCCTGTTTAAGGTACTTACGGGTGGATATGGCGAAGAATGGGACGATGAAGGCGGATGTGCGTCACAGTGTGGAAGAAGGGGCAAAGGTACTGACAGCCCTAAAAAGCGTTTGGAAGGAGAGATCAGTGTCTATGGGTGCGAAGAGGGGTAAAGACAGAAGATAGGGAGTGCTAGAACTCCCGTTTCTCCTCTCACTGTTCTCCTTAGCTGATCTTTTTCCGTGTCGCATCTACTATGTGATCAGTCCAGCATGCTCTCAAACACACACTTCCCTCACTTTTTTTCACTAAATATACATGCATCTTACACACTACGTAATCTTTTCAAAATTAAAAAAGAAGTGGCATCAACTATAAGAGCCTCGGAGTCCCCTGGAGAGGGGAACATAAAATGTCCCCATTTATGGCTCCCCCTCTGCCAATACCGGGAATGCAGACCTGGGCAGTGGGGCTGGATCTGCTACCGCTCATTCGAGATGTTCTGGGCCTCTGCCTGATTCATTTTTCATTAATTTCTGCAACATTCGAGGCCTTTTCTCAAATTTTCAATCTGTTGAACACCACCTCTTCTCCTCTAAACCACATCTTCTTTTCCTCACTGAAACTCAGTTGTCTGACACGACTGATAGCAACCACTTTTCTGTACCCTCTTACTTTCTCTATACTCAATTTCACCACAAAGGTGGATGTTGCGTATTTGTACGCAATGACCTTATCTTCCGAATTCAGTACCCTCTGGCTACGGCTTACATGCCAATCTCAAACTAAATATATATGCTCTGTTTATCTACTGACTATCTAAAATTCTTTGACTACCTCACTTCCAAATTGGAATACATTCCATCTCGCTCTCCCTTTGCTAAAATTTCTATTTCAGGAGATTTCAATGTTTACAACCACCTTTGGTTTTCTCCCATATCACTAACATCCCTGTTCAACTAGCTTACAACTTTTTTGTCCTGAATGACCTAAAGTAAATTCTACTGCACCATACTCGTACCTCCGATTGTCCTGGAAAGAGGCCCAATAATCTGGATATATTTTTTACCTCCCATCCTTCTTCTTACTCTGACAGACATTTTTCACCGTTGGGCTCCTCCGACCACAATCTTATATCTGTTTCCTGTCCTATCGCTCCAATTTTACGTTTGGATCCTTCCAAGAGCAGCCGCCTTTGAAACTTTGGCGACGCTGATTGGGCGGCTCTTAGGCAGTATTCTCTGATTTCCCATGGAATGATTACTGCTTCCGTGGCCGGGGCCCTTCCGAATCTGCTGAGTGCATCATCAAGGAGGTGATACTCTCGGGCATGGAGGCGTACATTCCATATTCTATTCCTACCACTAATGCAAATAAACCTTCGTTTAACTTTACTTTTTCAATGCTATCCGGAACAGAGAGGAGGCTTTCAGAAAGTACCGTCGCCATCCAACTCTTGACTCTCACTCAGCTTATTTTTCTGCCCGGAATCTTGCAAAATCTGTTCTTCGACTCGCCAAAAATTCCTTCATGGAACGAAAATGTGAAAATCTATCCCATTATAATCTCGCTCTTTCTGGCATCTCGCTAAGAACATCTTCAACAACTTTCCTTCCTCTTCTTTCCATCCTCTGTTCCATTCCGACGGCTCAGTTGCTGTCTCTTCTCCTGAGAAACTAGAATTCTTCGAGCAAACTTTCGCTTCGAACTCAACCCTGGACGATTCCTGTGCTGTTCCTCCATTTCCTCCTCCTTCTGACTGTATTTTGTCTGAAATTAGAATCTCTTCTGAAGATGTTCTTTCTGCCCTATCTGGGCTCAACCCGAGGAAAGCGTAGGGTCCTGATGGTGCTCCTCCTGTTGTTCTTAAGAACTGTGCTTCTGTGCTGACACCCTGCGTAGGCAAACTTTTTCGTATTTGTCTCTCATTTGGTACTTTTCCTTCCTGCTGGAAGTTCGCTTTCATTCAGTCTGTCCCAAAGAAGGGTGACCACTCTCAATCCTCCAATTATATTTATCATCCAACTGCCTTTCTAATGCATTAGAATCTATCCTTAATAGAAAGATTCTTAAACACCTTTCTTCTCACAATTTTCTTTCAGATCGTCAGTATGGATTGGGCAAGGGACGCTCCACTGACGATCTTCTTGCCTATCTCTCTGACTCTTGGTCATCCTCATTTCGGGATTTCGGTAAAACTTTTGCTATTGCGCTAAACATATCAAAAGTTTTTGAAAGAGTCTGGCACAAATCTTTAATTTCCAAACTTCCCTCCTTCGGTTTCTATCTTTCTATGTTTGCTTTTATCTCTAATTTCCATTCTGGTCGATCTATAGCTGCGGTTGTAGATGGCCACTGTTCTTCTCTTAAAGGTATTAACAATGGTGTTCCTTAGGGTTATGTTTTGTCACCCACGCTTTTGTTTTTATTTATTAATGATCTATTTAGTTGCACTTCCTCTTCTATTCACTCCTATGCCGATGATTCCACCCTTCACTTCTCCACCCGCTTCATAAAGTGTCCCTCTCAACAGTCACTCCATGATTCGCGTAGTACGGTCAAGGAGCACCTGACTTCTGATCTTTCTGCAATCTATGATTGGGGCAGAGAAAACCTTGTGGCTTTCAATGCCTCAAAAATTCAGTTCTTCCATCTGTCTACTCTTCACAATCTTCCACACGACTATCCCCTTACATTCAACAACACAACTCAGTCCTTCCTCTTCTTTTAACATTCTTGGCGTTTCCTTTTCTCGCGATCTTTCCTGGAAAGATTACAGATACTTCTTTCTAAAACAGCTTCTAAGAGGTTACATGTGCTGTACTAGCTTCATAGTTTCTTCACCCCTGCTCAGTTGCTGTCTCTGTACAGGGGGTCATGTCCGCCACTGTATGGAGTAAGCTTCTCATGTATGAGGTGGTTCAACCCACACAACATACTTGAGAAGGCTTTTTGTCTCATCAATACCCCGCCTCTTACTCACTGTCTTCAATCACTCTCTTTTCGCCGCACTGTTGACTCAATCTCGCTTTACTATCGCTATTAACTGGACGCTGCTTTTCTGAACTCTCTAATTGCACTCTTCATTTAAGAAGAGCACGCAGCACCAGTCTTTCTGCACTTTCTCATTCCTTTTCTGTCGACCTATCGGTAATCGGTATTTTCAGTCTTTCTTCAACTCAACCGGTCAACTCTGGAACAAATTTCCTCAATCCATTTTGCCCCCTGTCTATGACATTCAATCTTTCAAACGCAGAGTGTCTAGGCGTCTCGAAAACTCTGGACTTTAGTTTTTGTTTTCTTCTTTTGTGGGGAGTGGGGGCGCACTTTTGAGGGTCTGCCAACAGTGTTGTATGGATATGGGGATTGGATGGCAAATGCGAAGGAAAGGAAAAGGGTGGATGTATTGTAAGTGAAATGCTTGAAGACGAGTCGAATTGATAGCCAGGTACGCCCAGCCGGTCTCATCGGGGATTGTTCTGAGGCAGGTGTCTATTCTTTTTTTGAAGATGTCTACCGCAATACTACTCGTGTTCCTTAGTACCTTGGGCAGCTGGTTAAATAGTCTTGGTCCTCTCACAACAAAACTACTTTCCTTCAGGGTTGAGGATGTTCCCTCTCTAGCCTTTAATTTGGGAACATGACACAGTCTTCTTTTTCTACTTTCCACTGTTGCTTGCGGTTTATAGTGTTGAGAGTAAGATTAGAGGCTAGTTCCTACATTATTTTCCAAGTGCAAATAATAGTGTACCTCTCTCTTCTTCTTCCTAGTGAATATACAGTAGGTTTAATTCACGTAACCTTTCCCAGTAATTTAGTTCTTTGTACCCATTAATTTTGGCTGTGAAGCTTCTCTGAATCCCTTCTAGCTGACTAATGTCTTCTTTTTTATATCGGGATGTTAAGACCGAGCAGTATTCCAACTAGAGTATGATCAGTGTTTTCAATAGAGAAATCATTATATTCCTATCCCTTCGTTCAAAGGTTCTCAGTATCTGCCCCGTTATTCTCTTTGCTCTGTTCACTGCTATCTTATTTTGTTTCAAATTTCGCATCATCATCATTACAACTCCATGGATTTTAGGTGCTCCCTTTTTCCGTACCATAACAGTTGAAATTTCTTAGTGTTAAATTTCATATTGTTGTCTTCCGACCACTTGTAGATTCTCTTCATGTCTGTTTGTAGAGATTGTATATCTTCTGGGTTTCTTATTTTTCTACTAATCTTTGTGTCATCTTCAAAGGATGGTACTGTACTGTCCCTGATAACGTCCTCAGCTATGTCAATTAGCATGATTATGAAGAATAATGAAACTAATACTTTTCCTTGTGGTACTGAGCTGAGGACCTCTGATTCTGATGAAGATATTCCTTAACTGTGACGACTTGCCGCCTCTCACTAAGGAAATTATACTCATATATCCATTTTACTGCTTTTCATGTTATTCCAATATATTTCAGTTTATATATTATGATTCCATGGTCACACTTGTCGAAAGCCTTGGCAAAGTTTGTGTATATTACATCATAGTTTTCATCACTGTCAAGTGCATCAATAATGTTGTTGTAGTGCTCCATTAGTTATGATAGGCAAAATCTGCCTGACCGGAATCCATGTTGGCTATCATTTAATTTTTTCTGAGTTTCCAAAAAGTCAGATTTTTTCTCTAACTATTCTTTAAAATATCTTTTTGAGATGAGATGGAAGCGACATTGGCCTATAGTTTTTGGTCTCCGATCGATCTCCTCCTTTATGTATTGGGACTATGCTCACTCTCTTCATGATGACCGGTATTTCTCCCGTGTCTAGTGATCGTCTCCATACCCAATATAGGCGCTCAGCGATTGCATTCTTGTAGTTTTTCATCAGTGTGGCATTCCATTTGTCCAGTCCTGCCGCCAAATGTTTTTAGTTTCCCTATAGCTTGTGTAATATCATCTATTGTATCGTCGAAGTCCGTTATACTTTCCCCTTGTAGTTCTTCAAAGAATACGTTTTTATCGCATATCAGTTTGTCAGTTTTTGGGATACTGAAACATGATTCGTACTGAGCTCTTAATATTTCAGATACTTCTGTTAGATCATCAGATAAAGCACTGTTCTCCTTTTCCAGAGGTCCGATAGTCGCATGATTTTTTTACTTTCTTTTTGAAAAATTATATATCGAAGTACTTTGAGTTAACCTTTATCGCTTTCATAGCGTAGTCGTCTTCTTTTTCTGTATCCTTCTCAAATGGGTCCTGTATGACGTACTCTATACTCTGCAGTTAATCATTTAATATTTCCTGATGTTGTCTTTGAAGTTTCTTAATTTTACACTCACTCTTTATCTCTTTCCGAACATTGACCTCTTGTCTCTCGAACCTGCTTCTCTTTTCCCTTTGTTGCATTTTTGGGACACTCTCTCCACAATTTCCAGCGTCTTCTCCTCTAAGGTCACTAGCATCTCTTCCGTTCTCTCGGTCTTGAAGATGGTTTTCCAATCTCTTGCTTCCATACTGATGCAGCACCTTGGAGTAAAAATTTAAAAATTTGAATTTGCTTCTTTCTATAATGCATGTTCTTTCCTTTCCTGTTGCTTTTATATTGGTTGTTATTTCAATAATGTTGTGATCAGATTTTATAGTTGGAGGTATTTCTATGTTATCAATTAGGTTGCTGTTGTTTGTAAATGCCAAATCTAGGCAGTTGTTTTTTCTTGTATCTTCTGTCATTTCTTGTGTTAACATAAGTTCATCGGCAAAGCTAGGAGCATTTTTGCCTGCTCCTGGTCTTCCCCTGTTCCCCCCTTGTCTTGGTGTATACATATATATTTTCCTATCCTTTTATATTTCATGAATGGCAAATTAAAATCACCAAAGAGAAAAATATTTGGGGTTTGAGAGTGTAGATCTTTCATCCAGTTTCTGACCTCTGTAATGGTGTCTGAGAATTCTGAAGTTGGCGTATTCCGGGGTCTGTACATTACAATTACTACCATATTTAATTTTTCAACTTTTGCTGCTACACATTCTACATAGCTGTTTGAAGTGTTATAGTCAAATCTGCCATATGTCTTTCGCGTGTGTAAATAGCACATCCTCCTTTACGCCTTACTGTTCTTTCGGCGCAGAGTATGTTATAGTTGTCAACTTGTATTTCTTTTTTCTCAGTACAAAGCTCACAGTTTTCACAGTTTGCCTGGCATTCCTTTAAATGGGTTTCCTTGAGGCATGCAAAGTCTGCTCTGGTTTCTAGCAGGAGTGCTTTTAGGTATATGACTTTGTCCGGGTAATGGTTTGGTTTAAGGCCCTGAGTGTTGGTCTAGGATTATTTTTATCTTTTCGCTATCGTTTTTACATTTATGTAATTCCGATTTGTTTTCCATTGGTGGTGCCGGTTTCGTTGACTTGTGATCCTCCGATCACGCATAAAGTGTCTTTCTGTGTGCTTTCTGTACGGCGATCGGATTCCTGTGTTTGTCAGTTGACTTTGTTGTTGCTGTGTGGTATTTAGCAGCTGAATTGTGTTGGCTACGTCTAAAAAATTGATAGCCCTCTTTGATCCTCGTTTTTCCTGTTCACCTGTTGCGTTCCTTCAAGGGTGATGGTAACGGCATTTTTGTCCGTATTTGCACCTCCCATATCTTGCATAGGTGTTGCAGACAGAGAGATGGTGGAACTTGCACTTGTTCTCAAATCTGCAATATCCATTTGTGTAATGTGAGTTACATAACGTGGGATGTGCATAGATGCATTGCCCACCCCAATATCTGCAGGGCCCCTTTGCATAGTATTTACACACTATAGTTTCTATGCGTCTATTTTTTATGCAAGAATGAGGGGTCAAGGGCGAACGCCCGGAAAAGTGGCACCCCGTTAGAAGAAAAAGAAGAGATACAAAATCAAGGCACAAATATTGCGAGATCCCTAAACACTATGCGTTTGAAAGATTGGAGGTCAAAGACAGGGAAAAAATGGATTGAGGAAGATTGTTCCAGAGTTGTCCGGTTTAGTAGATGAAAGACTGGAAATACCGATTAACCCTTGCGTTAGAGAGTTGGACAGAAAAGGAATGAGAAAGTGTAGAAAGTCTGGTGCTGCCTGCTCTCCTTAAGGGAGGAGGCATACAGAGTTCAGAAAAGCAATGTCCGTTATAATAGCAACAGTAAAGAGAGAGTGAGGACACATTACGGCAAAGAGAGGGAGATTGAAGACGGTCAGTACGAGGCGGGGAATTGATGAGACGAAAAGCCTTCGATTCTACCCGGTCAAGTATGGCTGTGTGGGTTGAACCACCCCATACATGAGAAGCATACTCCATACAGGGTTGCACATGACCCCTGTACACAGACAGCAACTGAGCAGGGGTGAAGAAACTGCGAAGCCAGTACAGCACTCCTGTTTTGGAGAGAGAGTATATGTGATCTTTCCAGGAGAGATCACGAGAAAAAAGAACGCCAAGAATGTTAAAAGAAGAGGAAAGATTGAGTTGTGTGTTGTTGAAGGTAAGGGATAGTCGTGTGGAAGATTGTGACGAGTAGACAGATAGAGGAACTGAGATTTGAGGTATTAAAAGCCAAATGGTTTTCTCTGCCCCAATCAGAGATAGCAGAAAGATCAGAGGTCAGGTGCTCCATAGCCGTACTATGCGAATCATGGAGTGAATAGAAGAGGAAGTGCGAATTAAAAGATTATTAATAAATTAAAGGAAAAGAAGGGTTGACAGGACAGAACCCTGAGGAACATCACTGTTGATATCTTTAGAAGAAGAACAGTGGCCATTTACAACCGCAGCTATAGATCGGCAAAAAAGGGAATTGGAGATGAAGGCAAACATAGAAGGATAGAAACCGAAAGAGGGCAGTTTGGAAATTAAAGATTTGTTTAAGACTCTAACAAAAGCTTTTGATATGTCTAGTCTAAACGCAAAAGTTTCACCGAAATCCCGAAATGAGGATGACCAAGAGTCAGAGAGATATGCAAGAAGATCGCCAGTAGAGCGTTCCTTTCGCAACCCATACTGACGATCTGAAAGAAAATTGTGAGAAGAAAGGTGTTTAAGAATCTTTTTATTAAGGATAGATACCAAAACTTTAGAAAGGCAAGAAATTAAAGCAGTTGGACGATAGTTGGAGGGTTGAGAGCGGTCACCCTTCTTAGGGACAGACTGAATGAAAGCGAACTTCCAGCAGGAAGTAAAAGTACCAAATGAGAGACAAATACTAAAAGTTTGCCTAAGCAGGGTGTCAGCACAGAAGCACAGTTCTTAAGAACAACAGGAGGAACACCATCAGGACCTCAGATAGGGGAGATAGGGCAGAAAGAACATGTTTAGAAGAGATTCTAATTTTAGACATAATAAGGTCAGGGAGGAGGAAATGAATGAACAGCACCGGAATCGTCGAGGATTGAGTTCGAAGCGAAAGTTTGCTCGAAGAGTTCTGTTTTTTCAGGAGAAGAGACAGCAATTGAGCTGTCGGACTGGAAAACAGGAAAGAAAGAAGAGGAAGTAAAGTTGTTGAAGAGGTTCTTAGTTAGATGTCAGAAAGAGCGAGAAGAATTAGAATTTCATAGGTTTTCACATGTTTGCCGGATGAAGGGATTTTTGGAGAGTCGAAGAACAGATTTTGCACAGTTCTGGGCAGAAATATAAGCTGAGTGAAAGTCAGGAGTTGGATGGCGACGGTACCTTCTGAAAGCCTTCTCTCTGCTGCGGATAGCATCAGACCAAGTAAAGTTAAACGAAGGTTTTTTTGCATTAGTAGTAGGAATAGAATATAGAATGTACACCTTCATGCCCAAAGAGAATCACCTTCGTGATGCATTCAGCATATTCGGAAGGGCCCCGGACACGGAATCAGTAATCATTCCGTGAAAAATTACAGAAGTATTGCCTAAGGGCCGCCCAACAACGTTCATTTTATAAGTGATCATGTTATTGTTATTTAATTTTGTGGTTTCGTAAAAGGAACAAACAAACAAACCCGGGACACGGACGGTCAGTAGGCGTTTCGGAACGGGGCGGGAGGACGCAGGTTGCGGGGGCGGTTGTGCAGGTGGTTGTACTGGTGTGGTGCGCTGCGTGGGCATGCGGACTGATCCTCCTTCGCAGAGTCGGCGCTTTGGCCATGCTTGCCTCCTAGGGGCAGTTCAAAAATTACGTAACTCTGCCGTGTAACGTTCCATAAGGCTAGACCAGATGTTATTTAACACTTCCCACACCCCACACCACACACGAAGGGAATCCCGTACGATTTCTAGTATCCTAGTCTACAAAGCGAACTGCAAATCGTACAGTATGTGCGGAAACTGTTGACTATATCACTGTGCATCCACCAATTTGCCAGAAAAAGGACGCTCCAACGATAACAACTGCACGCCAAACTGCAGTGCAGCGTGTGGCGGTCATACATCAATGCGAACTTGTGTGTGTCATCAGGTACATGGAAAATGAAGAATTTGAATGGTTTGATGAGTACGACGTCGACAACGACGATTTAAAAATGCCACCTAATTTATCTGTCGTCATTGGTACACCACTACTTTTCTCCTGAATCTCGACGACAGTAGTATAGCCGCAAAAGGGGAGAGTGCAAGAATGTTGCAGGTTATTATGTAATGTCGCAAAGGGGGGTGGGGTTGTTGCAAAGGGGTGGGGTTGTTGCAAAGGTGATGGGGGTTGTTGCAAAGTGGGGGAGGGGGTTGTTGCAAAATGGGGGTGTTGCAAAGGGGGGGGGAACTTGGAGGCGGCGTTATCCCCCAAGAGAAAGGAGAGAAAGGAGGAGGAGGAGAGGTGTTCACCTGGCAGGAGCCAGGTGCACATTAAGACTTCAGCCGAGTAGGCGTTGTTTTATAGGCTCCTAATCAGCCAGTTGGCGTAAATGGCTTGAGTTGCCAGATACCGCGATACCATTGTATACATTATTATAGACTCCTAATCAGCCAGTTGGCTGTAAATGGCTTGAGTTGTCAGATACCTCTTTTTAGCAGTATTATTGTATACATTATTATTATATACGCCTAATCAGCCAGTTGGCTGTAAATGGCTTGAGTTGCCAGATAGCGCAATGTATTCATTTAATCGAAGACAGAGTTGCCAGATACCATTGTATACACTATTATAGGCTCCTAATCAGCCAGTTGGTTTAGAAGGCTTAAATATTGCCAGATATCGCAATACCGTTGTATGCATTATTATATTTCGAATACCGGTAGTAGAAGGCATAACAATTAAGTAAAACAACATTGCATCATTCTGTTTATTATAAATATATAGAAAATAAATATACATTTGAGGAATATGCATATAACAGTACAGGAAATATATACACACAATTATGGATATATATAAAATAAAATATACATTTCAAATAAATATACACTTCAATAGAAATATGTACATAACAGTACAGGAGAAATACACACACACACACACACACACACACACACACACACACACAATTATGGATATATTTTATAAAATAAATATACTTTTCAAATAGAAATAAATATACATTTCAATAGAAATATGCGTATAATCAGTACAGGAGAAATGTCAAGCAAAATATAAATACAATTCACTTTTTTTTCAAAATACTAAACTCGGTCTTAATCGAGTTTACAATTACATCATTATTGCTCTGCATTACGCAGTATATGCGGCTTAATAATATTTCACCGCTTAAAGTATAGGGAAACCTGTATTCGATATGAAGGGCTTTCATATCGTTCAGTACTATTTTTGTTCCCACTTTACAACCGGTTGGTAAGTCATCTTTAAATACGTCTAGAATACAATCAAAAGCACGCACAAAGAGTTCATCGTTAGCTACATTATTAAACACAAGTTTATAAGAACGCTTTTCCAATCGAGGGTTTATTTCTACCGACTCGAGCTTTTCAATCGTGAACTCACTCAACATAGCGGCAATTGAAATAATCTTCTAAATCGTTACGACAACTGCGCGTTATATAAAGAAATAGTTCTTCAGAGTGAACGGTGTAGGTGAGCTCAGCCTTGTACCGATCAATTGCTTTGTACCAAAGTTCATGGTATTTCAAAGAGTCTAAACCTTTTAAATAAACATCCAGCACTAGACCATTCTCACCAGCCCTACACTCGGTAAACCCATCGAGCAGAGCGGTGTATGCGTATTCAAGTACTGTATCAAAATAAAACATATCCGTAACACGCGCGTCTAATATAGGTTTCAGTTTACGGAATCCGACGATTTCAAACATTCTGTCGAGGATGAAACGGTTTCGCGTAGGAATAAGAGCGTTATTATCAGAAGCATTCTTCCACATCAGCCTTATATCAATGCACGGCCGATCGTTATTTATACACAACGTACATACAACGGCGTATGAGGGTGCGTCACTAATCTGCTCTCTTCTTGTACCTACGTTAGCAGGTATTTTATAACGATCTTCACTCCACTTCTCAACTATCACAAAGATTCTATTCATCTCCTCGATACTAAAATAAACCCGTTTGTTTGTCGGTCTACATTCCGTTTCCAGTACATAGCTAATGGTACCGGAATTACGCCTGAACACGCGCAACGATTTCGTCACGGACACATCGTACGAGGCGTTGAGAATGCTGCTCAAAGGAAGTTCCATCGTATTCGAGGAGCGCACGTCCACTCGGTTCAAGCTCTGAGATAACTATGAGCCGTGTGAGGCACGCAGGTAGGCAGGAATGGTTCGACGGGCGGCTGACTCGATGATACGTGAATGGGCTTGTTCCGCGAGTCGAATTGTTGTACCGGTACAAGAATATCACTACCAGCCTACGCACCAGACAGTTTGGATAAGAACTAGGAACATTTTATGTTTTACTAAACATCTCCACACTCCGGCGCACTATTTGAGAGGAACATATGTTCATATTTTTCCTTTCTGCCCATCAAACGATACTCGTCTCTAAACTCTGTTAAAAATTCACGCAGGGCACTAGCCACAACCTCACTACGAACCTCATCATGATATACGTTAATATAGTGATAAAAATACTTAAGATTGTCCATGATCACGAGATTCACATTTTCAGTCGTAGGGTATGAGATAATCGACATGGTGTAGCATGACGTAATACCGCTTGTAACACCACCCATCAGCAAGACTCATTATCCATACCTGCTGCTTCTCTTCTGCACGCGTTGTTTCTTTTACTTCACGGTGTATGTGAGACTTTATAAAGTTTAGCTCTGCAGTATACTTCAGCACATCGTCTGTGCAACGAAAGCCTTCAACGGTCTCACCAGAACATCCGTAGAGTATTTGTACATCTTGGAACTTCGCACAATCCAATGTGTTTTTAAAAGAGGCATAGGAGGGATGAATAGGAAGTTTTTCGGTATCCACCACATCCTGGCACTTTACTGAATACCATTTCGTAAACGTTGTACAAGCAATATTAAAGGTAGCCATTTGAATACACGTCTGATCTGAATACACGTCTGATCTCTCGGGCTTACTGCGGTCGACTGACCACGCAGGGATTCCCAGATAGTAGCATGACTCACGGTCTTACAGTGGGCGGAGCTTAGAACTTTCACCTACACACACACACACACACACACACACACACACACACACACACACACAAAGGAGAAAGTGAAACGCTATTTGAAACATGATTTATTTAATAAACGAGATATTCAAGTCATATATATTTACAAATACGATTTAATAAACGAGATATTCAAGTTATATATATTTACAAATACGATTTAATAAACGAGATATTCAAGTTATATATATATATATATTTACAAATAGATACGATTATATACAAGACGTGTGAGTTAGAAGCATCATTGGTATCCAAAGGGTACGGTATCATAGGTACCAGGTAACTGGTAACGTTTCCTATAGGTGTTACGGCACACCATCGTACCCCTAAGTTCCTACACGCCCCCCAGCTTCTGCGCCCGAAAATTGTGGGTGCCTACAATTAGTTGGTGAGGTTGTTCATCCAAACATACTAGATCCTTCAACGACTCAAAGTTAACAACCTCCCGATTCGCATGGTTGAGCGTAATACCCTTTGCCTTCACGATATATTTCATTTCCTCCCCCACCCTGACCCGTACTCCATAAGTCTTAGGTCCTGTTGAGGCAAAAGAGTCGGCGTATGCGTTGTCCCCATACTCATCCTTGATCTCATCCGTGAGCTCGCCGAGGAACTCCCCAATAGTGGGCATGTATTCACCCTCCCTCTCTGTGAATATCACGCTATCTGTATCGGCTTACAATACTCTCCGCCCAAGAGAATGCAATAGACCCCAAAGTTTTATACGGGCGTAGGCTGTTGTGAAGCTGGCCACAGGTATGTTTGTAACCCTTGAGGTATCTGTGGCAAATTCAGTGTTGTTGTACTTTATTACGTAAGTATTACCTACATTTACGATCTCCATGACCTCTTTATCGGGGGCATTGGCATAATCCCAGACATCGCTATAACTTTGTGCCAAATGAATGCTCCCTCTGCCGGTATTCTGCGCAAATTTTCCCCATAGACTGTTTAGACACAACTTTGCACTAAAGCGCTTGCCAGGATTCTTTACAATTTGGACACGATCAAGTTGTATACCTTCGCGGTCGCGGTAACGTTGAATATAGGCAGACTTTTCATCTTCGGTATCAACTCCTCGCGGATACCCTGATGCCTCAACCTTATCCTTCAAAAAGGTGTTTATATATGGTGTGAAAAGGTTGGGTAGCTTCTGAAACCTCCACACCTCATGTATCTTCAGTATTCTATAACCATGGCGCACGGCTAGGGCCAACTCAGGACTTGTATATACGCCTCTGATCTTACGCTGGTGGGGTATATGGTTACATTCGCCGTTATCCTCTTCCGCGCACTTCACGCACAGGGGAAACATGAGTTTGTCGTCGATAACGACAGGTAAGATCGGCATCCATAAATTGCGTGGGGGAGTACGTCTACGAAAGAGAGCCCAAAGTAACGATCATTCAAATTTTTTGAAAATTCATTGATGGAGGGTAGGCTAGGTCCCACCAGTTTCTCAGGAGCGCCCACGGGGTACGGATTGCTCTTCATCACGTATGGGTATAAAGAACAGAAATCGTAGTAATGGAGCTTCACGCCCTCCGTAGGTGGGAAGTATAGTCTGAAAGGATTTGTACGTCCTCCAAACAAGCTATCATAACATTTGAGAGGATCCAGTACCATTGAACGCTTGATCGCTTTTATTTCCTCACGGTACACCTCGTCTGTCTCCATCCATGCATCATATTCATGCTCCCACAAGACTTTGTGAGTGAACTGTGATCCTATAAGTTGATCGCGGGTGCGGGTCGATGCAAGACAGTCGGCAGGAGACCTACCGTGGATATCTCCGGTGATTCCGCACTCAGGACGGGGGCATCCATGCCACCAGCAACCGTTAAAAGAGTACACAGTCTTCACACCAGTGACACGGTTTTCACTTAACCCATCAACCCAAAAAACACGTCCATTAATCTTAATGGGTACTTCACCCGTGTTGCGGGCGTGCTTTATGTATACACCTGTCTGTTGCTGTAGGTGTATGAGCCAGTAAATAGCCTTGTGCTCGTAACTACGGGGATTGTTTCGGTGAATAATGGCTAAGGTGTCTTTCGGCATGAAGTTATTCTTGAACACCGTAAAACATAATGATGCGATGGTGGTTGCGACTTGCAGTGGATCGCATTTGAAACGGGCTATGTACATCCTTCTAAAGGCCTGGAAACATACTCTAAGCACGCGCACATCATTCACGCAATAACGCTCACATTCATCAGCTATATTATAAGGGTTACTTTCATTAAAACTGTCGTAGTATCGATCAAAGTCTTCACGTTCATCCATACAGTCAAAATAATGTTTGAGGGGTGGTGGGCCTACGTAGTTTAAAGTCTCGCTGGTGAGGAAAGTGTATGGGAAGTATCCTTTGGGAACTTCAGCTGCTACTCCCATCACCTTGGGTAGCTTTGCTAATTTACAAGGTGTGAATAATAAAGTATCTTTAAATTGTACATTGCCTCTTATCTGCATCTGTATTAATTTGTTGCCTCTTTTCAATGGATCACCTGTAAATATCTCAGAGGATTCGTGTTCAAGCAACTCCTTATAAAGGAACTGCGTGTCAAACTTTGCCCCGTTATGGGCGAGATATACACAGTCATTTTTTTGAACTTGTCGGCTAACTTGACAATATAGGACACAAATAGTTTCACAGGACTATCGCTGACATTCGTTTTAAAAACGTTTGTCCGTTTACCACATTTGGGGCACTCGTCACATTCGATATCCATACACTCATCACAGATAGTCTGGCTCACAAGTAAATGTGGAATTACCTCTTTGGTTTCAGCGTTCGTATATGTTTCTATATCGTAGTATACAGTTATACAAGGGTTATTTTTAGGCTTAGCATCTTTCATATAACATACATGCTTTACTCCATCCGCCTTATATTCCTCCTGGCATGTAGGACAGTGAATTACGTCACACTTGTGCTTAAATTTTCCCCAATTATCCATTGTGTGAAACATACCACATTCACAGATTCTCATTTTCCTGCACGTGCCAATTGATTTATGGAAATCAAAACAGCTATTATTGAAAAATGTGCGTCTACACACATTACAGTCTCTCTTCTCAGCTTCAACTACACGGCTTTCACATTTGGTGCTTTTACACTGCTCACATACCATGTGACATTCTTTACAATGTCTCACTATATCATCCGCAAACTCGAGGCACCCCTTACACAAATCATGATGTCTCCCATATTTTCGACTTTTGTCATAACTCGCGTAAAGCCACCTTATATTACGGATGGGGAGATACGTTGTCCCTGACAATCCTAAAATAAGTAGGGGCCTTGTACGATCTCTCACACAGCTTTTAAAACATACACAGTCCTACGACGATCATCCAACCCAAACACAACTATGCGGACATTCATTTCCTGTTCTACCCTTCTCAGCTCTTCAGGACCCATATTACAGTCAAATTCAAGTTCACAGTCTACAGCTAGTTTACGGGCACGCTCCACGACTGTAGGCGACCAAATTTTTTGAGTTCGTGTATTTTGTACAGTAAACATACGTGCTAAGAGTACTGCTATAAAGCCGCAACCACGATCGACGTTTATATGCCGTCTATAAATAGCTTGAGAATTGAAGTTAAGAGTATACGGTATGGCACTATGACCCGCAACACGGTATACATGGTCAATATTTACCGTGAAGTTGTCCATATTGAAGGCTATACTACTTTGGGCGGCTTGCATTATACGCCCTAAAATATATTCTACATCTTCAGCCGCCAAACGTCTAAATGGCACTATCACCCAATAATCGTCTACATCACCGTCATCTGACCCGAATCCAAAGGACAGACTCGTCCTGACTTCACGCTCGTCACGATTCTGAAGAGCAAACTCTATAATATGCTCTACAACCCGGCGTAGTCCGCGCTCAATTCCACTGCTATACATGACTCTAGGGTCGACCCTGACTCTATACCGATTTCTAGTCAAGGCTGGGTGGGGGCTGCGGATCGCACCAATTCCAGCGTTATACCATCCTCAACAGAACGGGGGGCGGCGGATGAATTAGTGGATATATTAGCGGAAGGTGCTGCTGATGGGGGCCCTGTTGCGTAGGAGGTTGATGGTTGGGGCTCTATTATTGTAGACTTAACAGAACGGGGGGCGGCGGATGAATAAGGGGATATATTAGGTGCTGCTGGGGTGTTGTTGCGTAAGAGGTTGAGGGTTGGGGATCTATTACCGCTGCAACAGACGCGTATTTCGGTCGCTTTATACCTGACGTGGGTATCTCATACCTCCGCTTTGGACGTGTTACCGGTATCGCTGGTGAGGGTTCAGGGGAGGAGATCACAACTACACTGTCGTCGAGGTCATCCGTAATGATGGGCTGCTCTACCTCATCGTCATTCACGGTTCTGTGGGAGAAGAAATATAAGGATCAGCACTCAAAATTTGTAATATTTTGTAAATGACTCACTTAGGAGTGTGACGTGTTAGAAATGGACTCTGTAGAAAAATTCAGATTCACGAGCCCATCCACATGTATTATATCTGGACCTACAGGATGTGGTAAAACTGTGTTTATGCTTAAAATCATTAAAGAAAAGGGGGAAATGTTCTCGAAATTTGTGCATAAAGTTATATGGTGCTATTCGACGTATCAATCAGTGTTCAACGAGTACCAAGATGATATTTTGTTCCACAAAGGCGTATATGACGTTAATTCGTTAAAGGGAAATGAACATACAATCATTGTAATTGACGATATCATGTTGGAGATGGATAAAACGTTTGCCGAGACATTTACAGTATTCTCCCACCATCTTAACATAAGCGTGTTCTTCATCAATCAGAATCTATTTTTCAAAAATAGATACATGCGCGATATGTCGTTAAATACGCAATATCTAGTCTTATTCGCGCAACGTAGAGATGTATCACAAATTGGGGTATTAGCCAATCAAATGTTCCCGAATCAGCGTAAGGAGTTTTTGGAAGTTTATAAAGAAGCTACAAGCACGCGTTACGGATATTTGCTTTGCGACCTTCATCCGCGAAACACGTTTAGAGTGCTTCTGCGAACGAATATATTTCCAAACGAGCCTGAAACGGTGTATATTCCAGAATGACAAAGAGACTAAAGAAATACTGTGAATTAATAAAAATCTATCATCGACTGCCCCGGGCAATGCAGCAGATGTTTATTAAAAATATCGATGCCGACTTTTTAAAATGCATCTGTGAAATCTGTCTTAACGTTATAAATTGCAATGTATCAATGAAAACCCATCAGAAGGCTCGCCTACGCCGCTACAAGAACATAATACGTGCACTCGCTCGTAAAAGCCAAACTGTAGCGAAGAAAAAACGAATTATTGTACAAACAGGAGGGTCACTTCTCCCCATCTTATTTTCAGTTTTGGGTCCTTTACTGACTAGATTAATATAATGAAGAAAGTGGTAGTGATTCCCCACGAGGTGTACGCCTCACTGCAAAGGAATCCAGACACGTATCTAGATCCCCGTAAAAGCAGACTTAAAAGAATGGAAAGCGAATTGTTAGCCCTATTAAATAGTGAAAAAACACCTGATGAGAAAAGAATCTTATACTAAGAAGCTCTGCAGAAATTTCTTCACGAGTACGAAAATTATAAGAGCCCTACAGAGATTCCTGTGGTTATTAGGCACAGCACGGGGGACGATGGCGACATAGGATCTGTACCCGACGACACAGCTGACCAACCAAAAAGATTAGCCACACAACATATCGAACATGTATTAAAAAATACCCTCCCACTTACATTGAGGAGTAAAGGCTTAAGTCTTTATAATCTATTGAATGAGGATCCCGCCATACAATGGACCGATACAGGGGAGATCATTGTGGAAGGATCAAAGGTACAGGGATCGAATATCGTAGACATTGTCCATGATCTGGTGAGAAAGTGGGATAGGCCATCACCATCAGGATGGAAGTATATTTAAGCAAGACTACAACAAATAAATGTCCCTAAAACGTTGATAGGAAATCTGAACAGGTTAAAAGACTTGGAACATGCAACGCCTGTGACACAATTGAAGGCGCCGTCACCCCCGGCGGTAACACCTTTGAAGAGGAGCAAGAAGAGGTTAAACCAACCCTACCCACGTGCCTCTAAAATACGCAAATGGCTAACGTATTAACTAAACGCTATTATGACATTTCTACCCCATCCTCTTACGGCGGCGTAGATAGACTGTACAGAAGTGTTTACGGAGTAGGAAAAAAAATGTTGAAAGATTTTTGAGGGAGCAGGACGCTTATACGCTTCATAAGCCTGTGAGAAAAAGGTTTAAAACAGCCAAGACAACGGCTTCCTCGATTGATTCTATTTGGCAAGCAGATTTAACAGACATGCAAAGATATTCTGTGTATAACGATGGTTACCGCTACATTCTACTCATAATAGACGTATTCTCTAGATATCTGTGGCTAGTTCCTCTGAAAAATAAATCACCTGAAACAGTTGCTAAAGCCACCAAAACGCTAATGTTAAAAGAAAACAGGGTTCCTGGCTATTTTTGTACGGATATGGGGAAGGAATTTATAGGCCGTGCTTTTCAGAATATGTTGACAGATTTTAATATCAGCTATTACACAACCAATTCTATACATAAGGCTTCTTTAGCTGAAAGAGTTCAGCGCACCATAAAGGAACGCATCCACCGTTATTTTACACAAAAAAACACATACAGATTTCTAGACATTCTGGAATCATTGGCATCATCCTACAACCGCTTACACCATCGCACGATTGGGGCAACACCTAACGAAGTTTTAGAAAGAGGTACGCTCCCGAGAAGAGATGGATCACCACCACCACCACACTCTGCGCGCTTCAAAATCAATGATTATGTAAGGCTGTCGCGTTCGTGGAATAAATTCGCAAAGGGTTTTGAGCAAGGTTGGACACGCGAGATTTTTAAAGTTAGGGCTGTGAGACCTAACGGTGAGATAATGATGTATTACATTGAAGATTTGAATGGGGAAGAAATCTCAGGAGGCTTTTACCGCGAGGAATTGCAGAAAGTTGCGTTTAATTTAGAAAAAAATGTGTTTAAAATTGAGAAAATTTTAGGAAGCAAAGGTTCAGGAAGGAGAAAAATGTACCTGGTGAAATGGCTAGGGTACCCAGAAAGCTTCAACACCTATATAAAAGCTGATGCAATAATGAAGCTTAAATAGTATGCAACATGGCTCCTAACCATTTCTACGTCACACTCCCGTCCTCCTCATCCCTGTCTGTACACCCTAACAACACACTAGCCAACTTTGTAACAGAACTCCATGGTCACATTGAATTGGGTCGTGATTCGTATGAGGTGGGGATATGCGAAATTCAGCTGGACACCGTCTTTTTATATATTGAACATAAAGAAACCGTTTTTACGATTCTTAGAGACATTGACGAGTGTGAAAAAGCTGGGGTAGCTATGGATGAAACTATGCGCATCGCTGGGACTAAGATTGCACGGTATTACAGTACAGAAGTAAGACTAGGGCCGGGTCAATATGGTTCGGCCGAGGATGTTGTGAGAGGCTTAAACGTAAGTTTAAGAAACTGAAACCTTACGAATGATTTAGTATATGAAATCGTAAACAACTCTGCACATTAAGGTGGAGTGAAAATATCATTTTTGGATTTTTAATTTACTTGAGTGTGGAAAAGTTGCCAATGGGCTTTAGAAACAAGCATGTGAAATTATAATACAATTGAAGCATTGCTTGATTGACCACCAGCGATTTTAATATATGGCATATTTCATGTTTTAACGATCGCTTTGCCCATCAGGAGTCATCCAAGATGCTGGTCTTTCATCCATGTTTATGCAAATAATTAACAGCTTAGTTTGCTGTAGACTGTGTTATTGCATACTTGAGGTTGACATTTAAGATTACAACATGTGTGGAATGTAAATTAATGGCAATTACAGAGGGTGGCCAAATTATTAGAGCTGATGTGAGTAAGTGAGATAAGAAAGAGTTTAGTTAACCATACATTGATTTAATGCTAGTTTCAGTGATGGTAGTGATTTGGTGCGATAACATATGCAGTCCGTGAGTCAGAGGGGATGGGAGATTGGGAGTGGGGGGAGAGTGAGTAATATGCAAAGCGCGGCTGCTCCGCCAAGCTCAGTGCACATGTGGCAGTGAGAATTGAAGGTTATTTGTGCTGTTATCATCATTTTTTCGTGAAACTTGATATTAAAAGTAAGTTAATTACATATTGATATCTGTTTATAGGTGTTTGACAAGTGAGTGTGACAGTATTAATTTGATATTTCTTTTTCTTGCAGAAATTCTTTAATAGTCTTACATTGCTTACAATTTATAATAATTGTTTTTTTTTTTCAGAATGGAAATTATTACGAGGGAGAAGGCGGCATGTGTGATTTTTGGCGCGCCACGCGAGATACCCACAAATGTTCTTCCCACCTACGCTGATGTTATGAAGGCTTACATCCATACAAGACAACAGCTGACAACGAAGCATAACAAATATCCACCGTTCGCCGAAGTATCAAAAAAAGTTTGCGTTGATGTTGAACTTGTTTGGGAGAAAGCGTCTCTTCCGACCGTGACGCACGGACGAGTGATTGAAACGCTCAGACCGTACAACGAGAAATACAAGAAAATCTTGAAACCATACAAGGCTCGGAAGGACAACGACAACTACAAGCAACAACTTGAACAGTTCAGAGAAGACGCAGATAAACTCTTCGACATTAGCAAATGCAAATGTGTAGATTTCGTCATGAGCTGTAAGTGCGAAAGAGCGGACAAAGTACCACTCAAAGAAAGAAAGTTTCTAGAGGACCAGAGAGGAGCCAGAAAGATGATTATAGGAGGCATCGATTTGGTGGAAACAACAAAGCTACAGAAGAAAATATCCAGGAAAGTCTGTGAATCGAGAAGACACAGCATTCACCAAGAACAATCGAAGCAGCAATGCAATTCTGGAAGCTGCAACGAGGAAGACAAGGACGACGACACCGACAACAGCGACGAAGAATACACCCTATCTAAGTCACACTGTAAACCTGATCTATCGACACTGGAGAGTAAACGTCAAAGAATGACGATGACTGTACGATTACCATGTTTGGCTAAAGCGTGCGATAGAACGGGCGTCTCAGATCGAGCAGCAGCCGTTATTGCCTCATCCGTGCTACAAGACATTGGAATTGTGTCTACAAATGACACCTCCAAAGTCATTGATCGTAGTAAAATTCGCCGAGAAAGAAGTAGAACTCGTCAAGAACTGACAAAACTAGACAGCAGTATGACAGACTTGCCTGGATTGTACTTCGACGGTCGAAAGGATAGAACGATGAAAAATGTACGAGACGCCGCAGGACATGGCCACCGGGACAGAGATACAGAAGAGCACGTCAGCATTATTTGTGAACCAGGTTCATCGTACTTTGGCCACGTGACGCTGTCAAGTGGATCAAGCAAGGCGATTTCCAAAGTAATCTTTGAATGCTTGGCTGCGCGAAGTGTGGATCTCGACAGTGTGAAAGTCGTCGGATGCGACGGAACCGCTGTCAACACTGGACATAATGGCGGAGTTATTCGGCAGCTTGAGGAATTACTACAAAAACCGCTGCAATGGCTCGTGTGCTTATTACATGCTAACGAGCTCCCCCTGCGACACCTGTTTCAGCATTTAGATGGAGCAACTACAGGACCTAAGTGCTTCTCAGGACCGATAGGGAAATCTCTCACAGCATGCACGGAACTCCATATAACATCGTATGAACCTATATCTCCATTACAGCCACTGCCGCATGTTGACGTGAAGGACCTGAGCACTGACCAGCAGTACCTGTGGCAGATGTGTCAAGCTGTCAGTGAAGGACACTGTCCCTGTGATCTAGCATTGCGAAAACCGGGACCATTGAACCACTCGCGATGGTTGACAACTGCCAACAGAATCCTCCGCCTCTATGTTGGCCTCGATGCACCATCCAACAACATCAAAACTCTTGTCACATTCATCATCCGGGTCTACGCCCCAACATGGTTCGCCATCAAGACGCAGCCATCATGCAAAGATGGAGCCAAACATCTGCACGGGATGATGGTGAGAACACGGTACCTCAGCTCCTCTCTAAAGAAAGTCGTCGACCCGGTGATTCGGCGAAACGGCTTCTGCGGACACCCCGAGAACGTGCTATTAGCCATGATCACAGATGAGCGACCACATATAAGGGAACTCGGACTCAGAAGAATCATGAAGGCAAGATCACATGTGTCTGCAAACAAAATCCGCAGGTTTCGAGTGCCACCGCTCAACCTCGACGCGACCGAATACCAGGACATGGTCGATTGGCAGACTTTGACCGTGACGGAGCCTCCTGTTACGATGGATATGACGGACAACGAATTGAACGACATGATCTCTGCTCAAATTTCACCAAGTGTCCTCTTCCCTCGCTTCCCTTGTCACACACAGGCGGTGGAAAGATGCGTGAACCTAGTTACCGAAGCTTCAGCCGCTGTGTGTGGCGAGACGTCCCGCCATGGATTTATTCGGGCTCGCGTCGCTTCTCGGCAGCTTATGCCGAAACTTGAGTCTAAACGTGACTATCAATTCTGAATTAACCATGCATGCATAACTCAGACTCTATCGTTAGCATAATAGTGTACCAAAATAACTAAAAATATATAGTCTGATGTTTACTCGTATTTTAGGTATTTTTGTGTAAAATCGTATATTATTGTAAACTTATAACGTCTGGTGGTCGATCAAAAGATTGTCTGATTTTAATAAACGTTTTTGCATATTGTTCTATTAGTCCATTGGCAACTTTTAAAACCTCAAGTAAGTTAAAATTCACAAAAAAAATATTTTGGGCCATTTTCACTCCACCCTACTGCACATACACTAATCCTAAAATCAAAGACTAACAGACGTCTTAAAGAACATAGAAAGTTCAAAATTCTAACCAACGGCCGATATAGCGCAGCCTTCCAAAGAGACACATTTCACGAGACACAGTATAACTTGTCCAGATTAATGTATCAATTGAAGATGGAGAAATTGGCTGAAAGGTCCCCAGATATGTGCTATATTTACAGTAATATAGTGGAGCACCAGTTTGTTGGGGATACCGAGGCACGCCTGCTGCGCATTGCTCACATCCCCAACCATAGAGGAAAGAGTTTGAGTATTACATATGACAGACCCCATTATGTGAATGTCGCAACTAATTTAATAACCAATATCACAATATATATAAGAACGATTGAGGGTGAAAACTTCCCATTCGGTAACGGGAGCTTAACAGTGAAGCTACACTTTCGACGCACTGAGTTATAATGGATAGAAAGCCTTTCACCGTCTATCGATGGGTGAGATACCAGCGCGGTAGTGGACTTGGATCCATTTTTTCATCCATACTCATACTACGTACGGCTGTTCCTTTGCTGAAGAGGGGTGCCAGATACCTTGGAAGGAAAGCGCTACAATCAGGCCTTAACACTGCAGAAGACATACTGGCCGGGGCTAAACCTAAAGAAGCTCTAAAAAAACATTTAAAGCGTACACGGGACGAAATCATCAAAGATGCAAAGAGAAAAATGCGTGGTGGCGGGAAGAAGAAGAGGGCTCCCCGGAAGAAGAAGGGGTCACGTGGTATTAAACGTAAAGGGCTATCAAAAAAGAAGTGCTGTAAGCGAATGAAACCTATGGTTGACCACTTTTTTGACTGATATAAGCTAAGGACATTGATCTCATGAATCATAGTTTGTTTACCACTTGTCGAGAGAGGAGTCACTATTTCGCCATGGCACGCTTCATCCACCCATGTAGTTCACAATGCTGTAAATCGGAGCTGTCCCTTTTTGAGCTCCCGCCAACCCAAGTTTCTATTGAGCACAGTGACTTTATTACAATTAACCCTTTAAACACAATTAGTTCCCCGAGTGCACCTATAGAATTCGTGATACCCAGCTCAGGTCCTTACTTTTTTGATCCAAGCTGTGTGCACATGTACGCTAAGCTACGTATAGCCAATTCTGATGGAACGGTCTGCGATGACAAATATGCTGTATACCCTGAAACAAACTTTCTGCACTCCATATTCAACCAGTGTGACGTATATTTAAATCAGACCAACATATCGGCAGGCACGGGGTACTATCATCTACGAGCCTATTTGGAAAATGTCCTCAACTTTTCCAAAGAAGCGAAGGCTACCTTTTTAAGTGCGGAGGGATATTATCAAACTAAAGATGAAAATAGTATAAAGGACAAATTTAAAAATTCTAAAAAGAAAATATACGAGTTTCGATTTGTGAATGATCGAGGTCCGTAGTGTAATGGTAGCGCATCCAACCGGCAATTGGAAGGCCCTGGGTTCGATTCCCGGGCGGTTCGCCTCATTTTTCATTTATTCGTGATTTCTCTTCCTCGTGTGCAGAAGCGTTCCTTAATACTTATGTCGTTTCTATTCATTTATATACTCCGTGGTCATTGCAGTTAAATGCACATATTCACGATTTGCGAGGGTGCCCTCTCAGGGCATTGGTTTCTGCCCTATGTAGGAGAGTTTCGATTTGTGAATGATCGAGGTCCGTAGTGTAATGGTAGCGCATCCAACCGGCAATTGGAAGGCCCTGGGTTCGATTCCCGGGCGGTTCGCCTCATTTTTCATTTATTCGTGATTTCTCTTCCTCGTGTGCAGAAGCGTTCCTTAATACTTATGTCGTTTCTATTCATTTATATACTGCGTGGTCATTGCAGTTAAATGCACATATTCACGATTTGCGAGGGTGCCCTCTCAGGGCATTGGTTTCTGCCCTATGTAGGAGAGTTTCGATTTGTGAATGATCGAGGTCCGTAGTGTAATGGTAGCGCATCAACCGGCAATTGGAAGGCCATGGGTTCGATTCCCGGGCGGTTCGCCTCATTTTTCATTTATTCGTGATTTCTCTTCCTCGTGTGCAGAAGCGTTCCTTAATACTTATGTCGTTTCTATTCATATATATATATATATATTTACTTAACATAAGAAAAGAATGTATATATATATATATATATATATAATAATATATATCTAGCAATCCGATCATTGCAAAAAAAAACTGGAAAGGCCTGCAATTAATAAAGGTGTATTTAAACAGAATTTAATTGGAATAACTATCGTCATATTGTTACGCAATGGATGATTAATATTTCTGGAATACATGGCGCTATCTGATGGTGCAATCTGGCACATCAGCACCCGATTACATGGCTTGATGTGGCAACTCAGCATCTGCATACATGGTGCGATCTGACAACTCAGCAACTGAACACATTGCGCTATCTGGCAATTCAGTCAGAATAGAGGCTTATAAAAGACCGCGAAGTTGGTGAAAGACTCATTCCACCTCGGCTCCCAGCCGAGGAAGGACCTCTGGTCCTTCTCTTTCAGGCCCTTTGGTAAAACCCCTTAGTGGCCTCTTAGGTTAGGAAAACGAAAATAACTTGGGGGAGAACTCCTTTCTCTCTCCTTCAGGTGTCTCTCTCTGCTACAGGCGTCTCTCTCTCTCTCTCCTACAGGCGTCTCTCTCTCTCTCCTACAGGCGTCTCTCTCTCTCCTACAGGCGTCTCTCTCTCTCTCTCCTACAGGCGTCTCTCTCTCTCCTTCAGGCGTCTCTCTCTCTCCTTCAGGTGTGCCCCTCCCCCCTTGGCTCAGTCAACTGGCTGATTCAGCCAACTGGCTGATTCTGGCTGATTAGGAGCCTATAAAACAACGCCTACTCGGCTGAAGTCTTAATGTGCACTTGGCTCCTGCCAGGTGAACACCTCTCCTCCTTTCTCTCCTCCTTTCTCTCTGGCCCTTTGGGGGGAATAGCTTGGGGGAGGCCTCCAAGTTGCATGCCCCTTGCAACCTAGGTTGGCAACAAAGGCCAGTACTCTTTTTTTCTTTCTTTTTTTCCTTTTTTTCTTTTTTTTGCAACCCCCACCCCCTCCCCCATTTGCAACACCCCACCCCCCTTTGCAACACCCCATCCCCCTTTTGCAACATTACATAATAACCTGCAACATTCTTGCACTCTCCCCTTTTGCGGCTATACTACTGACGACAACCGTGGGAAGATGACATCTAAATACATCAATATGCTTGTATCATTAGCATTTATCCTTTATTCTTATTGTCTGTTATCATTGTGATAATGGAGGAAGCTTTACCCTATCTATTTTCATTAACTCATTTTCCTGTAAAAATTTACATTGACTCAATATTTGGAACACATTTTATAAATTGATGATGCTGCTGTAACAACTTGGACTATCAATAAATTTTCTAAATTAAAATAAATGTATTCTTAGTGCTATTATGACCCGTTAGGTTCTCAGCACTTTAAATAGAATTAAAAAAAAGTTTATCCATTGGCCACAGGCACAGCAGTTTCATAAAATAGTCATTGGTTAATAACGTTACGTAATGCCACTGGAAACATTCCGTAGCGTTTGGACATAATCAATATCAGCTTATGCAGAGAATGAAATTAATGGGAGAGATTTTATAAATTAAATGTCTACATTGCTATTTACACATGGGAAATAGAGAAACTAGTTCCTTGTTTCAAATTGAACAGTGTAACCATTCAAACAACAGTGAAAAATAGGAAAGGAATAATGTGTCTTGTTCCCAAACTAAAGGCTAGACCTTCAACCGCGAAGGAAAATACCTTTTCTGTCAGAGCCAAGACTGCTCAACCAACTGCCCAAGGAATTTCAGGGCACGAATGGTGTCGCTGTGAAAATCTTCAAACGAAAACTACACAGAGAAAAAATTTTGTTGACTCAAGCAAATATAAATGTCTCAACAAAATTTGTTTTATGTTTAGATACCCCAAAATTTTGCTTCGTGTTAGAAAATTATTTTTTATATAATTTGCTGAAGTAAATAAATATTTAGTTAATCGAGCAAAATCAGCTTTTGTTTTAAACAATTTGTTTAATTTAAACAAATTATTCTAATTTTCGAATTACCAAAATGTCTAACTTATTTTTCTGATTTTTTTTAATCAGAATTTCTTCACTTAACTTTAACGTAACCTGTCAAGCGTCGCTTTTTCTACTTTTACAGTATACGCACTAATAGAAAATATAACTAACCGATAACACTTAAGAGGTTAATTACCACATATTCACTTATGAGCATATATATATATATATATATATATATATATATATGTGGCGATTGGTGACAATTATGTATAGGGAAGCATGCATAGCCTATTTCATATATATATATATATACAATAAAATCACAAAACAACACGTGATCTTTTTAAGCATCAGTCTTGGCTGTGAAATGTCTCTGCGTTTCTTCTAGTTTATTAATTTCTTCCTTTTTATATGGGGACGTCAAAACTGAGCAGTATTCAAGTTTGGTATGATCAGTGTTCTCAGCAGGGGAATCATTACTGTCTTGTCCCTCATTTTGAACGTTCTTAGTACCTGTCCCGCGACTCTTTTTGCTTTATATATATATATATATATATACAGAAACAAAAAGGAAAACATTTAACCTAATCCATATCCGAAATCGAACAGCTTTTCCTGAGATTCTTCACATAACATACAGAGCGTTTTACTTGTTACGCCATCTCGAGTTCCCGGCGCATTTAACAACTTGGGTATTTATGTTTTTGCTCTGCATTAGAATTTTATTAAATCATGGTTTTTTTTATGAATAATTATATAATTGCACTTAACGATTTTATATGTATTTAAAAGAAACTAAAGAAATGCACATTTTATAAAAGTTAACCCTTTATGCATGCATGTATGGGTTGTCGTTCGGAAATATAATTCATCAGTTCCTATAGCATTCATACAGCATTCACAATAAAATTCTACAGAAAGAAAATGAAGAAAAAAAATGCTGTGGTAACTGATTAAAGTGATTATTATATTCTAACCATCGCTTTATTTGATCCAAATAAAAAGATGGTTAACTAAAGTTTGTTTTTCGTTTTAAAGATATGATTTTTCCGTTGTTATAAGAAAATGAAGCAAAAAAATACATTTAGTAACTTTAAATAAAACAGTTACTATATTTTAACCATTACTTTATTTAATCTGAACAAAAAGCGGTCAACTAAACTTGTTTTGTTGTTTTTACTAACACATTCTACTCTGTGTAGACACCTAGTTAGGATAATCCAAGATGAGCAGGGTGTACCTGGCTATATGAAATGGAGAGCACAGGACAGTAACCCTCTTATTTATCAAGCCAACTCGAGAAGAGGGGAACGACTCTGACCTCCGTGATGAATCACCACACAAAATTGTGTAAGGTTGTAAGGTAAGGTTAAGGTAAGGTGTGTATATACAGAAGTAGCTTGATTTCCTGACGTATGGGTGGATCCGCACCGAGAAGAAATGAATTCACCGACGAATCGCAGCCCTCCTTGAAAATCACCCCACAGACCTTAGATCACCCCGCATGACATTCTAAATGGTTTTATTACAGTGTCCCCACCACTACGCACTAATTTCAACACTTATTGCACCAACATAGTGCAGCATAGTACAGAAAATAATAAATAAATAAACGATAAATTAAATAAATAATTAATCAGCTGTTACTTTTATCTTTGGGGAGGAATTTTTCCAAAATTTTCTGGAATTACATTACTCATATCTCACTCAAAAACATTTCCCCTCTTGCTATTTAGAGTATAAATACCATGCAACTCTGCCAACTGAATCGTTGTGTAGTCATATACACCCTTGTACATTATGGTGGAGTGAAAAAAACTTTTTTCAGAATTCAGTTTTGTGGGTGCATCTAAAAGTTAGTCTGTGGTACCAATAAGAAATCTGTAAAATATTAGCTACCTGCGACATCAACTTCACCGGCCCCAAGGAGGTAAAAAATTTTCCCTTTCAGGTGCCCCCAAAAATTAAGGAAAAATTCAAAGATTTAAGCGTATCTTCCGTTAGTTTATGCTATGAAGATCATTTTTGTTTCATTTGACTTGTCTATTTATGTTCTTTAACTTTACTCTTATACATTTGTTTCCTATTCCTCACAGAAATTTGGAAAATTTGGTATTTCATTAAAAATACTAACAAAAAATAAGTTTTTATTGCTTTCGTTGATTGGTTGATGTTAAACGTCATTCAGTGATTTAGTTTTCTTTTAGAAGCTCATAAAATAGCTGCATGGTATATATTGGTTTATTGGAGCAGCTCTCCGCTAATTTAAGCTAGATACGAGCCATGCATATCTCGGCTTAAATTCCCCAGAAATAATTTAAATCTGTGAAAATCTAAACAAATGGAAACTTTAAAATAGTGCTAAAACATCTACTAAAGTTAAGAAACTCCACGAAAGATATAAAAATTCTTATTTTTTGTTAGTATTTTTTCATGGAATACCAAATTTTTCAAATTTCTATGAGTAATGGAAGAAAAGTGTATAAGGGTAAAGTTAAAAAACACAAATAGACAAATCAAATGAAACAAAAATGATTTTTCTAGCATAAACTCAACGGACGATACGCTTAAATCTTTGAATTTTTCTTTAATTTTTTTGGGGACCTGAAAGGCAAAATCCAAAATCTTTGACCTCCTTGGGGTCGGTGAAGTTGATGTCGCAGGTACCTAATATTTTACAATCTCTTATTGGTCCCACATACTAACTTTTGGGTGCCCCTACAAAAATGAATTCTAAAAAAAGTTTCTTCACTCCACCCCATTGTAAATATTAATTGCATCACATAGACAACTTATCAAACATACACAGTTTTAAGCCTAAATGCATTTTAGCAGTAATACTATGATCCAGATAGTGTTTTGTTGTACAGAGTATGGGTACCAGCTACTAATAATGAGACCAACTATACCAACTTCAGTGCCCGTCCGATCTTCATACTAAGAGAACATGGATGTGATTCATCATAAGCGTTCTAAAATAATTACCTTGGCTGACCGCACTCCAAAGAGCCAGAGGGAGATCGCGAAAATTTGTATTGTTCAGAGCACAGTGTCAAGAATCTTGAAGAAACGTGAATCATCTGCGAGCACATCACCCAATTGAAGAGACAGACGTGGAAGAAAACGAAAAACATCTGCTCGTGATGATCGATTTCTTCTCCGTCAAAGTATAAAGGATCCTAGGAAGACCAGCGATGCCTTAGGAAAAGCGCTTTTTGCTGTTGGAGTAACAGTTAGCTGAAGCACTGTCCGCCGCCGCTTGATTGCTAGTGGGAGATTCGCGAGAAGACTAATAAAAAAGCAGCTTCTAACGCTTCAAATTACTGTAAAAAGAAAAGGTTAGATTGGGCTAAAAGGTACAAAAACATGACAAAAGAAGAGTGGCGCAGGGTAATCTTTTCAGAAGAGTCATTTCTTTCTGCAAGGGCAGCGAGGTCAGCACATGCGTTGGTCAGTTGGTAAACCATTGAGAGAGTGTCATGTAGTTGTGTACTGGGCTCCATTAGGGGGGGGGCCTTGTCATTTCAGAGGGAGGGGGCTTTAGCTATGCAGGTAAACCTATTGGAACACCTAAACTCAAAAATTAACAAATGAGGGGTGAAATAAAACAACATACAGTAGGAACTTATTTTTTCTCTCATAACTTTATTAGCATCAGAACATCAGAAGCTTTTTTACTTCCGAAGACTTCGGCCGCAAATTTATTGTAAGCTTCATCATAGTCAACTGCCTTACAAATCAATTTCCACAGAGCAAATAAGAGGCGTCTCCAAAAGTTGTTGACCGAGCAGGGATCTCAATCGACTCTTGACACTAATAGACTGTTTAATTCTAATAAACCACAAAATTTCTAATAATAATAATAAAAATTTACACTACCCTAGGACCCTGGTGTAATAAGCGCACATTACAAAGAATACCTACCTAATAATACCAAAAAACAGGCGCAATCTGTTTGATCAATATAACACAAAGAAGAGAGAAAGCGAGCACGTCCGTCCGGCACGGGGTCGAGTCTATAACTAACTGTACTAACTTGGTACAGTTACTTATAGACTAGACAATACTCTACTCTAATCTTAATTCATGGCTGATAGGCTAAAGATGTTTGGCGCAAGAAAATTTTTGTATTTTTGTTTACAAAAAGTGGTTAAAAGGCAAGGCAATTTTTCAAATTTTTGGTCGCTAAAGGGGCCCATAGAAGGGTAAGGGAGGGCCCCTTGTGCCAGGGCACAATGGCCAGCCCACCGCTATCATGTGGATCAATGTGCAAAAAATCCTCAAAAGATGATGTTCTGGGGCTCCTTCAGCTATTATGGCATCGGTTCATTACATTCTGTTGAAGGGATAATGAGATCTCTCAATATATTGAAAGAAATTTGATTCCCAAGCTGACTAAAAGGATTCCAAATGGAGATGGTGTTTTCCAGTAAAACGTAGCGTCATGTCACTCTTTAAAGGTTGTGACCAAGTTTTTCAGGATTTTCAAAGAGAACAACATTCAGGTGTTATATTGATTGGAGAACTCTACTGATTTGAACCCAATTGAGAATCTGTGGGCTATTGTGAAATCAAGACTTAGAAAAATAATTGTACGAGAATGATGAAGCTGATATAGGCAATAATTGCATTGTGGTACAGAGATGAACAGATTGCAATAAAGTGTGCTCACTTAGAAGATTCAATGCTAAACCATGTTCAGCAAGAGACAGAGGCGTACCGAAGGGGAGGGCGACAGGGGCGGTCGCCCCCCCCCCTTGAGCTAATAAATTATTATTTTGATTATTTTTACGTATTTAATTTACATATTCAATTAAACATTTTGCATATTTAATTTCATTATTATTTTTATTATTTTATTATTAATCATTATTTTGATTATTTTTACGTATTTAATTTACATATTCAACTAAAGACTTTACATATTTAATTTCATGCGCCAATCGAAAAATGTTAGCTAGCTTTCTAGCGATTTTGTTTCATGAGTATTGCGTCATTTTTCATGGCACCTGGCAACCGCAGTTTATCGATTTTTGTTTACATTCATTTAAATATTTAGTTTGTGAACTTTCTAAATTTTGATCATTTTAAGTATTGATTAAAACTTTGTGTGTATGAATGTGTGTGTGTGATCATGTGTGAAGGCCGCTTGGTCTCAAACATGTAACTAATGAATGAAATGAAACATTATGTTATTTTTAAAATTTGGTGTTCAGTTTTTTACACATTTTAAAATTTAGTTTCAAAGTTTTCATTTAATTTACAATTTTTCACACTGTATTGCACACACAAAATTTTGTGTGGATTTTGTTTGGATTTTTTTTATTTCATTATAATGGACTTTAATGTTATGTTTAGTAACAATTCCTATTTCTATTTGTAACTTTGTAGAGTACTATTTGCAGGTGTCACAGGACTAAAGATAATGGACCTTTATAAATTTTTCATAAGAAAAAATGTCCAAATTGACAGTGGTTCTACAGAGCATGATGATTAAAGTACTGTTAATCCAGTAAAATTGCTAGGTTACAACAGGATGAGAATGAAAGTGAAAAAATTTCGGCGCTAGCTCTTGCCTCCCCTACTACTAAAATTCTAAAATGGCTTAGGATCCCGAAACTCTTAATCCGGCCCTGAGAATAATTTTCTTTTATAAAGGTAACAGTCCAAGGAAATGCTTAATCTCGAAATTAGCACTTTTTTATTCTTATGTTAATACAAATCTGAGCATCCTAATTGCGGTTTGCATTGAATATGATATTACTAATCAGATTTTTATCATAATTTTTATTTTTTATAATATAATTTTTATATTTTTATTCATAATGTGTCCTAACAGTAGCTAGTTAATCATCTCTAATCATCTCTAACTAATCATGAACTCGCATAAAAATTATTTATCTCTATTTCAATTACACTGCCCAACACCAATTTTGCTGATTTAATTCTAACACCTGTTTTTAGGTAACTTTGGTGTGCTGATGTCAAAAATCACCTTAGTTTCTGCCTATCACGTCAGGTTTTCGAGCAATCAAATACTGATATTTTGGAGATATCGCATTTTGGCAGGGTTATGCCCAATTTTTTTTCGTTTCAAAAAATAAGTTTTTACATACTCAGAATCAGCATGGAAAAGTAAACAATTGTGCAGGGAGTGAACTTTAATATACAGTGGTAATATTGACACAAAGTGATTAAACGTGTTTAAATAAGCAAAAAATGAATCCATATTAAAACAAGCACGGGACCAGTTTTCTTAACATTGTCTTTTTCTTGTTTTCTTACTTTTCAGTGCTGATAAATTTTCTCTTATAGGACTTCCTAGAATGAGAGATGTCAAGACAATCTCTTTGCAGCAAAACAGCTGTTAACAGGTCTCAAAAATCATAAATTTTGATAAGCGCCCTTCATGGATCACCTAAAATAGGCATATTGCATTGCACGAAAACCTGATGTGATGGACAAAATCTAAGGTGTTTTTTAAATCAGCACATCAATATTATCCAGAAACAGGTCTTAGAATTAAATAAGCAGCAAAACATTTTTTTTTGTTGGGCAGTGTTATACTTCTACGATTAGTTCCAAGTTCGCCCCCCCCCCCTTGGCAAATTTCTGGGTACACCCCTGGCAAGAGATAACAGTCGTTTTATCCCGTTTTTCTTGTTGATTCAATTATTAATATATCACAAGGATCTAATTACAAAATATGAAACAAACTTATACAATAAATAAATAAAGGAATATTAGACATGTAATAACACTGTTGTCGTTTGACATAAAGCATTATGTAGAGCAATCTGGATTTTACACGTCTGACGTCCATGTAATTGTCTCGGACGAATTAAATAGTAATTGGAGTTAATTTCAGTAACGTGACATTATTTGTTGTTTCAGGGGTTGAGAGCTTGGCATCCGAGGAAATTATGGATTTTCGTAAATTTGAGCGTCGGAGTGTCATAAAGTCCTTATAAAAGGTGGCAGGGTGAGTCAAAAGTCCGGAAACATAGGAAGGATAGGAAACTTTTATTGCAAAAAGACATGTGTTACAAGTAATGTTATAAGATGTGCTCTATATGTTCTCCTTTCACTTCCAGAGATTTCTTGACTCTGTTTCCCCACTCGAACTGGACTCTTTCCAGGACATCGGGCTGGATTGCAGCACAGGCTAACATTAGTCCTATATTTCCGGACTTTTGACTCACCCTGTACAGTAATAAGATGAGTCAAGGAATTCAAGCGCGAGCGTAAGAGTCTTCAGGATGACCTCCGGTCATGACGACCTTCAAATGCCATTGACGAGAGAATTGTGACCCAAGTCGGGAAATTAATTATGGCAGGTAGGCCCATCAAGGTCGCTGAGATTAGCACTGAAGTTGGAATTTCACATAGAAATGATGTAGCCATCATCCATGAGAATTTGGTATGTCTAAGGTTTCGGCAAGATAGGTTTTCCGAAACCTTAGCGCTCAGGATCGACGTCAGAACTTCCAGAAAAATGCCCCGGTCCACAAGGCCTATGTTGCACAAGCTGCAATTAGTGACTGTAGTTTCAAGACATTCAACCACCCTCCTTACAGCCCAGACCTAGCCCGAAGTGACTATTATCCATTTCGAAACTTAAAATTGCACCTGCGTGGTCGCCACTTTGAGGATAATGAGGAGCTCACAGAGACTACTGAAATCTGGTTTGACCAGCAATCGGAAGACTTCTATATGACTGACATCAAGAATAATTTTCCGTTCTAGTGGTATGAAATAGTTTACATAGATGACTGGGTAAAAGAGGGATATCAAACTATAAAAGGAGGTAATATATTAAAATTAGTGACCAACTGAATGCACGGAATATTTCAAGAATATGTTACTACAAACAAAGCATGAAACCACGTTTAAAAATAGGAAGAGATTAAATGTTTACTGACAAAATTAATTATCCACTAAATTCACCTTCAAGAAGAGCGATTTTTTACCCGCCCCCAAAATACACACACACACACACACACACACACACACACACACACGTGCGCATCCCCGCATAAACGCGGTGCCGACTTTTTTAAATCCATGTATCTAAACACTAATTAACCAAACCTAATTTAACTTAACCTAATCTCAGCGGGATCAAACTGAGGAGGGCGTGATCAGTATTTGGGGGTAAGTGAGGGCTCAAAGGGTAGTTTCTGTTAAGTCATTAAATAGCGAGGTACTCTGAGCTAATCTAGCTTAACCTAACCACACCAAGCTTTAACTAACCCAACGTAGCGTAACTTAATTAAATCATGATCAACATACCGTTTTTTCGACAATAAAAATGTTTCTAGATTTTTTATATAATTTTATTAATGTTTCGATGTATAAAAGTGTTACCTCACAAAAAAATTCCCCAATACATCAGTGACTTATCACATACGAAACCTCACTTATGCTCAGTTGTCTACGCACACAGAAACACACGTAATCATTGCTAAATATTAAGATTCGGAAACGAATAGTTAAAGTATATAATTTACATTCCCTTTGAATATGCTCAAATTTCACAAGAGCTCGAAACAAACTTGCTCTAAATGTTTTAATTAACTTTGCAACAGACATGCAGCGAAAATTTAGATTGGAAATATGAAATTTTACCGCCTGTCTTATTAGCCCTTGAATGAAAGTTGAAATTAAATTTAGTTTGTTAATATTTATAACATTTTTAAGCAGAAATTTTATATACAGGGTGTCCCAGAATTAACTATCTATTTCAATGAAATCGGACAAATTTAATAAAAACTGACATACTTTTGTGTTTATTACTAAATTATGATACAAAAACAAATAGATTTATAAATCATAAGTCAAAACTTTATTGAGAAGTTTCAACATGTGCACCGTCTGTATCTCTGCAAATTTCAAATCTATCCTCAGCGCTGCGAAACACATTTTGAAGCATTTCAGGTGTTATCTCCCGCACTGCCAACTGGATGCGTTCTTTAAGTTCAGCTAAACTATTGATCTTTTGGCGATAAACCTTTGTTTTTATGAAACCCCATGCAAAGAAATCCAGGGGTGTCAAATCCGGAGAACGCGGAGGCCAAGGTCGAGGTCCTCCACGTCCAATCGACCGATTCGGAAGGCGTCTGTTGAGGTATTCTCGAGCAATTAGAGCATAATGACATGGTGCTCCATCTTGTTGAAACACAACATTATCAAGAATGCCATCATCAAGAAGCTGTGGTTCGAGAAACTGCTGAAGCTTATCAAGGTAGACGGTACCTGTTACAGTTGCTTCCGCAAAGAAGAATGGGCCATAAATTTTGGATTTGGTCATTCCAAGCCACACGTTAACTTTTGGAGAGTCTCTTTGCCATTCTATGACTTCAGACGGTCTTTCATTGGACCAGATACGACAGTTGTGTCGATTGACTTTACCACACGTGTGGAAAGTCGCCTCATCACTGAATAAGATGTTATCCAATAAACTTTCATTTTCGATTTGATCCACAATTTCTGCACACTTTGCTGCTCGATTTGGATAATCCTCTTCATTTAGGGCATGCAGTACTTGAATGTGATAAGCCTTTTTCATCAGTGTCGAACGCAACATTCTATGAACTGTTGTCTTGGATATGTTAAGTCTTCGACCGGCCTCCCTAACCGAAGTTGTTGGTTCATCCTCAAACAATTGTCGTACCTGTTCGGTACTGTTACGTGCTGTCCTTGGGCGTCCTCTTCCCACCTCGTCGTGTACGCATATAGTTCTTTTAAATTTGTTCATAAGTTCACGAATCGCTTTGTCTGTAGGACCGGTTCTGTGGAATCTTCTTGTAAATTTTTCTCTGATTTCATTACATTGCATTCCTTTGATACGGGATGTTACAACAAAGATGCGTTCTTGTGTATTCATTATTAATAGGGTTCTGAAAGAGAATGAAAATAAAACTATGAAAAACTGCAAAAATTATGAAAATAAAATTATGAAAAAAATTTAGAAATTTATACATTTTTAACACATATTAAACATGATAAACATAAATAAAAGTGTGTTTTTAAAAAATTTGTCCGATTTCATTGAAATAGAGAGTTAATTCTGGGACACCCTGTATATATATATATATATATATATATATATATATATGCACTAAAATCGCAGAATAACACGTGATCTTATTAATAAGCAAACAACCACAGGGAAAAGGAAAAGGAAACACGAAGTCCGAGCGCTTTCGTAATATATTCACATCTTCAAGGAGAAACAAAAAATAGAAGGAGATTACAAAGTAAATGAGTTAAATACACAAGCAAAAAAAAAAATTCACAATCGGCAACTCAAATTAAAGACCATAAAACCCTCTAAAGATTTTTTCAATAGATAACATAATCTGTAGGCTGCTAAATTACTAAATATAAAAGAACTATATAGATGAAATTAGACAAAAAACAAGTACAGAGAACAGAAATTATTATAACGGATATTAGAACTAGTATTTAATTAAAGCAGGCAATTAAATTGCAAGAATTTAATGAAAACAAAGGGAATGGTGCCATCGTCTTACAGAATATTCCAAAATTTCTACAAACAGTCTGAAAAAATTGTTTTCCCAATAGCCAACCAGTTGAAAGTCCAATAAACCACCCAGCACCTGAAGATTATATACGAAAGAAATATTACAATTAAAATGGACACATAAGAATGTTAACAGTTCTTAAAATAATATTTATTTATTTAACCAAGAAAACCGTTAAGGGGCAAGAATGCGGTCAAGAAAACAATAGGCCCTTCGCCAACTTTTTAACAATGCAAGAGTCTAATTTATACAGCCCAGGGCTAATATTAAGGACCAAGTCCGCATTATTCTTGATCACACTTGATTCAAGTATATTTCTGCTAACAATAGATTTACTAAACCTTAATTTGGAAGCATTTTTCCAGTCAATGGGATGATTAGTATCTCTTATGTGAATGAAAATGGCGTTAGATTCCTGGCCACTTCTTATACTGTATTGATGCTGCTTAATACGTAACTCAAGGGTCTTACCAGTTTGGCCAATGTAAAATTTATTACATATTGTGCATGGGATTTTATATACACAGCCCTGTTCACTTAAAGGGGAGTTCTTAATCAATGAATTCTTAATTACATCTACATTTTTGAACGCAATATTTACGTTAAAAGTCCTCAGTAGATTCGGCAGATCAAGGAAATTTTCTCTGAATGGTAACACTAAAACATTTTTTGTGTTATAAGGAATCTTATCCTTTACTTCGTAGAAGGTTTCCTTTGCCATTTTTAAGGACTTATCTATGCAATTCTTTGGGCATTTTAAATCAAACGCAATTTTGTATATTTTACTAATTTCGTCGTCAATGAACTCTGGGCTACAAATTCGTAGGCCTCTTAGGAACAAAGTAGAAAGAACGGATCGTTTTACGTTAATGTGGTGATCAGAATAATAATGTATATAGGAACAATTATTAGTGGGTTTTCTGTAAATATTGTACTTAAACTTTTTTCCAGACCTATATATTAAAACATCTATAAAAGGGATCGAAGAATCTTTTTCTATTTCAACTGTAAAATTGATAGAGGGAGTTAAATTATTAAGTTTGGGTAGGAATTCATTGAGATTTAAAGTCACTGGCCAAAGACAAAGAACATCATCTACATATCTAAACCATGGAACATAATTTGGCAGAATCTTCCTTAATAACTTACTTTAAAAAAACTCCATATATAATTTACTTAAAATGGGGGAGAGAGGGTTTCCCATCGCCATACCAAATTTCTGCCTAAAATATTCATTACTGAACACAAATTTTGAGTCTACTATGCACAGCTTAAGTAATTCTATAATTGTAGCCACAGGTAATGGCAAATTATGCTTAACCAATTCTTCCGAAAGAAACACTAATAGATCCTCCACCGGGACTCTTGTAAATAAAGCGGTAACATCAAAGCTTACCAATCGAAAATTGTAATTGACACTGATACTATTTAATTTTTCCACAATGTCTACATTATTGTTTATGTGTGATTGTGAAATTGTGCCGAGGAGAGGATTAAGAATGGAGACAAGCCATTTGGATAGCTTATATGAGATAGATCCTATAGAACTAACAATAGGCCTTGCAGGATTATTTGGCTTATGAGTTTTAATCAGGCCATACATATAGGGTAATGACGGTGAAGTACTCAAAAACTGTTTAAGTAATATTTCATTACCCTTCAAAAGTTGTTTAATTTTCTTGTTAAATTCACTGTTCACAGTTTCAAAGGGATTGTTACTTAATTTCACGTAAGTGTCCGCATCATTCAAAAGATCATACATTTTTCCTAGATAAACGTCTTTATTGAGTATCACTAAGGCATTTGATTTATCGGCTTTGGTTATATGTAGATTCTTATCTTTTCTTAAAGCTTCATAAGAGTCGAAAAACCTCTGTGGACAATTTGGAATAGAGGGTTTAGACATGGCACTATATACTATACCTTTACAAATATTCACATCCTCTATTGGTAAATTATTATATTTTTCTAAATTACAGAAAGCCTTAGCTATTTCTACATAGTCCACATCCTTTTTAGCTGCTGAAAAATTTATTCCATATTCAAGAGCCGTAACCGTATTTTTATTTAACACTTTATCTGATAGATTTATCACAAATCCAGTGTTAGCATCCTTAGTCCAATCACTTCTTTCCATTAGAATTTGTAACTTAATATCCAGTTTCCTTTCCACAACACTACATTCTCGTCTAAGTTTGTTATAACAATAGTCCAGTAACCGTTGTTTCCATTCAGGTGGAATTGCCCTATCAAAACTATATCTTCTCGCCCTGGTAACTTTAAAAGTTTCTTCGACTTCAATCTTAGTAATTTCTATATGCTTCTGCAACACTATTCTCTGGAATTCATCGAAGGGGCGTCCTCTCAAATCATTGAGTTCATTGACGACGAAATTAGTAAAATATACAAAATTGCGTTTGATTTAAAATGCCCAAAGAATTGCATAGATAAGTCCTTAAAAATGGCAAAGAAAACCTTCTACGAAGTAAAGGACAAGATTCCTTATAACACAAAAAATGTTTTAGTGTTACCATTCAGAGAAAATTTCCTTGATCTGCCGAATCTGCTGAGGACTTTTAACGTAAATATTGCGTTCAAAAATTTAGATGTAATTAAGAATTCATTGATTAAGAACTCCCCTTTAAGTGAACAGGGCTGTGTATATAAAATCCCATGCACAATATGTAATAAATTTTACATTGGCCAAACTGGTAAGACCCTTGAGTTACGTATTAAGCAGCATCAATACAGTATAAGAAGTGGCCAGGAATCTAACGCCATTTTCATTCACGTAAGAGATACTAATCATCCCATTGACTGGAAAAATGCTTCCAAATTAAGGTTTAGTAAATCTATTGTTAGCAGAAATATACTTGAATCAAGTGTGATCAAGAATAATGCGGACTTGGTCCTTAATATTAGCCCTGGGCTGTATAAATTAGACTCTTGCATTGTTAAAAAGTTGGCGAAGGGCCTATTGTTTTCTTGACCGCATTCTTGACCCTTAACGGTTTGCCTTGGTTAAATAAATAAATATTATTTTAAGAACTGTTAACATTCTTATGTGTCCATTTTAATTGTAATAAGTTATTTCTTTCGTATATAATCTTTGGGTGCTGGGTGGTTTATTGGACTTTTCAACTGGTTGGCTATTGGGAAAACAATTTTTTCAGACTGTTTGTAGAAATTTTGGAATATTCTGTAAGACGATGGCACCATTCCCTTTGTTTTCATTAAATTCTTGCCACTTAATTGCCTGCTTTAATTAAATACTAGTTCTAATATCCGTTATAATAATTTTTGTTCTCTGTACTTGTTTTTTTGTCTAATTTCATCTATATAGTTCTTTTATATTTAGTAATTTAGCAGCCTACAGATTATGTTATCTATTGAAAAAATCTTTAGAGGGTTTTATGGTCTTTAATTTGAGTTGCCGATTGTGAATTTTTTTTTTTGGCTTGTGTATTTAACTCATTTACTTTGTAATCTCCGTCTATTTTTTGTTTCTCCTTGAAGATGTGAATATATCACGAAAGCGCTCGGACTTCGTGTTTCCTTTTCCTTTTCCCTGTGGTTGTTTGCTTATATATATATATATATATATATATATATGTACAGAATATATAACACAAAAGAGATAATAGAAGAAAATTTAAACTGCATTGGGACAACGTTTCGAACTTTATATAATATCAAGTCCGTACAGCAGAGTAGGCAATGCTAGAAATTTGAGCATTGCCTGCCCTACTGCACGGACCTGATGAAGACCCTATGTATATTACTGTAGGCTCGAAACATTGACCTTATAGAATTTTTAAGTTTCAGTTCTTTCTATTCTTTTTAATAGCATTTATTCTTGATGTATTTCATACAACACGGTTTCACAGTAGTGTTGATTTCAGGGTTACTTTAGTAAACGAAGACGACAACTAAATATGTGCGTTGACTGAAATCAAGCCTTTTAGTCAATAGGACTATAACTAATAACGAATACTGCAGAAAAACTATAACTAAAATGAAACTAACAATGAAAACGCGTTACATGAAAAAATCGAATTTCGACCCTAAGCAGTATATGGATTTCAGATTTCAAATATACATTTCAGATTTTCAATGAAAATGACTAACCTAACCTGACAAACTAACCTAAGCAGACCTAACCTAACTTAACCTAACGTAACCTAACTTAACCTAACCTAACCAGACCTAACCTAACCTAACCTATCTTAACCTAACTGAACCTAACCTAATTTAAACTCATTTTTTAATATCGACATTACGCATGTAAAGCGACACAGCATTGCCAACTCTGTACAAAGAGCATCATAGTGCGTAGGATGTATCCCAGCAAGACTACTTAGCGATCAGGCGTGTTTTTGGTTCCTCCGTACATTCTTACTTGGGTTTATCCTTCAGTGTGTTTATAGTTATTATTAAGTGATTAATTGTCATTAATTTAAGAATTTACATTAGTGTTAATTCTTTTACGAAGCTAAGTTACTTTTAATGTAGTTTTAGTTATTATATCGACTGGATAGGCCTACTGCCCTTCGTCTCACCACGTGCTTCTTATCTGAAGCCATTCTTCCACTGTTTTCAGTTATTACTTTAATGTAATTTTAAATTTAATTGGTTTTAATATGGTTTTAGTCTAAATATATCGACTGGATAGGCCTACTACACTTCCAACCTCACCACGTGCCTCTTAGTTGAAACCATTTTTCCAGTTTGTTTATAATTATAAGCAAACTGGAAAAATGGTGAGATTCAGCATCATTTTTATTTAACTGTTTTTTATTCTACTTCAGTTTTATTTTTATTTAAATAGTTCAGTGAAATTAATTTAAGTAATTTCTGCGTGAAACAACTTACTTGTTACTAATGCTTATATATACAGGGCGTCCCAAAAAAATGTATACACACTTTAACAGCTGATAGCTCAATTGATGCTTCTTTCTTTCCAAGTTAAACCCATTAGAATTAATAATGGCAGTCAGACTAAGCTTTGAACAAAGGAAATTCATTCTAAAATGCTACTGGAAGTGTGAAAACGCAGTTGAAGTGCAAAGACAGTTTAGGAGGGAGTTTCAAACAGATCCACCAACGCGACTTACCATCACTCGAATTAGAGATAAGTTTGAAGCCGATGGAACTGTTCAGAATGTCCACAAGAAGCGTTCCGGAAGACCACGGACATCGACAAGCCCCACAAAGCAAGAAAGAGTACTGGAAACGTATCACCAAAGTCCAAGAAAATCTGTGCGGCAAGCGAGTCGTGAGGTAGGAATTTCAGAATCGTCTGTCCAACGCATTTTGAAGCGCTGTCAATGGAAAAGTTACATTCCAAGATTAGTCCATCCTATTAATGAAGATGATCCGGACCGAAGAGTGGAGTATTGCGAGTGGTACTTGGCACGATGTGGATGTGGATTGGACGAAGGGGTTTCGTAGAATACCCTCCGCGTTCACCAGACCTCACACCACTAGACTTTTTTATGGGGATACTTAAAAGACAAAGTCTACGCTATAAAACCTGCAACAGTCGCTGAATTGAGAGCAGCCATTGAACGAGAATGCACACAAATACCAAACGAAATGTTTCGTGATGTTTGCGATTCCATTGCTTCGCGTTATCAGCAGTGCCTGGACCAGAACGGACGTCAGTTTGAAAACAGGCGTTGACAAAACAATTAAATAATGTCTGTAGATTCTATTACATTTTGAAAATGAAATGTATTTTAATAAACACTGCCTTTATAATTATTTAAAGTGTGTATACATTTTTTTGGGACGCCCTGTATATATATATATATATATATATATATATGATGAATAAAACCACGAAGGAAAGGAAACACAAAAGGTGCTCAAGCGCTTTTGTCTAATGACATCCTCAGGAACACTGAAGTACATAAAAGGTTACGGCCTATATATAGGTTACAGAAAGAAAATAATAAATAAATAACATACATACACACAAACATATATATATATATACATACATATCTACACACATACATATAATTATATATATATATATATAATATATATATATATATGCAATAAACGGAGAAGTAAAAATAAAAATAAAAAATTAAAGATTAGAGGATTAACAAAGAGGCATACAGATTTGTAAGGAAAAATATCGATTTTTAGCACAAGATCAAATGAATTATAAAAATACAAGTTTATACTGGAAATCTGCCGGGTTTTAACACTTTGCCTTTTAGAGTCAAGTTTCGATATATATAAAAATAAAATGAAGATTAAAAGTTAATAAAGTAGCGTACAAGTTTACCAAAGATTTAGCGTCCTACCCTTTTTATCTAAATTTGTTTTGAAGGAATTCAAAACAACAGGATCGAGTTGAAAAAGACCTTTGCTTATGTTGAAGTTATTTGAAAGTTGGATAATGGCAGACTCAAGAATATTTCTATTGACAATGTTGCAAGAATGAAATAAAACTGAAGCATTATTCCAATCAATACAGTGGGATAACTCTGACAAATGGACAAAAAGAGCACTGGACAACTGTCCTGTTTTAACGGAATATTGATGCTGTTTTATACGTGTGTGCAAATCCTTTCCCGTCTGACCTATGTAAAAGGAATCACATTGTTTATATTTATATATGTTTGTGTGTATGTATGTTATTTATTTATTTATTTTTTTCTGTAACCTATATATAGGCCGTAACCTTTTATGTACTTCAGTGTTCCTGAGGATGTCATTAGACGAAAGCGCTTGAGCACCTTTTTGTGTTTCCTTTCCTTCGTGGTTTTATTCATCATAAATATTTTTCACGTGTTACTTTCGTAAAATAATTTTCATATATATATATATATATATATATATATATATATATATATATATATAAGTACAGGGTGTCCGTAAAAGGTCTTTACTATTTTAAGTATGTATTTTTCAGAGGGCTTTTAATTTTTCATTTGTTTTCTTTTTCAGTCTGGCCGCTAGGTGACCCGTCTTCAATGTTGCCACCTGGTGGAAGCTTCATTTGTTAGTATTGCATAATGGCGTCTGGACCAGAGAAGGCGTTTTGTGTGTTGGCTTTTCATGAAACAAAATCTGCTGTGACAGCGCAACGACGGTTTCGGCAAAGGTACAGGAAGAAGCCACCAAGTAAACCTTTGGTTCTTGCCTGGTACAATCGTTTTATGAACGTTGGATGTCTTTGCACAGGAAAAAGTCCAGCCAGACCCTCTGTGAGTGGAGCACGTGTTGAAAACATACGACAAGCATTTTTGCGCAGTCCGCAGAAATCGGTGCGGCGTGCTAGTAGGCAACTTAACATTTCCAAAACAAGTGTTTGGCAGGTTCTTCGTAAACGTCTTCATCTCCGTGCATATCGGTTACACATTGTGCAACTACTACAGCCGACAGACAAAGTGAAACGATATGAGTTTTGTTCAGAGATCCTCGAAAAAGTGGCTGATGATGACACCATTATGGGCAGGTTAATCTTCAGTGACGAAGCGACAGTTCATCTGTCGGGACGAGTGAATCGGCATAATCTGACGATCTGGGGAAGTGAAAACCACCATGCGTCATTCGAACATGAAAGAGACAGCCCCAAAGTTAATGTTTCTGCGGCATTGTCGGAAGGAAAACTTTACGGGCCGTTCTTCTTTGCAGAACCCACAGTAACAGGAATCGTCTAGTATAGTGGACCGGCCAAAATTTGAAAATCGACTTTGAAAGACGTTTTATGTTAATAGCTGGCACCCATGCTAAATCAATGTACCTGTGGGTGAGGAATAAAATGCCGGTGGATGCCACTCTCGCTTTTGGCTTTGAAGGTTATTTTCGAGGTCAAACTATGCAAAAAATTATATTTTCTAATTTTAACTTAAAAAAAAATATTCTGAGCCAATTGGTTTGACCAAATGTTTCATTTTTCCACACATAGTGGTAAAGAAGTATGATGACACGCTTATTCCATCCGAATTACCAACTCAAGGTCAAATTCAAGTTAATCACGACCGAAATTGTGCTAAAAATTTGTGATTTTTTATTTTAATTGACGAAAAAAAACATTGAGCAAGTTCCTTTATCAAAACAATTTATTTTAACATGATTAGTGCCTAATAAGTTTCATGGCATGAATTAAGTACTCACAATAACAGAATTATCACAACTAAATCACAAAGCAGTAAATATAGCCCCATAACTATACAGTTTACACACTAGTAACATCTACAAGTTCACGTTTCTTGATGAACAGCACCGAAATGCTGCACTGACAGTAACAATTGTGTGGATTGCAATCACTTAAGAACAGAGTTATTAGTTCCTTACAGCACATTCCAGCTTCTCTCGATTTCAGCCCGGAAGAGAGACATAGATCTACTGTCCAGCTGGGTTACAGCAACCGCTGTCGTCACAACCACAAGCTGTCGTACACTTCATCCCTTTCCTGCAGCCACATTTTTGCCTGATAGTTTGCCCGCTTGGCGTGGAGCTCCAGGGCATCCTTTGTCGGTGGGAGCATTTCCAGAGTCTTCTTGGCCTTCCTAAAAAGGTGAACTCTGGCGTCATCAACTGTGTTGTTCCGGGGTGCCATACAAATGACACACAAACTTCTCAACATCTGTGATATCCCCATCTCGACCAGTGGGGTGCAGCAGGAGTGGGTGGTCACTAAACACCTTCGAACACTTCTTTTTTCCATGACCACTGAAGGACGAGACTGTGTCACACCCGGTCAAAGCGTGGAAGCTGACCAGGTTGTCCCTGACTGGGGGCGCCAAACTCTTGAATACATCGTGCACGGGATATCATTTTCGGTTCTTGGCCGTTCCGCACAGCATCCACACTTCAGCGACCTTGATGCAAACGAAGTGAATCAGCAGCACCATTACATCAGTATCTCTGCACACTACCAGTATTCGTTCATAGCCCTGGGACGCTGCATCACATGAGTGAAGGATGAGCCTGGTGTCCGCCTCTTCATGGTTGCTATGCAGTGGAACGTCATGTCGCCTGGTTGACCGTACTTCAGTGGCTTCAGAGAAGCCACCCCCTGTCACCAGCTGACATCTTTCTTGATGATCTCTGCCCTTCTCAGTGATGACGTTAGACAGAAACAAGGCTAGGTCAGCCTTGTTTGTATCCAGGGCCATGAAGTTTTTCCACACTTCAGGCAGTGGAACTTGTGGGCCATCAATGACTTTCCGAATCAGTTTCTTCTTGCTTGCACGCTTTGTCCTGGTAACTGCTTTGAGCGATCCTTCCCCTGCGTACCGATCAAAGATGACATCAACTCTTGTTGTGTGTTCATTGAAATAACTCGTCACGGCCTTGAAGAACACTTCAGCATAGTCGCCGAATGTCCGACAGCCGCCAGGCTTGCCAAGAGCTTGGATGAGTGCATGGCCATCTATCATCACACAAGTCTTCAGATCAGAGGTTGAAACCTCTGAGCTTATGGTCTGCTGAGCTATCAGGATGTTCATCAGCTCAGACTTCGATGTCGAATTCATCTCTCCTCCTGCCTTCGCCAGACTAAATGGGACTGGGGACAGTTCAAGCTTCAAGACGTTGACCATCTCCACCGTGCAACCTGCGGTCGCGGCATTCAGGAGCCGCTGTAGTAGCTTTCTGTCAGCTTTCATGATCTTCTGCATGTTCTGCTTGGTGGAAACTGTAGCTTTGTACACATCAGCGAAGGTTTTCGACTGATGTTTCTTCATCGTTTCATGGAAGCCTACTATCTGTTCAATCAGTCTCTCCTTCATGAAGCCGATTACATGCTGCTTTCCTAGATCCTGAGTTGTCAGCAGGTTCTCCACAACATCTGTGGGTGCAGTGTCTTTGGTTGCCAGTGAAACAAGTGGGATGTTAGTAGTGGCATCTGTATCTCCTGCTTCACTCACGTGAAAGCAAACCTTGCTTCTAAGGGTTTAATCGGGTAGTTTTGGGATGGTTTTGTCCCTTTCTTATTTTTATTTGCATTAATGGTTATGAGCAAACCAATTCAAATCTTAACAGGAAGATGTTGTGTTGGACAGTTTCTTTGATTAATTCAATTTCTGTTATCTTTATTTAAGTAACCTTAAGTAATCTCAGGTTTTGTATTTCAAAGTCTTCTAATTTCATGCTTTCATCTCTGATATTTTAAATATTTTTCCTTTTCATATCAACTTCATTTATGTAGCACTTTCTTGCTCTTTTCTCCTTTACTATGTAATCTGGCCTACATCTAGGAATGACATCTGTTGGCATTTCGTAGTTATGAATGATGAAGACTCATTTTCGTCATTGTGTTTCATGTTGCCAGTGTTTATCCATCTCTGTTGGTATCCCGTACATTTTAAATAGCTTTAAGTGAATTATTTTACATAATCTATTATTCTTTCTGTGTAACTTCCCCTTTATAAAAGAGTGTCACATCCTGACCTTGAGTTACATAACCGACACATCTCGGTGGTGTTATTTTCCTCCATGTTCTTTTTGAGCCACTTTATGCGTAGAGCCTAATCTTGGGCTGCGACTATTACTCGTTCATCTTCTGTTCTCTATAGCCCTTTTACTAGAAGCTCACTTGTTTTTTCAGTGTCTATACTGTATACTCTTTATTCAGTAAATCCATTTTATAGTTTTTAGTGCACACATGTTCTTCCCAATTCCCTGCTAATTTTTTATCTTTAAATATTTTCTTTAGGCTCTTCATTTGTTCTTGTAGGGGCTTCTACATGTTTGGTGGTAGCTCCTGCTCCATTCCCACTGCTCCTCGTAGTTTCTTCCCTTCCTAACGGTTGATGTTGCGGGCACCTTTTCCTCCTCATGCCTTCGTACTTGGTCCATAAATACATTATTAGCATTCCCTATATAGTATCTGATTCCAATAATGGTGCTTCTGTGAATCTGGTCTATTTCTAACAATCCCAAGCCTCCCTCCTTTCTTGGGGAAAGGCGGGGAATGCACCGATTTTTATATATTATTTTATACGCGTGAAGTAATTTTCTTGTATTAGAAGTTATTTTATTGATTTTATTGTGTGTGTGTGTGTGTGTGTGTGTGTGTGTGTGTGTGTGTGTGATTTGGAAGCAAGATCAGTCACACACCTTCCTTATTGTGAGCGTACTAAAAGAATGGGCCATTTTCCTGTTCCAAGTTATTTTACCATGTTCACTAGACTTTTTAGGCTCTCTTGAACCTATACACAAAATTTCGGCTAAAATCCCAATTATAAACCGTGCTGCACATTTTATACTGTTTTTGGGAAGAATCTGTGTATTTATTTTTTATCAGACTTCGTTGTCCTTTCTGAAGGTGAGCTTATTACTGTAGTTGCCAGTTTATTACTTTTGTGCGTTCATAAATTTACAGAATTTCCATATCTATCGTTGCGTGTTGTTGTTTACGTTATATATACAGTAACTGGTAACGTAAACAATTTAATTCTTTTTACAAATTAATGAAGAATTTAATTAAATTAAATGAGTTTCACTTTTATGAGAGAACACGTGTGGCATTTCGTTCTGTATTTAAATTTATCTTTCATAATAATAACGATATTAATTGCTGAGAAGACCTAGAGCAGGGATGCTCGAACTTTTTCGCAGGCAGGCACATTTCCCAAATGCTGGAGCACAGGCAGACACATAAAAAATATTATCATAAAAAATACATAGAACACATAAAAAAATATTATTATCTGGTTTTAATTGCAATATTGTTTCTATTAACCAGTCTCTAAAACCTTATCTGCGGGCTACTCGCGGGCACACCGAAATGGCTTCCGGGCACAAATGTAACAGTGTGCACAGGTATGAACACCCATGACCTAGAGTGTTAAGCCTGAATGCGTGAACGAAAGAACGAACGCGAGTACACATGCTCAAATAACTACAAAATTGGCTCATAATTGGACGCTTGAAATTGAAGGTGATTCAAGTGCATTTCATTTTCTACCAATTTTTACCTTTTATCAAAAGATGACTGGAGTACTTGGATCCGCATTCTGTACGCCGACTACTTCCCCGCGAAGTGCCTTAAATCTCACTTTGTAGGAAGAAGAAAACTGTGATCAGAGGTGACTCAAGTACTTGAATCATTTCTTGAGTTTTGCCGTTCAGAATGCACTTGAATCACTTTCACTTCCAAGCGTCCAGTTAATTTATCTTTATATACAGTATGCAAATAAAATTTAGTGTGAAGCAAGAAAATCATCAAATCGAGTCAAATTCTCTCAATAAAGCTCCCTAAAAACACGAACTAGCAACAATTATCAGAAATAGCACATAGAAGAAACAACAACAACAAACGCCTTCTACTTTGGCTCAAGCATCTCACCCGACCTCAGGCACTGCTTCTTCTGCATCCGAAGAAGTCCCTCTTCGTCAACAAATTGAGGAATTTGATGTTCTCAAACGACAGGAGTATCAGGCGTTCAGTGGCAAAAATAAACACCAAGCTTCTTTTATAAAATCATACCCGTCTTTCATCCTAAACTGCAGGGCAGAAAAAGATGTCAGAATAAATAAATTAGAAGATGAAAACAAGGAAATAAACCAACACATAAACACGTTTAATGAGAGTGTTCACTTTAGAAAACTGTCATCAACATCAAACGAAACAAAACAAAAAGCTAAACACTAACTTTAAATAGGAACCACATAAAGCAAGACCTGTACTTCATCTGAGAACCTGACTGACTCTTTTGCCAGTCTTAGAGTGACCATTCTTTGTGATTTTATGCCCATTTCAAACGTTTGGCTCGATTTACTCGTCGCAAGAGAGGCCTTCTGGTAGCAACTCGAGCCATTAAACCAACCTCTATCAAACTCAAACGTCTCTTCACTGTTAAGTAGAAATATTGCTATTGCTTGATGCATTGACTTCAGCTGCTATTTGAACGCTAGTCTTCTTTCTGTTGCGTTTGCTCAAGAAAAATCATGCATTTGTCTTCTTTTTCCAAGGTCTTCCTTTTTCGCCGTCGACCTACTTTATTCATTACATTCCGAGTCTGAGAATCACGAGAGGGGGTTTTGCTCACCGTAGACAATGAAACTCCCATTTTATTGGCTATTTGTAATACTTTCTTGATGAAGAACTACAATCTTGAGTTTATTTTCGAATGGCATTTCTTTTCTGGAAGCCATTATAGAAAAATACGTGTAAGAGAACTGCACAATAGGGTGGATCGATTTTACATTTTTTTCGATTTCCATATTCTAATAGAGACAAAAACTTTCGCATGCATGAGAAAATAGCCTCTGCAAAATCTTAGCTTAATAGGTAATCATCTTCTGCCACCGGCAGAGCGATGAAAATCATATTTTAGTAGTCAGAAACGTATTTTTCTTATAATTTTTAAAATATTTCAATATGCATCAAAATTATTCCTAATAACTATAAAGTCGATGAAAAAGACCTCATATGATCGTTTTTCCAAGCGCGTTGTCCTACGTTAATATCTTTTGCCCCCGGCAACAACATCAAATGTTGAAAAAATAGGTAATTTATATACATATTTTCAGATCGGCTCTTTGTCTTAAATAATGCATTTATATATTTCCCATAGCATTTATATCGTTGCTTAGGCATGAAATAACACACGCAAAATTTTATGACTAGAGTAATATCTTCTGTCCCCGAGAAAAGTCTAAATGTGGATTATAATTACGTTAATGCGATGTTATAAGTATGATAAGTACTAAGTACAGCTCCTCGCTTGCTAATTTTATAAAATTAGCAACCCAGAACTCACCACGAGGAGGTGGCTGTACGTCGAGTTCGACCCTATCCAGCCCCAACCACCCTTCCTTTGGCTGCATGTCGATTTACATACGGTAATCTTTCTTAGAATCAAATCGTGGAATTTTTGTTCGGGAGTGAAGACGGGAGCGGATGAATCCGTCCCTCTCTTCTATTCCACTTACACTGGCAGAGGCTTCGGTTACTAATTTGATGAGTCTCTCGACCGCTTGAGTATGACAAGGGAATAGTGGGATCAGTCCATCAGGCTGGTCTCCCGTCTCAACAAACTCTTTTATTCGGGTATCAGGTATTGTTTTTGTAACGGGGGGTTCGGTCACCTCAGCCGTTTCCCAGTTGATCATTTCGTAATAGTTTTGACTACCGTAGAGCAGCTCAGGCATGGCGAAGGCTCGAATTTCCCCCGCTGGTGATTGTTTTGATCGTGCTTTTAATATTCTTCTCCATCCCAATTCTCTTATGTGTTGCTCATCGGCATGTAGCATGGAGATCAAAATATTTTCTGGGTGAGCAAAGAAAGAATTTCTACGGAGGACTTTGTTGGCGATTGTCTTAGATCTTTGAGGCATGGTCTGAGAGAGACGCATCATTTCGAAAAAATGTTTTGCGCCCTCAGTGAAACTCGAGTTTTTCTTTATCTTAAACCAAATTGGTGCGTAAACTGTCATAATGAATCGCACAATTTCGTTGAAGGTGCTGGAGGGTTCACTGGTTGAAACATAGAGGCGCAGAAATCTATTTGCTGTTGTCAGCCACCTGGAATGCGCCATCTTACCTGGATTTCGAGCCGCGAGAGCTGAAGAGCAGCTACCGCTCGACACTGCTCTGTGGATGCCTAACAAATATTTTTGGTCAGTGCTCAACTCGGCATCATCTATGTCAATGTCGGGAGATGGAATGGCATCGAATTCTGTAATTGGAAGTTTTTCGCAGTCGTTCAGTTGTTTTCCAACTGGTCCAGTAAAGCCCATTGGCCCAATTGTTTTGCCGTCCAAGTCTTGAATGAGGTGTCGCAGTGATAATTCATTACCGTGTAATAGGCATATGATCCACTGAACTGGCCTTTGTAGTTTCATTTCAATCATACGAATGGCTCCACCCTTTCGACCCGTGTTCACTGCGGTACCATCACAGCCGATAGCCACAATGTCGTCCGTGCTAATATTGTTAGTCTCTAGAAAGTTGATGATGCCTAAGCAACGATATAAATGCTATGGGAAATATATAAATGCATTATTTAAGACAAAGAGCCGATCTGAAAATATGTATATAAATTACCTATTTTTTCAACATTTGACGTTGTTGCCGGGGGCAAAAGATATTAACGTAGGACAACGCGCTTGGAAAAACGATCATATGAGGTCTTTTTCATCGACTTTATAGTTATTAGGAATAATTTTGATGCATATTGAAATATTTTAAAAATTATAAGAAAAATACGTTTTTGACTACTAAAATATGATTTTCATCGCTCTGCCGGGGGCAGAAGATGATTACCTATTAAGCTAAGATTTTGCAGAGGCTATTTTCTCATGCATGCGCAAGTTTTTGTCTCTATTAGAATATGGAAATCGAAAAAAATGTAAAATCGATCCACCCTACTGCACAATGTTACCAAACAGTGTTCAGATGCAAGTTTCACAAATCAGAGATGATTTTTTGCAGAAAAATGGGGTCACATGTATAAATAAAAATAACAGAAAACATTCTAATCAGTAATATCAATATTTCTTTTATTACAGACAATTATTTTACTTAAAACGTGATGTCACCATTAAATACAATTTCTTTCAATACTGATTAATTGCTTGTAAGTCTTCATGAAACAAAACACAACAGTAGAAAGCTCCTTATTAGACAGATATATCATTATACTCTACTTCTTATAAAGTATAAAAAGAATGAAAGAATTCTAATATTACATAATCAGCTTTTAAAAAATGTTTCAATAAATTTGACCGCCAGTATATATATATATATATATATATATATATGGTTAGCATCATTTACTGCGAATGCACAGGCCACGGGTTCGATTTTCGGCAATGGTAGGTGGCGCGCAGCTCACCAAGCTGTTCATCCTTCCATACAAAATAATTGGTTGGTAGCTAAATGGGTACCCTGGGTAACAGTATTTAACACGCTGAGTTATTTGAGGTCGTGAGATCGAGTCCGGGGGAGGACCTTGTAATTTCTGATCGCTCGTGGTAAGTCGTGCTTCGGATTCCACGTTGAACTCTAGGTCTGAGGTGGGGTAACAAGCTTGACTTTCGTTAGGATGAACATTTCGGGCTGAAATAAAACCTTAGGGTTACACACACACACACACACACATATGTTGTGTATTTTTTTTTAAAAGATAATAATGTCTAATAAGAAATTAATGTTTTCTTTATAAGAATTTAATAATGTTTTGTTTAATAAAAAATGCTTTGTTTAATAAGAAATTTAACGAAATAAGAAATTAATAATGTTTTGTTTGAAATTGAAAATATAAAATACAAATTGGCAACATCTGAAATGTGCCGGCGGAGAATGCCCAAAAACGGCAGTCTTCGGGCGGCGTCCTCGTTAGGCGTTTGTTATTAATATGTTAGTGTGAATTTAGAATAGTTAATTGTCTCTCTCCGCGATAAAATGTTAATGATAGTCCGCACTCGTGTTCCCCCGTTTGTTCAATTGTTTCGGCATAAATAAAAAGTCAGTAAATAGTAATAATAGTGTGTAATTATCCCCAGTCCCTTTGCTGCGTTTATAAAGTACAACGGACCGAGTGTAAACAGAAGAAAGAGCAATGATGAACGGAAAGTAAGAAATAAAGTAAATAATGATAAAACAAGGAAGTGCACACTACATTTTGGTGGCTAGCGGTGTCCCTATTAAATTACAATAAGGGTATTTTCCCACGTCCTCCGTACGAACTTATTTCAGCCAAATTAGACTGCTATCCGTTTTATAGTATTTATAAAATTATTAGATATTGTCTTTAGGTAAATTAAACAGTAGAATGAATTGTGGACCTCAGTTGCAAGTAATAAACACCCTTTGAGTATGCCCCATTCCGATTCTCATTCCTTAAAATTCGTTTTATCTGTAATCCAAGATGGCGCGCACCATTTTCAAAATCTTAACGGGGTCACAGCCTTTGTTCCCACGGTCTTTTTTTTGAGTCGAATTTTTTAGTCCGTTTTTTTCCTTCTCATAGTGGCCTTTGTCATCTCTTTTTCTTCACTCGGGGAGAGAGACTTATGTAATATTTAGAAATACCGTCCGATGGCTCATTTCTTTGTTTTTTGTCTTCAACTTTTATTACTCCTTATACAGCCTACCTATTTTGTGTTTAAATTTTTTTTGTGTTTACGTTTTAGGAATTCATAATAACTGTGATAATAATAACAATTAGTAAATAAATTTCACACTTACTTACATGAAATTAAATTATTTTAGTTGTAATGAAATTCATGCATGCATTTTTATACGATAGGTCTAAAATTCGGAGCTTAAATGTGACGCTTACATTTCTAGGTATATATGTTACAGTGTGTAACCAGCCATTTCGCGTAATGGCTGAAACTTTTAGTCATTTCTCGAAATGGCTATTTCACTTGGTCTTCGCGAAATGACTAAAATCTTCAGCCATTACGCGAAATGTTTGGAACTCCACCTTGGTCATTTCGTGCAAGATCATTTTCCCGGTTAGGTCAACTGCATGCCCTTGACAATTGGTTAGGTTAAGTTGTGTTATTTTCGTTAGTTTTAACGAAAATAACACGACTTAACCTAACCAATTTTCAAGGGCATACAGTTGACCTAACTGGGCCTTCAATGGCGGGCATCGTAATAACGTTGAAGGCCCGGTTAGTATTTGAAAATCTCTATATTGAAAATTCAAATTCAAATGTGTTCAAATGTTCAAATGTGTTCAAATGTGTATTTGAAGAGTGTTTCTCACTTATTTGAACAGACTCGTGGATGTATATATGTTTTAGCAGATTTAGTTAGTTAAATAAAGGTTTCCAATTTTATTGTGATGTTTGTTATTTCTATGAATTCATGACAAAAGTAATTTTAGCCATTTCACGAAATGACCAAGGTGGAATTTCAGCCATTTCGCGTAATGACTGAAGATTTTAGTCATTTCGCGAAATGACCAAGTGAAACAGCCATTTCGCGAAATGACTAAAAGTTTCAGCCATTACGTGAAATGGCTGGTTACACACTTTGACTGTAACATATATATGTATATATCATAGTAGCGAATTGTAAAAGATTAAACTAAGTAACAAAATTTTCCAATATTTAGTGGCCAGTTTTTAAGATTATTTTTGGACAGTATATTTAAGGATTTCAAGCTGACACATGACCATAATATGTGTATAATTTTAAGGTAGATAAATGTACTCTTAAGGTTTTTGTGCAAAGTCGAAAAATAATAGCTAAATACACTAATTTATGCTGGGTCGATTGAGACTAATTGAGTTTATTTTTGCTTGCCGTATGTATAGTGTGTGAAACCTAAATTAAGCAAAAGTCAGGTCATCAAAAATTGACGTTGTTTATTTGAAATACAGGAATTGTTTTAGAAAATTTTGGTTCATTGTTATCGGGAGTTGATGACGTGAAGTTTCTGGTTTTTATTTTTGTCTTTTGTATTTAAATGTATCGATGTGATTTCTGAAGGTAGTTTTTTTAAATTATAATAACGGTTATTATATATGGGCGAATTCATATTTATACTGTGCAGTAATGCTAGGTTGTGTTTGGCCGATGATATTTATTTTTTTTTATTCTCTTCCTCGAAGTAACTGCCATAAGCGACCTTATTGGTAGCTACGCTGTGATTAAAGTTTCACGAAATTCTGTAAAATTTTCATATTTTTCCATAAATTTGGCCAGAGCAAATTATAGTTATTGTTTCGAAGTGAAGTGTTGAGAAAATTTTGTAAATTAAATGTGGAAAGTGATAATTAGTAGCAGTACAAACTTTTAGATATTTTTTTTAAAAAATTTCGAGAGGATCGATTTGGAAGCAACAAATTCCACCCATTGCGTTTAGTTGACCCGAATAAGGTGATCGATCACCGTCGAGAGAGAGAGAGAGAGAGAGAAACGAAACCGAATGCGCAGCGACTTCATTGCAGGATAGTTTAGATCGAAGTTGGTCTACTGGTATTTTCGGGCAGTCCTGGTCTCGCTGTCCAAGTCTTGGCTGAATATGCGTCTTACTACTCGGTAGACAGGCCACGAGCGTTTGAACGCGTGTTTAAGGCTTTACTCTCCATAAAAGCATACAGTAGGTTCGTTGTGAACCCACCTAGGGCCAAGTGATCGTTTCATTAATGCCATGTAGGGAGTCTTTCAGCTGGACGTAGTAGAGCAGCAGCGTTCACCGAAAAAAGTTGAGATGAGAGAGGCGAGTTTCTTCGTCGACTTCTAGAATTGCAAGTTCCGTCCCATTCCGGTGCGTGGTTCCATTTTCAGTATATCGCCGTCCCCTGATCCTCTTTGAATTGGACGACTTCTTTTTGGAGAGAGAGCGGAACCTCAAGCGTGATGATCTGTTGCATAGTGATGCAACCCCTTGCATTCCAGCGAAGGAATGTGAGCAGGAGAACTGCGATTTAAGAAGTCCGTTGTCAGCTTTGCAGAATGTTATCTAAACAACGCCCAGAAATTAATGTACACTGATTATTAATTAATGAAATTATAAGTGAAAGGGTGCGATTATTGCCCAAATTTGCTTTCGTGTTTTGTTTTGTATAATGGTATGTGCTCTCAAGTTACTATTTTTTGTAAACATGTTCTTGTACTTTCTATGTTTCCCTGATAGTGACTATGTAACTACATGAATATTTTTTGGATGTAAAGCGATCTTTGATGAGAAATCGCTGGAAAAGATTGTGAACTTGAAATTTACTGTAACCAGTTTTAAGAAAATTATCCTTTATTTTTCACGTAACAGCTTTGTTACAGGTTGTACATTTGATTATTAGTGTCAAATGTTATTTTATGCAAAAGTGAAAATTTTAAATTTTTTCGATTTTTATAAAATGATACAAAATATCTAATGTGTGGAATTTGTCATTGAAATGATTTCTTGTCTGTTCTAACTTTGAAATTGTTAAAGAAAAAAAATGAAAATTAAATAAATTTGTTAAAAGAAAATAAATTAAATAAATTTGTTAAAAGAAAATAAATTAAATAAATTTTTTAAAAGAAAATAAATTAAATAAATTTGCTAAAAGAAAATAAACTAAATAAATTTGTTAAAAGAAAATAAATTAAATAATTTTGTTAAAAGAAAATAAATGAAATAAATAAGTTTTCCTAGTGAAAAATTATTTTCAAAGGGGTGATGCGAGTGTCGTGTATTGTTTTTAAAGAAGATAATAATGTCTAATAAGAAATTAATGGTTTGTTTATAAGAATTTAATAATGTTTTGTTTAATAAAAATGCTTTGTTTAATAAGAAATTTAATTATGGTTTGTACGAAAATAAGAAATTAACAATGTTTTGTTTGAAATTGAAAATATAAAATACAAATTGGCAACATCTGAAATGTGCCAACGGAGAATGCCCAAAAACGGCAGTCTTCGGGCGGCGTCCTCGTTAGGCGTTTGTTATTAATATGTTAGTGTGAATTTAGAATAGTTAATTGTCTCTCTTCGTGATAAAATGTTAATGATAGTCCGCACTAGTGTTCCCCCCGTTTGTTCAATTGTTTCGGCATAAATAAAAAGTCAATAAATAGTAATAATAGTGCGTAATTATCCCGGTTCCTTTCATTGTTCGAAAGTTTAATGGCGACCACCAGCTCAAGCGGTCTACCCGCGTCTGTATAAAGACAGAGAAAACGAGTGAAAATAGTAATAAAAGGCAAATATTGAAAAGAAAGCGAAGAGTAGAAGGAAAGACCGTTTTTAAAAATCACTACATACAGTATATACTGTATATGAGATAATTTCACAATTAAACACGTGAAATGAATGAATGATGCAAACACACACACACACACACACACACACACATATATATATTATATATATATATATATATATTATAAATTTTATGAAAATGAAATCACGACGAAACGATAATTTATATTTCCAATAAAGATATCCTTCAATAAATTCAAAGTGAAAATAAAATAAATTCTTAAAGAAAAATATCAAACATTTCACTGAAACTTTTTATATAAACAATAAATTTGGTCTTATTTACGAAGAGTCAAAAAGGGGCGTCTGAATCTTATAAGTTATTCTTAAGTTAAAATTACAAAGGATATTGGAATTCTTTTTAATATGTGACAGTAAAGAGAAAGGGAAAGGGGAAAACGAGTGGAAAGATCCAAACTTTTGAACAATTGTAATAAGAGTTGAAATGTGAAATAAAGAAGAAGAGTACAGTTATGACAATGTGGCATATTCATATGTAAGTAGGATAACTTTGCTTTGGTGCCAGTGGATAACATTGTTATCCTATAGGATAGGTGAAGTGAAGCCAGTGAAGTTGTGGGTTCTAATTCCGATCTTGCTGGTAGTTAATAATAATAATACAGGAATTAGCGCATTGGCCGCATCAATTGGCAAGAGCATTGAGCTAGATTCTGGTCCTCCTGACTGATTATGATATATACATATAAGCAAAGTAATAAAAGTAAGGAGACTAGAGCTCCCAAACTTCATAGATGCTTACCTTAGCATGTTGTTCGTCTTAATTGAGAAGTTGTTCGATGTGTCCCCCTTCCTGCTCAACGCAGGCCTCCAAAGTGGACGCCACTGATCAATACATCTGTTTACATATCGTTGAGACACCTTCTCCCAGCCGAGCAGAATTCTTCCGCGTAGTTCATCTATGTCTCTTATATTGGTACCAGGTATGTAAACTTTGGACTTCAGAGCTTCCCAATCACCATAATCTAGTGGTGAAAGATCGGGACTACTAGCCGGCCACATATTGGGTTCGATAAAATCCAGTGTTTTGTTCTCAAGGAATGTGACAGTTTGGCCCTGAAGTCCAAAGTTTACATCCCTGGTACCAATATAAGAGACATAGATGAACTACGCGAAAGAATTTTGCTCCGCTGGGAGAAGGTGTCTACGATATGTAAACAGATGTATTTTTCAGTGGCGTCCACGTTTGGAGGCCTGCGTTGAGCAGAAAGAGGGACACATCGAGCAACTTCTCAATTAAGATGAACAACATGCTAAAGTAAGCATCTATGAAGTTTGGGAGCTCTAGTCTCCTTACTTTTTTTAATATGACAGTTTACCTCTACGGGGTCACTTTTTTTTACACACCTTGTATATATTTACAGTCAAAGTGTGTAACCAGCCATTTCGCGTAATGGCTGAAACTTTTATTAATTTCGCGAAATGGCTGTTTCACTTGGATATTTCGCGAAATGACCAAAATCTTCAGCCATTACGCGAAATGGCTGAAATTCCATCTTGGTCATTTCTTACAAGATCATTTGCCCGGTTAGGTCAACTGTATGCCCGGTTAGGTCAACTGTATGCCCTTGACAATTGGTTAGGTTAAGTTGTGTTAGTTTCGTTATTTTCATTTTCGAAACTAACACGACTTAACCTAACCAATTGTCAAGGGCATACACTTGACCTAACCGGGCAATTTAGGGTGTCCCGTAAAACCCAAAGTTGGTCGGGTACAGCATTAACCGATATAATATCGTGAAGTGGGCTACTGTGAATGCCCAAACAAGTTTTTAAAGTCCTATCTAAAAAATTCATGCATCCCCAGGGGTTTACATTTTACACCCCCGATTCAAACCAAAAAATTGGCATTTTGACTTTTAAAAGACCCATTAAAGCTAGAAATTACGTACACATTTTTTCCACTCTGTTAGTAGGAAGCTCCAGAACCACGTCAAGGTCGATTGGAATCTCTGGATTTTTTTTATAGTTTTTTTTTTAGTTTTTTCTAGTTTTTTTTGTTTTTTTAGGTTTTTTAATTTTTCTTTTTACTTTTTGTATTTTTATTTTTTTTTTGTTTTTTCATATTTTTTTATGAAAAATTGCATAAATCCCCTTTTTTAATAAAAATTTGCATTGATTCTCCTTTTAAACTAATAATTTACCTAGTAATTACGAAGATTCTTTTTCTTGATGTCTTAAATTTTTTCTATGAAGTTCTGTGGTTTGAATTTGAGCTTGAAGCTGAGCTTCATCTTTAACTGTAGGAGCCAGATCAGTTATAAGCTTAATAGCCCTTTCAGCACAATCATTGATAACCTTCAAATTACTCACAAATTCTTCCATTTCATTATAGTTTGGATCTGAGCACCATTCTCCCACTGGCTTTGACAACCAACAACTTTTTAAATTCATGATTTTAAAGATTTTCCCTTGAATTAGGTCCTATCAAATCCACCAGATGTATATCTGGGTGTAGTTCTGGAACTTCTGGCTTTCCTATAATAATTTCATCTGGAACCTCAGTTCCTAATAAACGAGCTGCGATACTTGCTTTTGTATTCTCATCTAAAGTTTTACTAAAAAGAGATAAAACTACAAGTTCTTGACTTAAATACCACTTGTGTCTTAAGAATGCATCTACTGCAGCAATAGAAACTTCTGGATATACTTCCTGCCAGACATTAACTAATTGCTTATAAAATCGCAGGTCATTGAGTGGTGCTTCTGCAGTTAATGAGGTCTTTAGCCAAAAAGGACCATAAACTAAAGATGTAAACTTGACAAATCTTCCAAATTATTCTTTTACTTCTGGTTCATAGCTAAGCTGATCTCTAAATAAGACAAGTTTATTTGAATACAGCTCAGGTGCCATGAATCTAGCTCGATGGCATGCTCCTGGTTTACGAAGATGTATCTTTGAAGGCCTGTGCCCCAACAATAAACAGTTTAATTCTAAATATTCTAAGTAATCATCTCTGAAATAATTTTTGTTCTCTAATAAAGAATTATTAATTATATTTGCACTCTCTTTAATATCCATCAACAAAGGCTCAGTTATATTTATTTCTTTAGTTTGGGATAATGTTATTTTGGACCAGCTTTTTGAAAATTCTTCAAATATGGGATAATCGGGAACAGTGTTTTTTCCAAAGATGCATTGCCAAACAGATTTTACAATAAGTTCGCCAATGTGGTGACGGCATGCTAAATATAATAATGGTCTATTCAGATTTCTTTTTATATAAATGCAGGCTCCTTTGTTAATACCTGTATTTGAGGTCCAGTAGCAACAACAGCAAGCCTTTCTAAGCCTAAAATCTGTTTTGAATCCCAATGGACAAGAAGATGTTTTATATTGGTATTTTGAAATAATTCTTTGACTTCATTTTCAGTTTTTACCCTATTTTCTTGTGTTACTGTATGAGTAGATGTCTTTGAAACTGCATAATCGTTTAGGTCTCCACCGCCGGCTCTAATTAAAGCAGAAATTATTAATGTAGCTGTTCTAACAGATACATTTCCCCGGTCTATAGCACTGGCTACAATAGACTCTTTAAGTACATTTCTAGGTAGGTAGATAGGCTTTTGTTCTTTAGTTGTTTTTAGTCTTTTATTGAGGTAATCATAATCGTTAGAACTATCTCCCTCACATTCTAATTCCTCTATTTTCACTTTAGATGGTTTGCTTATTCTCTCTTGTTCTTTCTGACTTAAACGTTCATTGGTTGCTAGTCTTTTTATTTTATTTTTTATTCTTTGCTCTGAAATCTTATCTCTTGAACCCAGTGTAACTTTATATCCCTCTCTCAGCATCTTTAAAAACTCCAGATCTTCCTCAACTTCAGCTTTCCCTAGCTTTTCTGAAATAACTTTTTCAGGAAATGGGTGAGCGACATCAAATATTGTTTCAAGTTTTTCATAAAATTTGTTTACTGAACTTAGGTGCTCTTCAGTTTTTCTATATTTATGTTTTGTTAGAACATACCATTCCTGCTGCAACTTAAGAAGTTTTTTAACGGCACATTGTCTGCTACTAGTAGATAAATTGCATTTGTTCCAAAAGGAGAACACATGGTCTATTACCATGCCAGCTTGATGACTTACAAGTTTTCCTTTAACAAGGGACTGATTACACTGGTATGCATCAATTTTGCTGTCAAGGGTTTTGTAAGTGATTCTTATAGAGTTATTCATGCTGATTTCGAATCTGCAATCCGTTTTTCTCAATCTGCTCAGGTTATCCGGCTATGGCCTCATAAGTAAAATAGAATTTTTCGTGATTTTGTCAAAGCGGAATTGGAACAGTAACATCTATCATCACTTGTTTCACTTGTATAATATCATTTTTTACTTTTCAGGCATATACTGTAGATAAAATATTTCATAATGAATAGAGCGTGTAAAAATGATCCCAATAGATTCTGCTACATATGTAGGACGGTTACCATGCCAAATAACCAGTCCCAAATCACTAAATTTGTGAAGACAATGTATAAAGCATACTTTGGAATTAAGCTAGGGGACCAGGACAAAAATTTCGCCACTCATATGTGCTGCAAGACGTGCATTGAAAATTTGAGAAGATGGAGCAAAGGCAGAGCGAAATTTTTGCCTTTTGGAATTCCCATGATTTGGAGAGAAGGAAAGGATCACGTGAAAGATTGCTATTTCTGCATGACAAACCTCCAAGGTGGGCTTATAAATTTATTTTTCTTAAATATTTTGAAATCCTCGTATGAAACTTGACATAATATTCACCATAATGTAATATTCACCATATATAGCATAATATTCACCATAATGGTAATCATACATTTACATATACATATTGTTATAGAAAATACATTTACACATACATATTGTTATACAAGTTACATTTACATATACAATGATTGTATATTTTCTTTCTTTTTCATTCATATTGTCCCCGAAGGTACAATATGAATGAAAAAGAAAGAAAATATACAGACTCCATCGACCTATTTCATATCTTACAGACCGCAGCCTTCCCTCACGAGCCGCCACTGTCTGAATGCTTCTTCTATTTCATATGCAAGTTTTATATCCATGTTTCTGTGTTTCTATTTTCAGAAGTTAACAAGAAGAATAAACACATTGTTGTATACCCTGACATTCCTTCTGCTATGAGACCTGTACCTCATGGTCCTGGAATTCCAATACCCGACCCACCTCAAACCCTGGACTTCGATGATTCTGATGATGAATCAATGACCAATGCCAATGACCAGTCCCAGTCGTATATATACACACCTCAAAATACCGCTTCAAATGAGCCGAGGCCTCTTAACCAGGCCAAACTTAATGATCTTACCAGGGATTTAGGACTTTCCAAATTAGCTGCCGAGATCTTGGGCTCACGACTTCGAGAGGACAACTTGCTGGCTCCGGGAACAACATTCTCCTGGTATAGGAAACGAGAGGAAGAATTCTGCAAGTTTTTTGCAGTGCACAAAAATACCTCTTCCTTAGTGTACTGCTGCAATGTTGAGGGGCTAATCGAATCCTTGGGCCTGCCATATAACGCATCAGAATGGAGGCTATTTATAGACTCGTCTAAACGAAGTTTGAAAGCAGTACTTCTCAACATTGGGAATAGGGTTGCATCAGTCCCTGTAGCACATTCCGTACAACTTACTGAGAGCTACGGTAACATGAAAATTTTACTGGATGCTTCGTATACGACCAACATAACTGGAGGATCTGTGGAGATTTGAAGGTAATACTAATATCATAAGTAGGGCAGTCAAAAGTTGACCGAAAAAATTAAGAAAGTTGACCTTACGAATTGAAAAAATTGACATAAAGTTGCCTTTACTTTCAATAATAAAAACGATACTTTAATTACTTATTCTTGCTCTTCTACATCAGTTGACCGATTGTGGTAAATTATGAAGTATTTGCCGACATTTTCTGGCAAAAAATTGCGATCCTTACTTAATAATTTATTAAGCATGGAGAAAGATCTCTCTACAGCGGCAGTTGTTGGTTGACATTGCAAAAGCTGACCATAAACTGTTGGTGAGATTTCAGGTCTACTGAGGTTAATTATTTCACAAATACCATTTGTCTTGAGTCTTGTTTCAATGTATTGTTTGACTGAACACACATCTTCGCCAAGGTTGATAGAAGAAATGGTTTCATATGCCTCTCTAATGGTGCAATCAGATGCTTCCATTCTAGTCACTAAGCTAGCAATCAAACTATAATTCATTTTGATTGACATTAGTTGCTTTGGCAGTTTTTCATTAGCAACACTCTCTTTAGCCTTCTGAACAATGATTCCTTCATCTTCAAAATTTTCCACAATTGTCTTCACATTTGGAAAATTGTCTGCATAATAAAAAGCAGCGTTCAGCCAGCTTGCCCAACGTGTTACAATCGGTTCTGGAGGAGTTCCTATTTCAGCAAACAATTCCTTCCTTCTTTTGTTTTTAAGAGTAGAAGCCTTGACACATGCAATTAAAGTGTCAACATCACTATAAAATGCTCTTATTGCATCGCACAATTATGTAACAGATGCGCAAGACACGTTACATGGAAAAGTCTTCGAAAAAGTTGCTTGAGTGTCGCTCCAGCTGACACCATGTAACGAGCTGCATCAGACAGAAGTAAACAGAAATTTTCTCTTGGTATCTCGAATTCTTTTACAGTATCGTCAATCTTGTGTATGACAGTTCGTGCATTAACATTTCCAAGAAGAACATCGCACCTGATTAAATATGTTTTCTTGGGAACATCAATAGATCCAGCAAGTATGTTCAAATATTTTGAGCCCCTTACTTCACTTTCATCAACAATTAGGAAAACTAATTTACCCTCTAGCAAATGTTTTATTCTACTTAACTCGCTTTCTGCCTGTTTCATTGCTATTGATCTGCAAGTTGACACGCAAGGCACAACAAATCTGACAGTATAGCTCATTTTTTCCTGAACAAATGAATTCATTAGGATATTTTGCAATTATAGCGCGCACTTTAGCAATAGAACTAACTGCAAGTTTTGGCATTTTAAATATCTGAAATCAAAAGAAATCGAAATCAGTGAAATCACAAATCAGAAAAAAACACAAATCAAAAATGGTAACCAGTAACCACAATACATACAACACAAACACATCCAAAACCAGAACGGACATAACTGAATAAGACAAATACGAGCAGCGAAGTTGCCAGTTAACCAAAAAGATGCCAATTTTTAGTTATTTTAATTATTTATTCCAAAAAATTGACTTTATTTACCTCATTGCTATTTTTTGACCTAACAGGTAAAAGTTGACTTTTGGTTGACCTATTAACTTTGGTAATATACCCCCTACAGGTGTTTTTATTGCATTTTCAGTCGTTTCAGCGAAAAGTGCCCCACAGGAAACAATTTTACTTTATTGACTTTTGACCGCCCTAATCATAAGTAAACTATTGCTATTGACTATGTTGTTTTTCCAAAGGTTATTTGAGAGCGTATAAGAACACTTAACTTCCCCACAGACGTGATACAGTCCAATGCATAGATTTTTTTATCTGATAGAACAAATTCTCTAAATTCTTTAAATATTTTCATTTTTTTTCAGATTGTGGCATTTGTATTGGGAATGCAAGGGGGATACACGAAATACCCATGTTTCCTCTGCAAATGGGATAGCCGAGCGGATGAGAAGCACTATGCACAGCGTGAATGGGCATCCAGAGAGAATTTTGAACCTGGGTCGCATAATGTCGTTTCAGTGCCCCTTGTACCACAACAAAAATTTTGCTCCCACCACTTCATATTAAGCTGGGCTTGATGAAAAATTTCATCAAATCAATGAATAAGGAGGGTTCAGCATTCCGATATCTCGAGAGTAAATTTCCTCATATATCTGATGCTAAACTAAATGCTGAGGTTTTTGATGGTCCTCAAATTCGAACTTTGATCAAGGATACTCAGTTCGAAAACGCAATGACTCCAACTGAGAAGAATGCCTGGCAGGCATTCAAATCAGTTGTCACTGATTTTCTTGGCAAGCGTAGAAGTCCAGAATACGAGTCCGTTGTCGAAAACTTGATGGAAACTTTCGAAGCTCATGGGTCGCGCATGTCCATAAAAATGCACTTTTTGTGGTCCCACTTGGACTATTTTCCTGAAAATTGCGGGGATTATAGTGAGGAACAGGGTGAACGATTTCACCAAGATATCAAAATAATGGAAGAGAGGTACCAGGGAAACTGGGATATCAATATGCTGGCGGACTATTGCTGGTGTTTGAAGCGAGACGTGCCCGAAGAAAAACACAGACGGAAAGCCAAAAAAACTTCCTTCCTTCCTCAATAAACTTTTTTCCATATTCATTGTATGAATAAAAGTATTTATTCACACAATGTTTTCATTTTTCACGAGTGTTCTTATAATATTACTCGTATCTACAGTGTTTAAGCTAAAAAAATCAATAAATTTGGGGATAAAATTGGACTTATAATAAATGGCCAATAGAGAAAAACCCTTACCTGATTGAGGAAAACCAATGTCATTTTCGAATTCAGCATGGTCGAATTATATAATATGAGTTGAAAAAACCCTCACAGCAGACAAAAAAATTTCATATGCATATCAGTGTTATAGTGAGGATTGCAAGCTTTAATATGATGGAAATATTTGAGTACTTGCTTGTTGGTTGGAACAGCTGTAGCCGTTATGGAGGCTATGGGTTGACCAAGAAAGGGAATTTCTGTTTTGCTTCTAGTTAATGGTTTGCTTAGAGCCATTTTATCAATTTAAATAGGTATTATGGTACCTAGATTTAGAAATTCCTGAAAAAAAGTTAGATTAGTTAGTAAAAATCGCTAAAAACATGAAATAAGGGGGCTAAATTGGGCCCTGTGGGGCCCACATTTAGCATTGACATTTATAAAGCTAGTATACATTATCAGAAATGCATATAGAATGGTAAATGTGTTTTACTTTTAATTAAAATAGTATATTTTACTAGAAAATGCCAAAAAATGCCAATTTTTTGGTCTGAATCGGGGATGTAAAGTGTAAACTGCTGGGGATGCATGAATGTTTTAGATAGGACTTTAAAAACTTGTGTGGGCATTCTTAGTAACCCACTTCACGATATTATATCGGTTAATGCTGTACCCGACCAACTTTAGGTTTAACGGGACACCCTACCGGGCATACAGTTGACCTAAAGTTGTGTTGTTTTCGTTAGTTTTAACGAAAATAACACGACTTAAAATAACCAATTCTCAAGGGCATACAGTTGACCTAACCGGACCTTCAATGGCGGACATCGGAATAACATTGAAAGCCCGGTTAGTATTTGAAAACCTCTATATTGAAAATTCAAATTCAAATGTGTTCAAATGTTCAAATGTGTATTTGAAGTGTTTCTCACTTATTTGAACAGACCCGTGGATGTATGTATGTTTTAGCAGATTTAGTTAGTTAAATAAACGTTTCCAATTTTATTGTGATGTTTGTTATTTCTATGAATTCATGACAAAAGTCATTTTAGCCATTTCACGAAATGACCAAGGTGGAATTTCAGCCATTTCGCGTAATGACTGAAGATTTTAGTCATTTCGCGAAATGACCAATTGAAACAGCCATTTCGCGAAATGACTAAAAGTTTCAGCCATTACGCGAAATGGCGGCTGGTTACACACTTTGACTAACATATATACAGGGGTTGGACAGAATAATGGAAACACTCGCATTTTCGGTGCTGTATTTTCTGATATCATTAATGGCGTTATGTACTTTATTAAGTTAATATGTAACTGCATATAATATTGAGAACATCTTCTATTTTAATAGGTTGATATTGGTTTTTCATGTTCTTTTAAAGTAAATAAAAATATAGCGCTTGGAAAAGATGTTACTGCCTGTGAAAGGGGCATGATAGTGAGAGCCCGTTTGGCTTATGTTTCAGTAAGAAAAGTCCCATAATTGCTCCTGTATCTCGAGGAACAGTCCTCAAGGTTATGAATAAATGCAAAAATAATAAAAAAAGAACATCAAATAAGGAATATAGTGAGCGTAAAGCAACACTGACAGAATGCGACAGAAGAATCTTATATGATAATTATGAGCTGTGAAGAATCAATTAAAGACTTGCATAAAAATTTTTGTTCAAAATTTAACAGTAGTTAGCAAAGACCAGTGTCAGTCATAACTATGTTATGGGAACTGTAGTAAAGCCTATTTTTAACACCAACCAGTACCAAAGTTCTAATGAATTTGGAGTTGGGGAGAATAATGGGGACAATTCTGTGCTTATGTGGTGTATTTTTTTTAATTTCTTTCCATGTATTCATAACTATGGAACTGTTCTTCAAGGTGCAGGACAATCACGCGTCTTTTAATATTGAGACACCAACCAAACGTGCTTCTACTATCATGCCCCTTTCACAGTCAGCAACATTTTTTGAAGCGCCATATTTTTATTTATTTTACAAGAACATGAAAAACCAATATGAACATATTAAAATAGAAGATGTTCTCAATATTATTTGCAGTTACATATTAATTTAATAAAGAACATAATGCCATTAATGATACCAGAAAATATAGCATCGAAATGCGAGTGTTTCCATTATTCTGTCTAACCCCTTTATATATTATATATATATATATATATATATATATATATATATATATATACACAAACACACATATATATATACATACACACACATATATATATATATATATATATTATATATATATGATACACACAGACCGTGCATGGAACAAGGAACTCTTCTGCGATAATTAAATCCACTATAGTCCGAATAAGTAATGGTAAATGGCAAATACCATAGTTAAAACTATGGTATTTGCCATTTACCATTACTTATTCGGACTATAGTGGATTTAATTATCCCAAAAGAGTTCCTTGTTCCATGCACGGTCTGTGTGTATCATAAAAAACTAAGGGAACCATTCTGAGTTCATTCCCATATATATATATATATATGAGAAGAAGGAAACCACACTTTAAGAAGACAACTTTTTATTTCTTTAACACCAATACAGTTTCGGCTCCTCGCGAGCCCTTGTCAATTGATATTGACCGCATAAACAGAGAACAGAGTTTATATACACCTAGAAGTTAATTACCAGGATCAGCTGACTGACTCTTCCCATCCTCTTACCAGGGGATAGTTAAGTGACTCTTCCGACCCAGCTTTGACCTGATGAATGTACATTTGCGCTCATTATTCTCAGGACACGCTTGAGAACAGATAGCGACACCTAGCATATATTTGTTGTGTGTACTACAAATGGTTAACGTTTTTATCAATGAATGTTTAGTGAATGAGCTCTGATTGGTTGGTGGACTCATTGCCAAATGTCTTTAGAACATACAGTAATTATTTCCAGTCATCACTCTGGTTTACGTATTACTAAGGAAACATAAATGAATAATTAAATATAAATTTAAGAAGGGGACATATATTAACAAGGGGAATGTCAATGAAGTGAAAGAAAATGGTCTTGTAAAAACTAAAAAAAACCTCCGGACGTGACCACAGTGTTCATGGTATTGGCAAGCCTGACATCCTGAACGAATTGAAGTTTCACTGTACAAAATCAGAGCCATGAGTAGGCATTATAACTCCCTGAATAAATTTCAAATTTATTTATTTATTTACTTACATTTAATATTGAACATAGAGTTAGATATTATTTTGTGTTATAACAAAGACAGAGCAAAAACGTGATATATATAAATACATATATAGGTGGTTTATGAATGAAAAAACAATGTTTTGATGCGTAGTAAATTTTAATAACATTATAACATTACCAGATTGATGGGTATCTGTAGGTTTCATACGTCACTGCTTAGAATATCTTCCAATTGGCAAATGGACGACAGCTGAATGGATACTACTGGTATGGTATTCTTATATCCAGAGCAAGTGCTATTTCTAGATCAGCAACACTGATATAGTAATAAACAGTCAGTAAGTGAAATATTATTTAGAAACGAAGATTTTAAATTGAGGCAGCATCACAAATGCATATAATTGTTTTGTATTAATAAGTTCCATGTTACAACTTAAATGTTGAACCACTACAGCTGTGACTCTTGGCGGTCTCTCACCTCAAAGGAGAGAATTACAGAAAATAAAACTACTACAGTGATTTGTATCAATAAACATAGAGCCATTTATTTGGCAATTTTGCAAAGGTGTTACACAGTCATAGTATTTAAGAGATATTTTATACATGAACACAAGGAATTTAATATCTTGTCCAAATACCGTTGTTGTCTATGACTTCCTGCAGTTAATGTGGTACAGAAGCATATTTAATACGCAGCCATGCTATCTAAAAAAAGAGGCCATTCACTTATTACTCCCTGAAATGCAGTGACTCACCAGAACTGAAAGCAGAATTCCTGAAAATGTGACAAGATCTTATTTTGAAGTTTGAGTTTGCAGAGAAAAAAAGTCGAGACATCTTGGGCAAAAGTGGATGGGGAGTATCCTTTGCTTGCTGAAGAGGAAGAGAAAGTATGATAATAAAAATCCACTCTAATAGACAGAGTTTATTTCTACAACAGTTTCGATGCCCACTGGCATCCTCCTCGGGTGGATACAGAAAAACGAATGAACCAAAACAAGAGGGAAAACAATCCAGAGACCATAAAGAAATTCGCACCTAGGTTAGATCCCGTTCTCCCAACACCGGAAGGGCATTTTATTACAGGGTCACGTTTATACTGTAAGTACGGTTTTAGGCGAATTTGTCTACAACAATTTGTCTAACGATACAATTCATCTACAACAATTTGTCTACAACAATTTATCTACAACAATTAGCCTACAGATACAATTTATCTACAATAATTTGTCTACAGATACAATTTGTCTAGAGAAACTATTACTAATATTGGACCTAGTATGTTTCATGGACTGCTCTCGATTTTCCTACGAAATTGAAAACAAGGGCAGTCGATGACCCTGATTTTGTTTCTGCAATCGGTTTTCTTGAGAAACCTAACCTAACCTAACCTGACCTAACCTGACCTGACCTGACCTAACCTAACCTAACCTAACCTGACCTAATCGAGTTTCTTATACTATTGTTTTTGGCAAGATATCGCACTAATTCTTGTCATTTTTTGTGAATTTGTATGGCGTAAGCGCCACACCAGCTCGGACTTATTCAAAAAGATGGAGTGTATTGCGTCGTTTCAGTAAATAAATTTATTCAATATCCAATAACATTTTTCTTTATCATTTTTCAAGAAAACCGATTGCAGAAACAAATTTTTCATTTTTTTGAAAAAATTAATAATAATTAACATCAAATAGCTTTCATTTTTCCTCTCTAGACAAATTGTATCTGTAGACAAATTATTGTAGATAAATTGTATATGTAGACTAATTGCTGTAGATAAATTGTTGAAGACAAATTGTTGTAGATGAATTGTATCTTTAGACAAATTGTTGTAGACAAATTCGCCGGACACCCTGTAAGTACATTCGCACAAATTAAAACTATCTTCTTGTTCTATACATACAGATTCTAATATTTTGACATAATTACTACATTTATTATTGCATTTACAATTTTTTTTAACATTTATTATTATTACCTTTACACTAATTATTAAATTTATAATATTACCTTTATTATTACATCTGTTGCATTTATATTTATTTCCACATTTATTACTTCCATTATTATATTTACATTTACGTTTATTATTCCATTTACATTTTACCATTTTAATAAACGTTTTAATAAACATTTTAATAAACATTTTAATAAACGTAAATGTAAATGTAATAATGGAAGTAATAAATGTGGAAATAAATATAAATGCAACAGATGTAATAATAAAGGTAATATTATAAATTTAATAATTAGTGCAAAGGTAATAATAATAAATGTTAAAAAAATGTAAATGCAATAATAAATGCAGTAATTATGTCAACATATTAGAATCTGTAGGTATAGAACAAGAAGATAGTTTTAATTTGTGTCGGGAGAACGGGATCTAACCTAGGTGCGAATTTCTTAATGGTCTCTGGATTGTTTCCTTCTCGCCTTTTTCATTCGTTTTTCGGTTTATAAGTTGTGTATAATAAGCAACAATGTAATAACCAATGTAATAATACATTTATAATTTCTGTAATAAATAATAATGCAATATTAAATGTAATAAATTTAATAATAAATTTAATAATTATGTAAAAAAAATAATAGAATCTGTATGTACAGAACAAGGGGAAAGTTTTAAATTTGTGCGAATGTACTTATAAGCGGGTCCCTTTGATGAAAATGCCCTTCCGGTGTCGGGAGAACGGGATCTAACCTAGGTGCGAATTTCTTAATGGTCCCTGGACTGTTTTCCCTCTTGTTTTGGTTCATTCGTTTTTCTGTATCCACCCGAGGAGGATACCAGTGGGCATCGAAACTGTTGTGGAAATAAACTCTGTCTATTAGAGTGGGTTTTTACTATCATATTTTGACCTTCACGTAGAAAAAAATGAAGTTTTTTGCATTGGCAAAGAAAGTGCTGGTGCCTTTTGCGACAAGTTATCGTTGTGGGGCAGGCTTTTCAGCAATGATAGTCATAAAGAACAAACTGCGAAATCGGCTGCACATTGAAGGCGATTTACGCTGCGCCTTGAGCGAAACTGAATCCAGAATTCAGGCGTTAGTTCAGCAGTAACAGTTGCAACCCTTGCACTAGCCTAGTAGTTGGTGGAGACGCGTTTTTCTTCCTTCCTATGTAGCCTGTTGTAGCCATTCTTTGACCAATATCATGTGTTTAAATTATACATAATAAATTGGTTCATATACAGGGTGTTTCACAACCGGTCTGCCATACTTTGGGGGATGATTTAGATTTTAGGGGGTGATGGCGAGTAGAAAAGTTAATAAAACATCGGTGCTATTTCCAACCTTTGCGGAGCTACGGACGTTTTAAGGTACATGGAAAAAATAAACGAGAGTATTAATCTGATGTATTTATTGCTGCATTCAGATGCTACATTTAAATGTTCAAAATGTCCGCCTCGGTTTTCAATACACAGCCTTGCTCGTTCCAAACAAGAGTCCAATGCTCATTGAATCATTTCTGGGTGTTCTCGTATGTAAGCAGCGGTATCCATAATCCGACGCAAAAGTTCCTCTCTCGTTTGTACTTTGGTCTTGTAGATCATCTCTTTCATAAAAAGAAATCTAACGGAGTTAGGTCCGGAGATCTCGAGGGCCACGATATTGGACCAGCACGATCAATCCAACGATTCCCGTACCGCTGATTCAAGTAATCCGTAACATGACGACCAAAATATGGTGGCAATTCGTTCGTGAGGACGTTCAGATAAATATCAGCAGTTAATCGTTGTTCCAAAACCAACGGTCCAATCAGCTGCTCTCCAATTACACCGCACCAAACATTCACCGAGAATCGATGTTAAAAGTTTCCTTCAACGATACCGTTGGGATTATCGGCGGACAAGTCGGAATTTCGTCTATTGTTAATTCCATCCCAAATGAATTGAGCGTCATCACTAAACAGTATGCGATTAAGAATTTGGCAAAATTGAACTGGCAAAATTGAACACGTTTATTGTAATCATCCGGTTGAAGAGCTTGCACACGTTGCAAATGATAGGGATACAAACCCTCATCATGTATGGTTCGCAATACACGCGATGCGGATTCTTCAATTCGTCTAGAAATCCTTCGAACACTGGTTGTTGGGCTACGTTGTACTAGGTCCAGTATGCGATCGTCCATAGCAACGGACCGTCGTGCTACATGTTCTTGGCTACGTAGAACAATTGTCCCTGTTTCCCTTAATCTCTGGTGTGTGTCACTAAACACTTGCCTGTTCGGCGATTCGGAAAACGTTTCGATATTTATCAACTGCCGCTCTGCTGTTACCATCACAGAATCCATAAATGAAATAGGTGTGAACTGTTGATTCATTTTGATTGTTCACCTCAGCGCAACACAGTGTCTCATACCACAGATCAGAACCAACTGAAAGAAAAACTGAGGATTAGAAGTGGTAACTTCGTTAACCGAAACTACCACCAGTGCTGCCATCTATCAAATTTCACACACAAGTAGGGATTTGTTGTTTGCACATCTTGAAACGCCCGTAGCTCCGCAATGGTTGGAAATAGCACCTATGTTGTATTAGCTTTTTTAATCGATATCACCTCCCAAAGTATGGCAGACCGGTTATGAAACACCCTGTATAGAAATATACGAGTACTATGTTCCTAAAATTTGAATAATTACGCTCATGCTCAGGAAAATGAAGTTTCCTGTCCTTTTTGCAGGGGGGTAATTTCCATTTAGCGATTAACCAAAAGAGGTAATCACAAAAAGTTTGAGAACCGCTGGTGTAGCAGTTTAATAACCATTTTCAAAACTGTTTCCGCATTCCAACAATTCCACCTGGCTTTTAACATACCACTTGACACCACATGACGTCATGACAGAGGTATTAACAGGTATGGTGAGTGAGAATAAGTTCACACTCTTCCTCAACCAAACCTTTTATTAAATTGTTAATTTTGCAACCTTCCTTCGGGGAGTCAAAAAAAAAAAAATGGTGTCAATAATCCAGCAGGGTTGAAGCACCTTAAACAGAAAAAAACAAAAAACAAACACTCTTCCTCAATCTCATCGAAGCAACTACTCTGCAGAATGGATTATCATCACCAGAAAATTGCTGAAAGGGAAATAATCCTAGGGATGAAGGAGAACGGGCTGTCTCCAACTAAAATTGCAAGAGAACTTGGAATTCCGGGAACACTGTTCAATTAGGGTGGGGTGTAAAAACATTTTTTAGAATTTGGTTTTGTAGGGGCACCCAAAAGTTAGTCTGTGGTACCAATAAGAAATCTCTAAAATATTAGCTACCTGCGACATTAACTTCACCGGCCCCAAGGCCGGTGAATTATGTAATATATATATATATATATATATATATATATATGTGTGTGTGTGTGTGTGATATATATATATATATATATATATATATATAGTACAGTATACAGGGTGTTTCAGGAGGAAAGGTCAATACTTGGGGAGTGGTAGTATCGGTCATTGTGAGAAAAAAAGTTCATATGAACATGTGTCTAATTCTGAATGGTTACTGAGAGAGAGCTGTTTGAATCTACAAACACAAAAGCATTGTTAATGGTAATCAAGAAAGAGAAACCAATTACTGTTTCTAACATTTAATGTTTAAACATTGGCATTTTGAATGGTATCAGATAGAGAAATGACAAATTTGTTACAGTTTACAATACGTTTTCGAAAATCCCACCGTCAACCTCAATGCACTTTGCAACTCGTGTGCAAAGATCGCGTGTTGTTCGTCTGAGTTGATCTTGACATTCCTTTATGCGGGCAGCAACATCCAAAATGCGCGCGAGCAATTCGTCTCGTGTATCCACCTTTCTTTTGTAAACTTGACTTTTGATCCACATCCACAAACAATAATCCACCGGAGAGAGGTCTGGAGACCTTAGTGGCCATTAAATGGGACCGCCGCGGCCGATCCATCGATCAGGGAAAGTTTGAGTTCGGTATTGCATCACCAGACGGGTGGAGTGTGGAGGAGCTCCGTCATGCTGAAAGTACATACCAGCGCGTGTAGCCACAGGAACATCCTCCAATAGTCCTGGCAATTCATTTTGCAGAAATTCTAGGTAACTTTGTCCTGTAAGACGATTCTCTAAAGTAACAGGGCTAATCAGCTGATCATCGATGATACCGCACCACACATTGGCAGAGAAGCGATGTTGAAAATTTGTTTCCACAGTGGCATTTGCATTTTCGTCTGACCACCGATGAGAGTTACGAGTGTTGTTGATACCGTCACGGGTGAAAGTAGCTTCATCGGTGAACAGTATTAATCAAAGCAATCGGCGATTAGCATTTACCCAATGACAAAATTCCAGTCGCATGGCAGCGTCTCCTGGTTGAAGGTGTTGCATACTCTGTACATGATATGGATGCAAGCCTTCCTCAGGTAATGTTCGCCATACTCTTGTGTGTGGTACACCGAGACGTGTAGAAATTCTTCGTGAGCTAGTAGTAGGACTACGCTCTACCAACTAAAGAATGTTTTCCACTTCATCCACACCTTGTTGACCTTCACGTTCAGATGAAACATGAGCGCTGGGAAGTGTACCAATCTCACGCAATGTGTTGAAAACCCTGGTAAACACTCTTCGATCCAGAATTCTGCGGTTCGGAAACCGTCTACGGTATTCTGCAACAGCAGCTGTTGCACTTCCATCGCAAAAACCGTAGACATACAACATATCTGCATATTCGGCATGTGTGAAGGTGTGTGGCATTCTTAACACTGCTTCAAACACCAAACAATGTCACTCACAACAGTCAGCTGTCGATTGGCTTATGTTGCATGCTTACATTACAGCTTGCATGGTTCAAGGTTATAGCGGAGGGAAGGGGGAGGAAGAGCTGCGCGCGCATCAGATTCAAACAGCTCTATCTCCGTAACCATTCAGAATTAGACACATGTTCATATGAACTTTTTTTCTCACAATGACCGATACTATCACCTTCCGAAGTATTGACCTTTCCTCCTGAAACAACCTGTGTATATATATGTATGTATATATATATATATATATATATATATATATATATATATATATATATAGGGGCCTAGTTTTAGTCGAATGAGGTGATGCTTGATTGATTTAATGCTGGTGATTAATTGATGCAAATTGATTGTTATAATGACAGGCTGAGTTAATAATTTATGATGTCATACAGTATCACCGGTTGAAAGTGGCTAATGGAGTAGGCCCACTATAATATTTCTGAGTGATACGAATTGCTTCGAGGTCACCAGCTTGGATTACACCCAAGCAAATATTGTTAAGGTTAAAAAAAGCACCTTTTTGTTTTGTATTTAATTAAGAAAATAAATCAGTTATTTGTTCACAGTGAATAACAAATGATTGACAGTAATTATAGTGAATAACAATTATTTAACAGCCTTTATATTAGGCTAAGATGACATGGAGTTTAGCCAATAAGAGAAATGGTTAAGAGCTTAATTGTCAAGTAATACATTCATTTATGGTAGGTTAATGGCATGCAAAATGGAACATTGAATGGGCCTAGTAATAACAAAGAAATGCACGTGCGTTTAGTACACTGAATAGAATACGTAACACACTGATTATGTAGGCTAAAGGTTATGCATGAATGAACATTGAATGGGCCAAGTAATGACAAAGAATGCACGTGCGTTTAGTACACTGTAAATAGATTACACTGCGTTCGCACTTATTAAGCAGATTATATTTTCTCCAATGTTTTCAAAAGTTTTTCCCCGATTTCAATGAAATTTGTAGCAAATAATCACTATATATAGCAGCATTGATGGTATACATTTCGATAAAAGATTTTGATAATTAAAATAATTATCTCATTTTATTGAAAAATATGTAAAATATTGTGTTCCGAATTATTAAACAAGTATTCTATTTACGGATCTAAATGGTGAAAATGGGTAAGAAGAAGGATTTAACATTAACTGAAAAGAAAAATAGTCAAGTTACTCGCTGAAAATATAAAATCTATTGAAATTGCGAAGCAGTTTGGCAGATGTTATCGAACTGTAAACAAGTTTGTAGCGGAGGGTACCAAACTGAGGCAGCGAAGTGATAAAGGAGCTATAAGAAAAGTGACAAGGCGGCAGATATCTGTAATCAAGCGCAAACTGCAAAGCATCCATTGTCCTCAAGAAAGGAGGTTTTTGAGCAGGCTGGCATACATAATGTACCAAGAACATCTCGATGTGGAATCCTCCAAACAATTGGCAAGACGTGTAAACCTACGATTCAGTCACCATTAACACCCAGGTACAAGAAGCAGCGTGTTGAATGGGCGCGTCAGTACGTGAAAACAGATTTTAATACTGTATTGTTAACCGATGAATGAAGAGCAACCCTTGAGGGATCTGATGGTTGGTCAAGAAGATGGATTGCTGAGGGTCAATCTCTAATCACATAAGACTTAGAGGGAATTTAAACGACGGGCCATATGTGAATATTATAAAATAGGTGCGTGCAAATATAGCTCAAACTGCATATACAATCACCCTATATTATGAGGAATGGGAAATGCAGGTACGGACCAAACTGCAACTTTTTTTACCCCCGTACGTGCAGACAGTCAATTACTGAGAAAAAAATGCCTGAACATAGAGTGCCCGCATTTTCACATAAAGGGTGCGCAAAGAAGAAAAAGGGAAAGAACAGATCATATTTGACATAGAAGTAATAACAGGAGTAATGAAACATATTTTTTAGAAGAAATGAGGATAATAAAAGCTCAGCTTACCCTTCTAACAAGGAGAGACAGAAAGCCGCAAACATATGCATCACAACATTACGCACATCACCCTCCTATTCAACACCACCCACCAATAATACAACAACCACAGTGGTATCTCGGGCCGCAATCCCAATACTCCCAAATGCAGCGTCCCAACCAATAACACCAGACAGGAACCGACATCGACCAGGAAACGACCATCATTTAGGAAAATCGAACACGAAGATTAGAAACCCGGTAAATGTATTATACACAAATATACAAGGCCTCTATACGAACCATGCAGACCGCAAATTACAATACTTGCAAAATTTAGCTACGGAAACCAGCATAGATATCATATGCCTAACGAAAACACACTTGCATAAGTGCGAAAAAGGCTGTAAAAACTGCATCGAAAATACTGAAATAGCATTGCTGGACTACAACATATACAGAGCAGATAGAGTGGCTAGACGAGTGGGAGGGTGTTGTATCTGCGTGAAAAACACATACACATGTGAAGTGAGGGTAAAGAAATCAAACAAGTAAAAGAACTGAACCTAACTATTATGAACATCTACAGACCACCAAACACCACAAAATGTGAATTCCAATTTGCTACAAATGAAATAGAAAACATATTAAAATTACTTGAAGCTCCAGCAACAAATATTCTAATTTTCGGAGATTTTAATTTCCCATTCATATCAAGGAAGAAAAATGACGAAGTTACATATGTTGAGAAGTTTCATGGCAACATTACTAAAGATGATAGAACCCAAGTCAGCCAGACTCTGTACTCATTCGTCAGCCAGACTCTATACTGAACGGACGCATTTCCTGAGCTCTCTGATATTGCATCTACTTTTGCATATTGCTGAGAATTTTACTTTTGGACAGTTTTGAATTTTACTTGCGTTTATATTCACGTTGTTATAGTTAAGTAATTGAATATTAGTGGTTTTTAGCGATTTAGAAGTTTTCATAGCGTGCCGGCTTAATTGAACTTACACTTGTGACGGTTTAAACTAATTTTTAACTGCGCGATGCCGTCGTAGAAAGCGTCGTGTGTTAGGTGTAGGGTAAACCGGTGGTATTCGGAATTTAAGGATTATAACGGCGGTCCTATGGCGATTACCGAGAGATCAGTTTGTTTCTTTTGCGAGTTAATGGAGGAATTAGTTGACATAAAACGCAGTGTACGTGAGGTAACCGAAAGACTTGCAACGCTTGATGAGGGCAGAGGTAGGGCTACGGTTGACGGAAGCCGAACCAATACTAACGTTGAAGACGTTAGTAATTTGAAGGGTGAGGTGCGTAACCTAGTTTCTAGTTTAGGTAGCTTGTCGGGAAGGTTGGATAGAGTTAAAGAAGGGGTTAAGGTTAGTCCGAGAGTAGTAGATGGGGAGGGATTTAGAGAAGTTAAGGGTGGAGCTAGGCCGCGTACGTTAGGTGATAGGAATACCCCCCTTATCGAGGTTTCGAACCCTTTCGCCCATTTGGAAAGGTACGTGAATGAGGGGGAAACTATTTTAATTGGGGACTCTCTTGTGCGCCACATGGACAAAGTTCGTTTAACGGCATCCAACCAAGAGGAGGAGGGTCTGTCTCCCAGGGGCCAGGCTTGACAGAGTTAGAGACGAAGTGGATAGGATTGACGTTGCCTCCCGTCACTCGATGTTGGTGACGATGGTAGGATGCAACGACTCTTATAGGCCCGATACGAGAGTGCCTGACCTTTTGGAGAGATATAGGGGGTTAATTAGGTCCCTGAAGGCGAGGTCAGATAGGTCTTTAGTTGGGTCTTAGAATTACGTCAAAAACAATATTTTTTAATAATAAATTAGAAGAGATTTGTGCTGAGGAAAATGTACCCTTCGTAAAGCTGTGGTCCGATTTCAGTGATCCTAGCCTTTTTATAAAAGATAGGGTGCATTTTAATGAAATAGGTAATGCTAGGCTAGGTAGGTTAATAGACGAAAACGTGTTAAAGCTGTATAGGTCGAAGCCTTCTTTAAACGTTGTGGGTCCGGGGAACGCGGGCACGACGTGATAAATAGTTTAAAACGCGGGCCCGTGGTAAGAAATAACTTAAACGTCTTTTATTGTAACGCGCGTAGTATTAGAAATAAATTAAATGAATTTAAGGCGATAATTTATTCCGGCAACTATGATATAGTTGCTATCACTGAAACGGTATTATTATAGTATTACACCCGTCTAACGTCCAGCAATTATTATATGTTCATTAAGTAGATTTTTTAATTCTAAGACACTTTCCTTCTATAGCGTTTCCGTCGCAAATGCTTCGTTTTCGAGATATAAATTTTTTTTTGGTGTGTTCGTACGTTCGTTTGTGTGTTCGTACGTTCGTTTGTGGTTCGTACGTCGTTGTGTGTTCGTACGTCGTTTGTGTGTTCGTACGTTCGTTTGTGTGTTCGTACGTTCGTTTGTGTGTTCGTACGTTCGTTTGTGTGTTCGTACGTTCGTTTGTGTGTTCGTACGTTCGTTTGTGTGTTCGTACGTTCGTTTGTGTGTTCGTAGTTCGTTTGTGTGTTCGTACGTTCGTTTGTGTGTTTACGTTCGTTTGTGTGTTCGTACGTTCGTTTGTGTGTTCGTACGTTCGTTTGTGTGTTCGTACGTTCGTTTGTGTGTTCGTACGTTCGTTTGTGTGTTCGTACGTTCGTTTGTGTGTTCGTACGTTCGTTTGTGTGTTCGTACGTTCGTTTGTGGTTCGTACGTTCGTTTGTGTGTTCGTACGTTCGTTGTGTGTTCGTACGTTCGTTTGTGTGTTCGTACGTTCGTTTGTGTGTTCGTACGTTCGTTTGTGTGTTCGTACGTTCGTTTGTGTGTTCGTACGTTCGTTTGTGTGTTCGTCGTTCGTTTGTGTGTTCGTACGTTCGTTTGTGTGGTCGTACGTTCGTTGTGTGTTCGCTACGTTCGTTTGTGTGTTCGTACGTTCGTTTGTGTGTTCGTACGTTCGTTTGTGTGTTCGTACGTTCGTTTGTGTGTTCGTACGTTCGTTTGTGTGTTCGTACGTTCGTTTGTGTGTTCGTACGTTCGTTTGTGTGTTCGTACGTTCGTTTGTGTGTTCGTACGTTCGTTTGTGTGTTCGTACGTTCGTTTGTGTGTTCGTACGTTCGTTTGTTGTTCGTACGTTCGTTTGTGTGTTCGTACGTTCGTTTGTGTGTTCGTACGTTCGTTTGTGTGTTCGTACGTTCGTTTGTGTGTTCGTACGTCGTTTGTGTGTTCGTACGTTCGTTTGTGTGTTCGTAAGTTCGTTTGTGTGTTCGTACGTCGTTGTGTGTTCGTACGTTCGTTTGTGTGTTCGTACGTTTTTGTGTGTCGTACGTTCGTTTGTGTGTTCGTACGTTCGTTGTGTGTTCGTACGTTCGTTTGTGTGTTCGTACGTTCGTTTGTGTGTTCGTACGTTCGTTTGTGTGTTCGTACGTTCGTTTGTGGTTCGTACGTTCGTTTGTGTGTTCGTACGTTCGTTTGTGTGTTCGTACGTTCGTTTGTGTGTTCGTACGTTCGTTTGTGTGTTCGTACGTTCGTTGTGTGTGTTCGTACGTTCGTTTGTGTGTTCGTACGTTCGTTTGTGTGTTCGTACGTTCGTTTGTGTGTTCGTACGTTCGTTTGTGTGTTCGTACGTTGTTTGTGTGTTCGTACGTTCGTTGTGTGTTCGTACGTCGTGTGTGTGTTCGTACGTTCGTGTGTGTGTTCGTACGTTCGTTTGTGTGTTCGTACGTTCGTTTGTGTGTTCGTACGTTCGTTTGTGTGTTCGTACGTTCGTTTGTGTGTTTGTACGTTCGCTTGTGTGTTCGTTTGTGTGACTGTTACATGTCTGCCCAATCACTGCGCTCCATCCATTTCGAATTTGAATTACTTTGCTACCGGAGTGGCTTCGTGTGACACGTGCTTGTTTGATTATTACCGCTGTATTGTCGCTTTCTACGAAAATTTAGAAAAAAGTGTTGAGTTTTCACAGTGTTCTACCGACAGTAGTGAAGTGTCCACATTGTAAAATGGAGTGCACATATCGTCAAGACCAGAAACTGTGGGGTTGAATAAAAAGTTACGTTGTGCTTAAAACGAAGAAAAGACGGTACTGTGATTATTCTCTCTTAGATTTTAAAGGTAATTCCTGTTTTTCTTTTAGGTTAGGATAGGTTAGGTTTAGTTAAGTTAGGATAGGTTAGGTTTAGTTAAGTTAGGATAGGTTAGGTTAGGTCAGGATAGGTTAGGTTAGGTCAAATTTGAAGGTGAAATTTGTTTTTCCTATGGTTTTTGATGTTTTGAACGAATCTGACCTTCAAAACCGTCGGAAATGACTTGTTGGGGGAACTTGATATACCGGGTTTTAAACTCTTTACTAATGATAGGTTACAGGTTTAGTGGCGCCGTTTTGCTGTACATTCATAATTCCCTTAGGGCTATCGAGGTTTAGATTTTCCGGCAACAATTAATGCGATATGTGTTGAAGTTAGGGCGCGTAGTATTAGTTTTAATTTTGTTGTTGTTTATAGACCTCCCGTTCAACCCCTCGATACAGATACTAGATTTTACTCACTTCTTGGCAATTTTATTGACAATTGGAATAGTATAATTGTCGGAGACTTTAACTGCCCTAATGTTAATTATGAGACTTTTGCTGGTAATGAGGAGGGTTTGAGATTGATCGAGTTTATGGAAGATAACTTTTTACGACAGGTGGTTACCGAACCAACGCGCGGTGATAATATTTTAGATTCGGTGATGACGAACGGCGAGAATATAGTCGAAGGTTTAGAAGTAGGCGAGAGTTTAGGATGTAGTGATCATCAAATTCTTAGGTTTAAGTTATTGATAGAAAACACTAAGGATAGTAACGTAATAGAAGTCCCTGATTTTCGTAGGGCTAATTTTGATAGTTTTGCGGATAGGATGAGAGTAGTGGACTGGGATAACTTATTTATGGGTAATGACACAAATTTGCATTGGGTAGCGTTTAAAGAAAGTTTTAGGAATACTGAAAGGGAGTTTATTCCTCGTAGGCCCAAGCGCGCTAGAAATCATGGTAGCCCGAAGTGGTGGATTAGGGAAATAGGCGAGTTCATAAACGAGCGTAATAGAGCGTATAGACTTAATAAGCGCAGTGACACGGCAGCTAACTTTAATAGATATATCGAGCTTAGACGTCAGGTTAAAAGATCAGTTAGGAATGCCAAGCGTAATTTAGAGATACTTATAGCTGAGGATAGTAAACATAATCTAAAAAAGTTTTTTGAATACGTTAATAATCGTAAGCCGATAAAAGATAACATAGGCCCTCTAGTGGATGTTAATGGTGCTTTGGCTTCTGACGCTCAGGCGATGGAGGGTATTTTCAATAACTTTTTTGCGACAGTTTTTACCGTAGAAAACGTAAATAATGTCCCCGACGTGGACGATATCGTTCCATTTAGCAGCGAGACTATTTTGGATGAAATAACTGTTTACGAGGGTGAGATTGCGCATTATATCGATTATCGATAGGCTAAAAGTTAGCAAGGCTCCAGGCGCTGACGCTTTTTATCCCAGACATTTGAAAGATTTGAAAGACGTTATTGTGGGCCCCTTAACGAAGATTTTTAATCAGTCACTCGAAACGGGGATTATTCCTGAAGACATCAAATTACCTAACGTCACGCCTATTTTTAAAAAAGGCGACCGCGCAGTAGCTAGCAATTATAGGCCCATTAGCTTAACGTCAATTGTCGGTAAACTTTTGGAATCCGTAGTTAGGGATCGTATCATCGATCACTTAGAAAGTCGAGATTTGATTAATAGTAGTCAGCATGGGTTTCGACGCCATAGGTCTTGTTTAACTAATGTTAGAATTTTATAACGAAATAGTGCGCGAATACGATAGGCATAGAGCAGCTGACGTTATTTATTTAGATTTTAAAAAGGCGTTCGATACAGTTCCGCATAGGAGACTAATTGCGAAGGTCAAAGCGCACGGTATACGCGGTTACGTAGCTAACTGGTTAGAAGAATGGCTTCGTGCTAGGAGACAGAGGGTCGTAGTTAATGGTAGTGAATCGGGGTGGTTAGATGTAGGTAGCGGTGTCCCACAGGGTTCAGTGTTAGACCCATTGCTATTCGTAATTTACATTAACGACATAGATGTAGGATTGACTAGTAACGTGTCAAAATTCGCGGACGATACTAAAATAAGCGGTAAGGTTGTTAACGAGGACGATAGTAATAGGCTCCAAGACGATGTAAATAGGATTATGGAGTGGACAGATAAGTAGCAGATGCAATTTAACGTAGACAAATGTAAAGTTGTGCATATAGGTTTTCGCAACAATAATTATACGTACATGATGGATAATAGGGAGTTAGCGAGCGTTGACGAGGAAGTAGATTTAGGCGTACGCGTATCTAAGGATTTAAAGGTTAGGAACCAGTGCCTGGAGTCTTGGGCAAAAACTAATAGGATGTTAGGCTTCATAGCACGTAATTTCGAATTTAAATCGAAGGATATTATATTGCCCCTTTACAAGTCCCTAGTCAGGCCTCATTTAGAATATGCAGTTCAGTTTTGGTGCCTTTACTTGCCTGAGGATATTGATGGGTTAGAAAGGGTGCAACAAGCCTTATGAAGATAGGATTAAAGAATTAGACCTGTATTCACTCGAAACTAGGAGATTAAGGGGGAGCTTATTGAAGTTTACAAAATCGTTAATAACATCGATAATGTAAATTTTACAAATTGTTCACTTTCGATAATAGTAATACTCGTAATAACGGATTTAAGTTGCGTGGCAGACGTTTCATTACTAATATCGCTAAAAACTTCTTTACGTTTAAAGTAATTGATAAATGGAATAATCTTCCCGCGTCAGTCGTTCATTCTACCAGCGTTAATATGTTTAAGAACCGTTTAGATAGGCATTTTAAAAATATTAACGTTGTTTAAAATAAAAAACAATTAGTAACGAGCTCTGGGGGTGGTGGTCGAGGATGAGTCTGTTGACGATTAATGCCAGCTTGTGACATGTCAGCGTGTGATGCCAGCAATAAAAAAAAAAAAATTAAACTAACACGAACGTAGATGTAGCTCGTAGAGTAACCTAACCTACTTTTTGTTTAACTTTACCCACTTTTTTTTTCTTATCCTCTCCTTACTTTGCATGTCTGTAACTCTCTTTTCTTGCATGTTTGTAGTTTGCATGGTATGACAGTGAGTTAAGACTGTGTTGCATGGTTTGTAAGCGTTCTTATTTTACTTCTTTTCATCTTTCACCCCTCTCCTATTCTCTCCGACTATTTTTCTGACTTGTCGGCAGTGGCCGGCGGATGATGATGGTGTCTTTTTTCTCTTTTTCTAAATGAATGTTAACCCACGAGTGATAGGTGTTCCTCCTTACTTAACCCCTTATTCTCTTCTCTTCTCTTAACCCTCTACTCTTTCCTTTCTCTCGGGCTAACCTTAGAGTGGATCTTAGGGTCTTTGTTAGCCTTAGCTTCTGTAGATCTGTAGATATTATGGAACATTACGCCCTTACCCAGGAAATCGGTGAAGCCATGAGAAAGGAGAACGTTTTGAATTTAATCTGGACAAATAATAACGAGATAATAATAAATAAAACAACGCACACAAAGTTCTCCGTCCATAACCTCATTGATATACAATGGAAGTTAGCATCCAGAGGTCCGAAAACTCATCCTAGAGAGGCAGATGGAATATTTGAAGGCTTAAACATAAATTCAAAGAAAGTAAATTGGGAAAACGTAAATAAAGATTTAAAGGAGGTAAATTGGGAATTGCTACTTCACGAGAAGATTCCACAAGAAATACTATGTATAATAGAGACTGAAACCAAACCTATAATACTGAAACATACTCCAGAGAGACAGGAAAGGAAACGTAGCAAGCTCGAGAGGAAAATCAGGACTCTATTCAGGCAACGAACACAAACCGTAAAACATCTCCACAGATGCAGAACTGATGCAAAGAAACTCAAACTAGGAAGGGAACTTGGCGAAATAGAAATGGACCTAAAGCAAACATTCATACATAAGACAAACGAGGAGGAAAGCAAGGTAGCAGAAAACATAAAAAATAACCCAAAATACTTCTACACGTTTCGACCGTTTATAGACGGGGAGGCCGAATACACAAATGACCTGAAAGAAATCAGTGAACTGTTTAGGGAACAATTTAAGTCTGTGTTTAGCACCCCTAAGACCGAGATGGAAGTGGGAAACCCAGACGAATTTTTCGATATAGATACAGATCAACCAAGAACAAATTCCGGCACAAACCTATTAATGGATTTCGAGTTCACAGAAGGAGATGTAATTACGGCCTTTTCACAGATGCGAGACAATTCAGCGCCAGGAGGGCCAGACACATGAAGTGCTACATTTCTGAAGAAATGCAGAGAGAGTATTGCAAAACCGCTATATTTACTATGGAGGAAATCACTCGACACAGGACAAATTCCACTCCCCTTAAAGAACGTAAACATTGTCCCCCTATTTAAAGGTGGTAACAGAGCAATGCTCAAAAACTACACTGTACAACAGTGAAAAAAACGAAAAAGAGATCGTCATTTTTATGACTAATTATATGTGTAGATTGCGAAAATAACACTCATTTATTTGTATCACCCATCGATTTTATGAAAATGACCCTATTTCATTGCATCATTTTGAGAACCACTGGTTTATTGAACGCATCTTTTATATTTTGTTCAGTCATGCATATGCTATGGTGGTGGTGTTCGGCTCTGTGTTTCCACTCTGATTTTATGAAAAATTTCTTGCATTAATCATTTAAAAAAAATTGTCAGCCATATTTTATCATAAATCGGTGCTATAAGTGAGTATTATTGAATAACAGCTATCAAATTATGTATATTTCACCGATAACGTCTATATTGTGTGAAATTGCAAATTGATCTATCATTTTCTTATTTTACAGGTTTTTATTGATGTTATGCTACAATGCCTAGAGAGTGCAAAAATTTGCCATGCAGTTTTTGTTATATTTGTGGGACATTAACGTTAAAACAGTTTAAAAGGAAGTTGACTTCTCATGTGAAAAAGCTTTATGAATTATACTTCGCATGCAAAGTTGGTGATCAGGACAAGCACTGGGCGCCTCATATCCTCATATCTGCTGTGAGATGTACAGTGCTTACAAGAAGTCTCACGCCTCTGTCTCGTCTCAAGCTCGTCTGTTAGGTATAAAATGGGCAGTCCTTATGGCAGCGGAGGTGTGTTCGGATTGGTGCACATAACTGCTCTAACTCAATCAATGACGTCCATTATTAAGTCACTTCTGCTACATTTTATTGTTTAAAATACAAATGATTAAGAAGCAGAATGACCAAGTTTCGGGATGTTGGGATGGTTATGGAGCAATCCTAGTCATCATAATATTAGCTGGGCATTACATTATACCGTCTCAATATACTGTATACTGTAGACAGAACGACTAATTCGGCAAATATCCCAAATCATGGCATGATACCTAAGCTATTTTGACGCAGGTCTAAATTATTTGCTGAAATGCAATGATCGATATTAAGTAATTGTTGGGAATTGTTGTCAATATTGTGGTTTGTGATACATATCCTACGTGAAGCATCTAATGACCAAATTCCTCAGTTAACCTCTCACGCGCTCGCATTTCCAGGAAGTCACGGTCGTCTCACTAATAGATAGTTTATCCATTGTTTTAAGTGGTAACCTATTCCATTCCATCTTATGAAAGTCATTAGTCTAAAGCAAGACTAGTGGGCCGTGAATCAGAGAAATTTGCATTTTATTTGTTCATCGTAATTATTACGTAATATAGTATACTGTATATAGTAGTATATAAGAGTTTATTGGTAGCATATCATATGACAATTCCCATAAACATGTGATGACCTCGATGTTGCCAGTTTTTATTTTTTTCCTGAAACTATTACCTTCTCATAGTTTGTTTCAACAATGCATATATTATCATTTCCACGAGCGTAGACATTGCAAGAAAAGATTCTAACTAAGGATAAGTAAAGTTCTTTCATGGTCACAATATATACTTTTATAGATGTCAAACATAAAAATATAATAAAATTCTATATTAACATAAATATATATTCGATACACATTTACGTCATGGCTTTTAACATCAGTATTTCGTATAGCTTCCTCCGGCATCAATAATTTCTTGCAATCGTTGCGGCATAGAAGAGGCCAGATTGTAGGGAATGTTTGGTGTTCGGCGTAAGCTCTCCCAACTATTCCTCGTGTGAGCTAAAAGTGCTTCAAATGTTCTTTCATTGCGTTGCTCCCATTCGTTAATCATTATTGCCCAAAGGTTTTCAATCGGATTCATATCAGGTGAACGTGGTGGCAGAATTAGATTAATAATTAATCTCTGGGTGATCTTCTTACCACGCTCTCACAACGTTACTCCTATGAATGGGACTGTTATCTTCCATTAAGTAAAATGGTTCCGGCGCTGGAACCAGATACGCACGAACCCCGGGTAGCAGCACCTCTTCCAGTATCTGGCAATATTGCTGTCCAGTAAAGCGTCCATCTACTTGAGTCAATTCTCCGACACCATAGCCAGACATCCAGCCCCACCCAACCTCGTTTCCTTCGACATAGCAACGCTTACCTCCATCCTCATTCCACTTCCTTCATTAAACCTATTAACGCTTTTACTGTCCCTTCCTTCCATCCTTCAATGCGAGCGTTCTTAAACCTAGCACATAAATTATATAATATGGAATCTAACACCTTAGATCTCTACGCATTCATGTTACTTGAAGACGCCTGTGTCTTAGGGGAATCTAAGTGTTGAGAGTGGGCTTGAGGGGTAGTCTATAGATTATTACAGATGACCTTGAACGCTCCAACTATTTAAAAATGATTATTTATTACGCACATCATATGGCATAATACACACATGAATTTAAGTATCTTACACTATAGGAATGGAATTGAATCCTCCCAGAGTTAAAAAGTCGCATATTTTTGATAGATTAGTTTGTATTAAGAGGTTACTGAGAGAAAAGGATTTGGGATAGAGCGGAAGGCAGAGAGTATATCTTCTCGAATTTCGATTATTATTAACGTTATATGGATACATTGCCGATGTCGCTGCTGAAGACCTCTGATGGGATGCGGTGTGATCAAAGAGAGAGAGAGAGGAGAGAGGAGAGAGAGAGAGAGAGAGAGAGAGAGAGTTACAAGGAGTTACAAGGAAAAGAAGTACCTCAAAAGGCCTTGCGGCCCATACCGAGGAGGTACCAATGGCAACGGGTGCCAGGGAAAATTTTGTCTTTCAAACTATGCTAGCAGTAGTAGAAAACTGGATAGAAAAGTAGAAGGCTCTCTCCCCACCCTCCGCTCCCTCCCTGCCAGAGGCAGGTACGGAAAAAGGTTGAAGAAAATACCTTGACCCTGGAAAAGTAGCCAAGGAAATTTTACAGGAAAGTGGAGAATATATAAATAGCTCTATATTTAGCTTGCTCACAGAGACACCGAGCAAGCGAACTCCTGCAGAGTTTTCTGAGGTTTTAATCTTAAACTATGAGTGTGTTCTGTACTTTGTCTAGCCTATTTTTAAACAGATTTACACTTTGACTGGAAACATCCTCTGAGGGAAGTTGGTTCCAGATATCAACTATTTTACAGGAAAAGAAATTTCCGCAGACTGAGGTCCTAAATGTCTTTACACACTCAAATAGTGTGCAAGATTTCGTCTAACCTTTTCTTGAACTGATCCACAGAGGAACTGTTCACAACTTCCGAAGGTAACCTGTTCCATGTGTCACAGATCTTATACGTAACGTAATTCCCACACACACTAGTCCTAAACCGTTTCAAATCCAACTTCCAACCATTGTTGCGAGTTGGGTTATCATTTAAACTAAACATACTTCTAAAATCGACATCGTTGAACCCTCGTAAGAGCTTGAAAACCTCGATCAGTAGACCGCGCAGCCTCCGAGTTTCAAGCGAAAACAAGTTCAGGGCGCGTAACCGTCGATTGTAGCCCATATGCCTAACGGAAGGGATCAACTTTGTGGCCCTCGCCTGCACTCGCTCCAGCCTCTCAATATCTTTCCTGAGGGTGGGCGACCAGAACTGCACAGCATACTCCAGGTACGGCCGAACAAGGGAATTGTACAGTGAGAGCACAATCTCCTTGTTCCGAAACTGAAATTGCCTCCTGATATAACCCAATAGTTTCTGGGCTTTCTTTTCCATCTCTACACACTGTTTCGTAAACTTAAGGTCGCTGCTAATTAGCACACCCAAGTCCTTTTCTAAATCAGTCACCTCGATATTACTGCCCAACATCGAGTAGTCCGACTTGGGATTGGCGTAGCCAATGTGCATCACTTTGCATTTACCCAAGTTAAACGGCATTTGCCATTTTCGGACCACTCTCCTATCCTACCTAGGTCCGCACGCAGTTCCTCGATCGCTTCGGGCGTCCCAACATTGGCCCCAAGCTTGGTGTCATCAGCGAATTTGGCGATCCGACTGACGATGCCACCGTCGATATCATTTATGTAAATGGTAAACAACAGTGGCCCCAAAACGGAACCCTGAGGAACCCCACTAGTGACCGAGGCCCAACCCGAACTAGCCCCTTTAATTACCACCCTCTGCCGCCTATTCCTTAGCCAGTTTTCAATCCACCTACCTATTTCCCCACCGATACCCAGCGCGCGCACTTTCGCCATTAGCCGGCGGTGAGGTACCTTATCAAAGGCTTTCTGAAAGTCGAGATAAAGTATATCAATCGCCCTACTCTTATCGTACTCACTCAACATGACGTGGAAAAACTCGAGCAAGTTGGTGAGACACGACCTATGCCGTCTAAACCCATGTTGGGAGTCCCCAAGCAGCTTGTAGGAATCCAAATGGTCAACGATTCTATCAGCTATTATCCTTTCTAATAATTTACCTACAACTGAAGTGAGACTAATAGGACGATAGTTCCCTGGACTTTCGTGATCCCCTTTCTTAAAGATAGGGGTCACGTTGGCCTCTCTCCAGTCACCAGGCACCTGGCCCATCTCCAACGATTTGTTGAAGACTGTAGCCAGGTGGGGAGCCACCTGGTCGCGCACTTCTCGCAAAACACTGGGGAGAAACTGGTCTGGCCCAGGAGCCTTAAACGCGCTCAGTTTGTCTATTCTATGAGCAACGACTGTCGCGGTACATCTAACACTATCCAGGTCAGCACCTTCGTGCCTCACAGCTGGCTCGGGGATGACGCGGGTATCCTCCCTGGTGAACACTCCCGCAAAGTACTCATTAAGCACCTTAGCGATGTCCGCGTCGGAGGTCCGCAGAACGCCGCTTCCGTCCTTTAAAGGACCTATCATGCTTCTAATAGGCTTTCTACTATTAACATAACTGAAGAACTCCTTAGGGTTCCTCTTGCAGAGGCTTGCCACCCGTAGTGAGAGAGAGAGAGAGAGAGAGAGAGAGCGCGCTTTTAACTCACACCTTTTAAATGGTTTTTGGGTAAGGGCTTCACGTATGTTATTTTAGTCCAGGGTAGTTTATGTGGAGGTGTTAACGTAACTTGCACTTGGGACTGTTAATTGTAAGACAACTACCATAGCTGGGACTGAGACAAGTTATCCCCTGCATACTCTATATATATAGTATGTCTCTTATATAAATAGATAGAGTGATCAACACAAAGATAATGTGGACGTCATTGATGGGGTTAGAGCAATTATGTGCACCAATCCGAACACACCTCCGGTGCCATAAGAACCGCCCATTTTATACCTAACAGACTAGCTTGGGACGAGACAGAGGCGCGAGACTTCTTGTAAGCACTGTACGAGCTCGTTATCTGCATGGTTCAAAGGCACCGGTCCTGGTCTGGAATTCGGTGCCCCAATGGTATGGATAGAGCCGCTGGACTATTCAACTGATTGCCATTTCTGCTTAACGAACATCACAGGTTTGAGTCTTTTATTTTTCTGAATATACGTCATATTTGGTGTTTTTAGCACATTTTAGCATATCCTGCTCTGCATAATGTATTACACAATTATGCTATCTTAAGTAGTCAACAATGTCTATTGTCTCACATTACAGGTTGCAACAGAAAAGGGAAAAAAGGCTATAGTCTACCCAAATCTTCGTTTTGCTATGCGTCCTGTGAAACATTCTACAGATATATCCATCCCTCGTCCTCCAGCTGAAATGCCGACCGATAACACAGACTCTGACAAATCGGAATCAGACGGCGAATGCTATGAAGCTCAAGTCGAATCCAAGAAAGAACAACATCTCATCACGCAGCCTGAACTCAATGATTTGGTCCGTGATTTAATACTTACCAATCAACAAAGTGAACTGCTGGCCTCACGTCTACAAGAATGGAATCTGCTAGCGGAAGACGTACGAATTACAGCATTCCGAAAGCGCTCCTTGGATTTGCAGGAATATTTCACAATGAAGAACAATCTTTGTTATTGCATTGATATACATGGTTTGTTCGATGCTCTGGGTTTGTGCTATGAACCAAATCAGTGGAGATTGTTCATTGATGCATCTCTGTACAGTGTTAAGGGTGTACTGCTGCACAATGGCAACACAATGCCTTCTGTTCCGATCGCTCATTCAGTCGTCTTCAGAGAAACGTATGACAATGTTGCTTTTATTCTGGACTGTATAAAATACAATGAACATGAATGGCTTATCTGCGCAGATTTGAAGGTTGTGGCTATTTTCAATGGATTACAAACAGGCTATACGAAATACATGTGTTTCCTATGCAAGTGGGATAGCCGAGCAAGGTTTGAACACTACACACGCTCAGTATGGCCGCCGCGAGCCAATTCCTCACCTGGATCTCACAATGTTATTCACGAACCACTAGTACGAAAGGAAAAGTTTATCTTGCCGCCACTTCACATAAAACTAGGGGCTGATGAAACAATTTGCAAAGACGTTGAAACAGGATAAGCCTGCCTTCAAATATCTAAAGGAAAAATTCCCAAAAATAAGTGATGCCAAGATTAAAGAAGGCACATTCGTCGGCCCTCAGATTCGCCAACTCATGCTAGACGAACATTTGAGTTGGCAGCCTGGCGTGCATTCAAAAACGTGTGCAGCGGTCTACTAGGAAAGACTAAATACGACAACTATGCTGCAATTGTGGATCAACTTATCAACTCATACCAACGTCTCGGATGTAAGATATCATTGAAAATTCATTTTTTGCATTCATATCTCTCATTCTTTCCGGAAAACGCATCTGCTGTTAGCGACGAACACGGGGAGAAATTCCACCAGGATATAGCCACAATGGAGAGCCGATACAAAGGGAAGTGGAGTCCTGCTATGCTGGCCGATTTCTGCTGGAATTTAAAGCGTGACCAACCAGAAGCATCACACAAACGCCAGCATAAATACAAATAATGAGTTGAAAACAGTATAATACGAGAGTTTTATGTTAATTTTGTGCATATATGTTGAAGTATAGTAATAATTAAACTTCCATATGATAAAGTCTATCTGTTTATCAATATATTCTTATTTTTTGGTATGAAGATTTTAAGCAGTCATTACAAAAAAACGTGACGTGATAGAAAAAAACTATTTTCAGATTTGGAATCAGCAGATTCGAAATATTAAGAATGACCGAATGTTATTCCCGATTTTTTTATGAACCGAAAATTTGTTGTACAGTGTTATCGGCCAGTGGCTCTCACCTCACACCTTATAAAGTGTTTTAAATGTATAATTAGAGGCAAAACCACCTACTACCTACAAGAAAGACTTATACAACCCAAATCAACATGGCTTCAGGGCGGGAAGATCATGCCTGTCACAGCTACTAGACCACCAGGAGAAAATATTAGAAACATTGTGTCGAGGACAAAACATTGATGTAATATATACGGACTTTGCTAAAGCCTTCGATAAATGTGACCATGGAATCATAGCACACAAACGTAAGAATACAGGACTTACTGGAAAGCTAGGAAGGTGGATATTTAATTTCTTGACGCAAAGAACGCAAAGAGTGGTGGTAAACGGAGTTAAATCGGAAGTCTCGGAAGTCGTGAGCTCTGTCCCGCAAGGGACAGTATTAGCTCCCTTACTATTCATAATATTGATTGCAGATATTGATGCAGATATTAAGGACAGTATTGTATCATGCTTAGCAGATGACACAAAGATATGTATGGAAATATTGAACGAAGATGCCATAAGAAAATTACAAAACGACATTGAAACATTATTCCAGTGGGCAGAAGATAACAATATGAAGTTCAACGAAGAAAAATTCCAACTTCTAAGATATGGTAATAACAAAGAGCTACAGAAAAAAGGGTACAAAACTCTGCAAGCCAAACAGATAACACCAAATCCATAAGTTAGGGATCTTGGAGCAATAATGTTGTCGGATGCAGAATTCAGAGAGCACTATAAAATCAAACTCACAATGGCTAGAAAAATAATGGGAATCATCTGGAGGAGCTTCCGCAACAGAAAAGCAAACATCATGCTCAAATTATGGAAGAGTCTAGTCCTACCAATAATTGAGTATTGCTCAGTACTCACAAGCCCACACAGAAAAAGAGACATTGCGAACATTGAAGCTATACAAAAGACTTTTACGTCTAAGATAGAGGAAACGGAAAGTGAAGACTACTGGTCTCGACTACAATCCCTGGAACTCTACTCTCTTGAAAGAAGGCGCGAGCGGTACATAATAATATACATATGGAAAATACTTGGGGCTCTGTCCCTAACCTCAGAAATGAAATAGAAACAAACTGGAATGAGAGAAGAGGCAGATTTTGTACCGTCCCAGCTGCGGTGGGACAAGGGACCATGAAAACGAGGATGGAAAATACCCTCAGAATACGGGGTTCAAAGCTTTTCAATGTCCTTCCAAAAGAAGTGAGGAATCTCCAGCACACCGACCTAAATAACTTCAAGAATCAGCTGGACAGATTCTTGTGCAAAGTCCCTGACCAGCCATGCGTGGCTGGCTACGAGGGCAGGAGGAGATCAGAAAGCAATTCCTTCCTTCACCAAATCCCGCAAATGAGGCGTGATGCTGCTGAGGGGTCGACCGCAGGTCGATCCTGAACCGTCGTTCAAACTCAACAAAAGTAAGTAATATATATATATATAATGCTGTGTGTGTGTATATATATATATATATATAATATGCGTATGTACATGCATGCTTATACATATATGTGTGTGTATGTATATATGTGTATGTATGTATGTATTGCTTAACTAATCTTTTAGAATTTTTTCAAAGCGTGGTTGAAGTTTACGATAGTCATTGGGCGGTTGATGTAGTGTATTTAGATTTTTAAAAAGCGTTTGACACCGTACCGCACAAAAGACTCATTGAAAAAAGCAAGGCTCATAGAATCAGGGGTGTAGTAATAAATTGGATAGAAGAGTGGTTGCGAGGTAGGAAACAGAGGGTGGTCGTTGATGGAGAAGAGTCGTCTTGGGCTAATGTAGCGAGCGGCGTTCCTCAGGGTTCTGTATTGGGCCCCTTGCTTTTCTTATATATATTAACGATTTAGATGTCGGCGTAGTCCTCAAAGTTTGCGGACGACACGAAGTCAGGTGGTAGGGCGATTAATGACGAAGATAGAGGTAAAATCCAGGAAGATCTGAATAAAATCGTTGATTGGTCAGTCGCATGGCAAATGAGATTTAACGTCGATAAGTGTATCGTATGTCAGGGAAGGAGTTAGCAAGCGTAGAGCAGGAAAAAGATTTAGGAGTTATAGTAACTGGTGATTTAAAAGTGGCGAAACAAAGTACAGCAGCGGTCAATAAAGCGAACAAAGTGTTAGGTTTTATAGCTCGGAATTTTGAGTACAAATCGCGCGATATTATTGTTCCTCTCTATAAATCGTTAGTTAGACCCCATTTGGAGTACGCGATCCAATTTTGGAATCCGCATATGCGAAAAGATATAGACAAAATCGAAAGAGTTCAAAGACGAGCAACTAAGATGATTCCGTCGTTTAGGTCGAAGTCGTTCGTACAAGGATAGGCTTAAGGAGTTAAAATTGACTACACTCGAGACTAGGAGGCTAAGGAGTGATCTAATCCAGGTTTTCAAAATTATGAATGGGTTTGATAACGTAGATAGAGATAGCTTTTCCAAAATATCTCAATATAATAGGACTAGAAATAACGGGTGTAAGTTGACAAGTAGAACGTTCGAGACAGCAGTTGCCTAAAACTTTTTTACGCATAGAATAGTAAATAGGTGGAATAGTTTGCCGGTAGAAGTAATTAGTAGCACGTCTATAAACATGTTTAAAAATGTTGATAGATTGGGTATAGTTTAAGGTAGTAAAATTAAGGCTTTGTGGTTCGGAACCCACGTAAAGTTGTAGGTCCCCTCCGCCACCACGGGGGACATGCACACTACACAATTACGAACAGAGTTAGGTAGACCAGCCATGAGTGGATCCTAGGGTCTCTCTTGGTCCGAAGCATTATAACATTATAACATATATACGAGTATATATATATATATATATACATATACATGCATACCGGGTGTCCCATTCGAAATGAAGCAACTTTGAAACTGTAATTTTTCAACTATCAATGTCGTAATGTTTTTTGTTTGTTTCAGATTGAATTATGTTTACCCCACAGGAAAAAGCGAAATGTGTGTTATGGATGGCTGAGTTGAAGTCCCCTACTGTGGTGCAACGGCGATTCCGTAAAACCTTTCACAAGGAACCACCCACCAGAAGAGACCTATATGCATGGACCAAGAAATTTGAGGAGACTGGCAATGTTCTAAAGGAACACTCTGGAGGGCGAACAAGATCGGAAGATGATGTTGAACGAATACGCAGCCCCTTTGGTAGTAGCCCGAGAAAGTCCATCCGTCGTGCCAGTGTCGAACTGCAGATTCCTTGTTCAACTGTGCATCGAGTCGTGCGCAAGCGGCTGCAGCTCTATCCATATTAGCTTCAAATTGTTCAGCATATAACATGTGAAGATCTTAACAAAAGGAAACATTATGCTATGCACAATGTATCTAATGTATCTAAATGTTATAATTCACATATATCATATGAAACTTTATGACATTGACTATTTACTGTGTGAATATTACATTGCATCATTCAATAAAAAATTATAAGGTTTCAAAGTTTTTTCATTTCAAATGGACACCCGGTATATATATATATATATATTATATATATATATATATAATATATATATTGATGATGATGAATAAAACCACGAAGGAAGGAAACACAAAATCGCCAAACATAATTTTGTAACCGTTATTTCCCAACCGTGGATCCAACCTTTGTTTGATGAAATTTACAACGAGTTGCGTCGGAGAACTACTTCACTTCGTAACATTTTGGATCGAAAAATTAAAAGTCTCATTCGAAATAGTCAGTGGAGTAAAAAAGCAAGCTCAAAGTGTGTTTTGAACCTTTCTTCGAAAAACATTAGTGACGATGCAAAAAGTGCCTTTGGATATGGTATGTCCTTTTTTATTGTTAAAAAACCTTCGGCTTTACAAATTTGTTAGTCTCGCGTGTTTTGAAAAACAGTGTAATCTCCCTCTGTATTTGTTTAACATAGTTAAAGGCTTCGTTTATAGTGCGGCGAATGGTAATTACGAAGATAACTTTCCTAAACGTTTTCGCAATAGCCTCTCACAATTAAAAAAAGATGGGGAGCTCCATATTACTAAAGCAGACAAGGCTAACACCACAGTTATTATGGACAAAGTGGACTACATCGGAAAGATGAACGAGCTTCTCCAGGACCCCGCCACATACAGCAAACTTAGGAAGAACCCGCAGGATGACGTCATCAAATCATTTAATAGTGGCTTGAAACGCATTCTCAAAGATCATAAGGACTTAATTCCGCTTTTCATGTCCACTTCACCTTCTCTGCCCTACCTTTACGGTCTTATTAAAACCCACAAACCTGGCAACCCTATGCGCCCTATTATTAGCTCGGTGGGCTCTATTACTTATAAACTCTCCAAATGGCTTGTCAAAGTCTTGTCCCCCATTCTCGGAACTATCTCTGATTCACATGTAAAAAATTCCATGGATCTTACTGAAAAATTGAATAATGCGCTTACTGAAACTAACGATAGATTGATCAGTTTTGACGTTTGTTCATTGTTTACAAAAGTGCCGATTGACGATATGCTTGACTTTCTTTCCCAAGAATTACATAAGTATGACCTGCCACTACCTTCACACATTGTTTTGGAACTTATTAAGCTTTGCATCAAAGACTGTAAATTCACTTTCAATAACGAGTATTATCAACAAGTTTTTGGGATGGCCATGGGCAACCCCTTATCGCCCCTCTTCTCCAATATTTATATGGAGTTTTTCGAAATTACTTACATTCCGAGAATCCTGGGGGTTGGCATCCCTTGGTTGCGGTACGTCGACGATATTTTGTGTATCTGGCCCATGAATCGTGACCTGGATAACTTCCTCCTTCAGTTAAATGATCAAGTCCCCTCCATTAAGTTTACTTTAGAGTGAACAAACAATTCAATCCCATTTTTGGATGTGCGCGTACATAAAAAAGCCCAGGTTTTAAGTTAGTATCTATCGGAAAACAACAAACAATTTGTCCTACGTACACTTTTTACTCGGGACATGACACCCCCACTAAGAAGGCCATTTTTTCATCAATGTTTCTCCGTGCCCTTAGGATCGCCAGTTCCGAACCTCGATGCCGAATTGGAAAAAATCAACGGTATTGGAAGTGATCTGTGTTATCCATCGCGTTTATGGAATCTTGTCTCAACAATGCAAAACGAACTTTCTATCGTGTCAATAATACACTCGTACTTTGTCAAAAAATATTTTAGTACTTCCATTTTTCCCGGGCTTTTTAGGCATTGCTAATGTACTTAAACTTTTGGATATTAATGTAGTATTTTCATATAACAATATTGTGAAAAATATCATAGTAAAAAATAGCCCTACCAATAATTCAGGCATTATCTATAAAATTTGGTGTAAACAATGTGATTCCTTTTGCATAGGTCAAACGGGAAAGGATTTGCGCACACGTATAAAACAGCATCAATATTCCGTTAGAGCAGGACAGTTGTCCAGTGCCCTTTTTGTCCATTTGTCAGAGTTATCCCACTGTATTGATTGGAATAATGCTTCAGTTTTATTCCACTCTACCAACATTGTTAAGAGAAATATTCTTGAGTCTGCCATTATTCAACTTTCAAATAACTTCAACATAAGCAAAGGTCTTTTTCAACTCGATCCTGTTGTTTTGAATTCCTTCAAAACAGATTTAGATAAGAAGTGTAGAGCGCTAAATCTTTGGTAAACTTGTATGCTACTTTATTAACTTTTAATTTTCATTTTATTTTTATATATATCGAAACTTGACCATAAAAGGCTGAATGTTAAAACCCGGGCAGATTTCCAGTATAAATTTGTATTTTTATAATTCATTTGATCTTGTGCTAAAAATCGATATTTTTCCTTACAAATCTGTATGCCTCTCTGATAATCCGTTAATAATTAATTTTTAATTTTTATTTTTACTTCTCCGTTTATTGCATATATATATATATATATATATATATATATATATGTATAGCTATGTATGTATATATATATATATATATATATATATGTATGTATGTATGTTTATTTATTTATTTATTTTTTTTCTTTCTGTAACCTATATATAGGCTGTAACCTTTTATGTACTTCAGTGTTCCTGAGGATGTCATTAGACGAAAGCGCTTGAGCACTATTTTGTGTTTCCTTTCCTTCGTCGTTTTATTCATCATAAATATTTTTCACGTGTTACTTTCGTGAAATAATTTATATATATATATATATATATATGTGTGTGTGTGTGTGTGTGTGTGTGTGTGTGTGTATATATAAAATATATATAAATAATTTAGGGTGGTCCAAAATTATACAGTAAATTTTAAAAGTATTTGAATCTTAAGTCTTACTCTCGGAAATTGTTACCTATATTAAATATACATTACTGAGCAAAACTTATCAAAATTAATAAATATTTAGTGATGCCACACTCGACTTTAAATTTCCTAATTTTCTTGTTTCAAAATTCTTTGAATTCATATTCAAAAATTTCTTTAGTTTATCGCAGTCCCCCTCCATATTCAACTATAATGGAGTATTAACCACTCAGAGGTGGGGGTCTCATGGGTGCCCATCTCCTACTCATTGTTGCTGCGTTCGCAGTTCCTACTTCAAGTTTGATTTTTTTACATTAGGAAACTGCAGACGATGTTGCTCCACTACTTGCAGGAGAAACTGCTTTTGACTTTTTCTTAGTTAGATGTGCATTGAAATTTTTTATCAATGCTAGTCCTCTTTCGGAGTTATCATTTGTTACCATCATTGACTTGACATACTCAAGGGCCATTTGATAGTCTTGTCTGTTCTTCCAGTTTGTTGTATCATCTTCAAGAAAAGCTATTGGGAGTCCGAGCTTAGTAAAAAATAGTCGAGACGAGCTAGTAACAAAGCTGGCTACTGTCTTGTTTTGAATATCGTTGGCAGAAAGATTCAAATTTATTCTTTTGGGCGGATGTTTAGATCCCCTTATGTCGAGTGCCTTTACCATGTCTCTTTTAACATCAATGGAAATATCTTCATCAAAGAATGAAAGTGAAATAAGAAATTCACTTTGGTGCCAAAGATGGCGAGAAAGTGCTTGAGATGCTACAGAAGCATGCCTTTGTCTTCGTATACTAGAAGCAGTTTTAGTAGCGAAAGATCATCGGCAGGGGCAGAAGCAGCGATAGGTGCAGGAAACCATTCAGGAACATTGTCTAATGGCAAATTGTGCAAAACGTTTTATTCCACTTTGTTCCTTTAGTCATTTTAAACTGTGAGCAAAAAAGATTCATTTTTATTGCATAGATTATGCGAGACATCCACCTGGCACGATGCAAAGCACCTGGCTTTAGAAATTTGACTCCACGTGGTGGTACATCTCCTAGATAGATGATTGTAAGTTCCAGGACCTCTCTGTAATCATCTCGGATTTATGTGAAGGTTAGATGTTTCTTACAAATAACAAGCAGTTTATCACGTCCTGGGGTATCAGGAAAGGTTTCAAAATTTTCTTTATTGATGGAGTTCCAGGCAGACTTAAAGCGTTTGAATATCGGAATATCAGGTCCGCTACTGGCGGAACAAAGACACACCTCAAAAACATTGGATGCAATAAGTTCAATTATATGGTGCCGGCATGCAATATTTAGTAAATATTCTCCAAGCTTTTGTTCTAATTGTGCAGTAGCTCCATTTTTAGGACCCGTATTCGTGGCAGTTGTGTCAAAGCACATACCTTTAATGCGATCAATTAAATTTCAGTCCTTTAAACATTCGACAACAGCTGTTGCAATGTCTACTCCTATGCCAGACTCAAGTTTGGGTACTGCAAGCAACTTTGATTTGCCTCCTCTTGACACCAACACTGCTAATCCCACTGCTAATCAAAGAACATTCAGGATTAAAGGATTCTTTTAAATCTTTTGTGACTTTCTCACGTACATCCATTCTCTTTCGACGAACTGTACTTCTGCTTATGGACAAGTCATCAGGATCATGACCTAATGCAGAGGCAGCAGCTGATAGAACATATACGGCCTGTCTATCAGAAATATTCGATCTATCCAGTGCAACTGCAACGTCTCGTGTTACAAGTTCCTTCTTACTTGATTTGCTAGGAACCTTCTTGCCTGCATTATTTTTTGATGCCGTGTTAGTTTTACACAACATTGTTTCATCTTCACTACTCATGCTACTTGATGAAGTCAATTTGGCAGACTTTGTTTCTTCCTCCTTTCTCTTACTTTTCCTATGTGCTAACCGTTCTTTAGCTAACTCTCTCTTCCTTTTATGACCTTCTTTCTCTGATAATGCTTTGTCAACGTAAGCCATATATCCTTTTCTTCTCTTCTGTATTTGAGCTTCGAGGAATTCTGTCTTCTTTAATCTTGATCATCTCATGCGCTTTTTGGTGAGCAATATCAAAGAGATCGTGTAAACTGTCCTGAAACAATCTCTCTTTCTCACGCTGAGTTTCGGAGACAGGAATTTAAATTTTTGGAGCGTTCTATATTCCGTATATACTTTTTCAATTATTGGTATAACATTATAATCAGCTCTTGTTGGAATTCTAGCTTGTTCCCAAAATTCAATTACCTCTATGTAAATTGCTTTAGAAGCTTCTCTTAGAGTTTTCTTTTCCTTAAGTAAATAAAAAAGACGACGGAGCACATCACCTTTGGAAGGAAGTTTTCTCCCGCATATCATTTCAATTGGTTGTCCAATGAGCCATATTTCGATATTTCTGCCAGTTTTCATTGAGGAACTTGCCATTTCTAATATGATTATTCACTATTGCAACATTGCAAACGAACTGCAATACACAGCAAATGACTGCAAACAATACACAGCAAACGACAGGTTGGTAAAATACTGAGGCTTGTGAATAAAAAATACGATTGTTATAGGAACGTCCTTTCAACACGTTTACGCAAGATGAGCACTTAATGGAAAAAGTAACGAAATTTATTTCATGGAAAAACGTGAATACAAGTATCAACAGAGCAGATGCGATTCTTGCCTCAACGTGTTCAGTACCGCTCATACAAGATGCTTTGGAATATTTAACCACAATAAGCATACAAAAATCTATATTATGCAAAAAAATGATATATATCGAAATATTTTTCGTAAAGACACAATAAATCTATATTATGGGAAAGAAGCAAAAAAGGTTTTTAAAAACATCTAAATTCAAATGCGATATGGCACCACTTAGAATTTTTTGATCTTATTAAAATTTTATATTTAGAGTTTCTTCAACATAGGTAACAATTTTAGGGGATAAGCCCTACGAATTTTCAACATTTATTTTTTTGGACCACCCTAAATATATATATATATATATATATATATATATATACCCCTCCGTCTATACGTGGCCCGGGATGGTTCGAAGTCGACGGGGGTTCTAGTTAGGTGGCAGCAACGGATGTGTGACTTGCAGTAGTTTTCTTCTATATTACTCTCCGAGTTCTTCTATAGTGGCTCGGAGGACTCTGATAGACTTACTAAAAATGCTGAAGGTTCCGGACTCTTCTTATAGCGTATCCGGAAAGTTTAATGACTAAGTTCTTCTGAAGAGAGCAAGGCTCGAAGGATAAGATAAAAACTATCTTTTACTGTAATTTACTGCTAAAATGTACAGGTAGTGCTCAGCCTCTGAATTAGCTTCTGAATGACAATGGAAGATTTTTACTGGGGTTTATATACCCAAAAACTGCTAACATCATTATTATTAAATGCTAAAAAGGCTGTATTATTTTTGTACAATATTCGAAAATAAAGTAAATTTTCAGCTGTGGTAAGGCTTGAATGAGTAAACAAAATATTTGAAGACGAAACCATATTTTTATCTTAAACCGCGACTTTTCAGATCTGTTGTAATCATGATCTGCCAAGTTAACTAAAAGTGGAAATCGGACTATGCATTTTTACACTAAAATATGCATATGAGTAAAATTTTAAGGTTTAAGATGTAAAATTTTAATGCTTAGGCAAGACATGATCTCATCTTTTATAACGAAAGAGAATGTATACAAAATATGAACATTGCAAAGCTTAAGCAGGATTCCTTATTAAGCGAAATCTAAAAAAATGATTGAGATTTTAAAAAACAACAGGTCACCAATTATTTAGCAAAGTAGAAAGCAAATCAAAAATTTTATCCAAACTCGCGTTGGGCGATTTTGGTCCTTATGTAAAAATGAATACACACACGTACATACATATGAGTATAGGCATTATATAAAGTTAAATATATAAGAATATACAGGATTATATAAATACATGAACCATATAACACGTGAATTTTTAAAATGGATACTTTTTCTTAAAATGGATACTTTTTCTTAAAATGGATACTTTTTCTTAAAATGGATACTTTTTCTTAAAATGGATACTTTTTCTTAAAATGGATACAAGAACTATATAAATGAATACAAGAATTACATGAAGAATAAGATAATATAGGAATATGGGAATTATTTATGGTTCATTTTTACAGGGCTCTTCCCTCTGGAATGATATTAACATCCTAACTAGTGCTAACTAGATGATAACTATGGGTTTTATAATACAGATTTATATATACAACATAAGTCGGGTGGTTAAGTCTAGTTCACGTGGTCTGGGTACGCACTCTTGGTCGTGCATAAATAGTTTCATGTTCCGTGTCACTTGGTTTTCTTTGTTCCCAGAATGATCTTTTCACCACAAATATACCGAGGATAATAGAACATACAATAATGATACTAACGGCAGATGTTGAGAAAATGGTTACCGGTTGTAGTATTTGTAAGAGGTTATTTTGGTTATCATCCGAAATTTTAAACCGGCTCAATTGATCATTTCATTCAGGGGCATGTAGTTCGGGTAGGATGGTTACAGGTTTTATGGAGAGATTTAAGATCTCTATGACGGATTTAAATTTAATTTGCGACGGGAATGGGTATGAGTTATTAAGGGTAACCTTGTACGGGTTGTATATTTGGAGGGCTTTTGAACGCAAGGAGCAACCAATTGGTAGCCGAATAACCATAGGGATTGTGATGAGGGAATAATTCGATGGACACTCGAGAGTAGCGGCAGTCCTGTTCGCGAAAGAAACCCAGATGTCTGGTCCAATTCGTAGTTGGATGGTTTTAGGGGAATGAAATTTTTTAAATGAACATACCGGGGCATGCCGGTCACGAATTAAGTCGATAAAGCAAGACCTAGTAGTTGGAAGAATAACTGGTTTGAGTGGAGGGCAGACGAGTTGTTTATTTGGTTGCGGGAATCGGCAATGCCGGACGTCGCTATCTGACATCATAGAATAAGCTGACAGATCTTTGGTGAGGAAAAGGTAAGGTGGTACGGTGGGTAAATACAATCGATAGACATTAGAGTTGTTTTGGTAGGGTGTTGGGAAAGGGTGAAATTTATATACGTCATAAGTGAGGACATCGAAAAATGGTATAATTATGAGGTATGTGTAGGGACGTGGTCCATGTACAGTCCAGGTGTATTCTAGAAATTGAGGGTAATTAGTGTGGTTGAGTGGGAATATGGGTGATAATTTTAATTGTGATTGGGCGGTGTGAATCAAGGACTGAGGTATTTCCCATGGTATTAGGGTGGAAAGAGTGATTTTTCCATGGGCTAGCTGGGTTGCACGCAAAACCTTGGAATGAATCGTAGTTATTCGTTGTAAGTATTTATCGATTAGGGTTACTTGTAGGTTCATTATTTCTATTAATTCTAGATATCTTTTGTGTTCTTTGTATTGAGCTAACATGGATTCAAGGTATGTGAATCTGTCCGAAAGGGAGTGGAGGAAGCGATTGTTTTCGTGTAATGACCTAATAGTTTGTTCTAACATGTGTCCATTATATTGTCGATTTCGCGCGAAGAGATTCAATTTAAGTTCAATTCTTTTAATATCTTCTTCGGTTGCTAATCCGAATAAACCTTTGAACAGTTTCCCTCCTATATCTATCAGTCCCCTTTTACTTCTTTGGTTAAAGTTTTCTGCATTTTTAGTTTCAGTTTGTATCCATGGTAAGGTTAATATTTCTGATAGGGCGCGTGCTGTAGTTTGAGTATTTTCGAGGGTATTTTCGAACAGAACGCGACTAATCTGATCTTTTCTTTGGAAAAAATTCTGGACTTTACTTTCAAACGTTTTTAATTGGGTTTGTATCTGAAGGAGATTGATTTTAATTTTAGCAGGGGATTGCAAATTTATATAAAGGTCTGGGTGCCCTTTCAAAAATTTACGTTCTGCAAGTTTTTCTGTAACAACTCCGGTAGAAATTTTAATGCTAGGTCTACAAGAGTAAATAATTTGGAAAATTATAAGGGGGACAATTTTATTCATTTCTACGCCTTAGGTTATACGGAGCTGGGGGTGGTTGTGTGGATACTTGTGTTTGTGGGCGAAGGGGTCGGCCTCGTTTTGGTGGCAATGGGGGTCGACCGTTGAGCTCGGATTCTGAGCGGGTTCGTTTCTTATGTGAAGGTTCTTATTAATAACTTTGTGACAATAACTTTGTGACAATAACTTTGTGACAATAACTTTGTGACAATAACTTTGTGACAATAACTTTGTGACAATAACTTTGTGACAATAACTTTGTGACAATAACTTTGTGACAATAACTTTGTGACAATAACTTTGTGACAATAACTTTGTGACAATAACTTTGTGACAATAACTTTGTGACAATAACTTTGTGACAATAACTTTGTGACAATAACTTTGTGACAATAACTTTGTGACAATAACTTTGTGACAATAACTTTGTGACAATAACTTTGTGACAATAACTTTGTGACAATAACTTTGTGACAATAACTTTGTGACAATAACTTTGTGACAATAACTTTGTGACAATAACTTTGTGACAATAACTTTGTGACAATAACTTTGTGACAATAACTTTGTGACAATAACTTTGTGACAATAACTTTGTGACAATAACTTTGTGACAATAACTTTGTGACAATAACTTTGTGACAATAACTTTGTGACAATAACTTTGTGACAATAACTTTGTGACAATAACTTTGTGACAATAACTTTGTGACAATAACTTTGTGACAATAACTTTGTGACAATAACTTTGTGACAATAACTTTGTGACAATAACTTTGTGACAATAACTTTGTGACAATAACTTTGTGACAATAACTTTGTGACAATAACTTTGTGACAATAACTTTGTGACAATAACTTTGTGACAATAACTTTGTGACAATAACTTTGTGACAATAACTTTGTGACAATAACTTTGTGACAATAACTTTGTGACAATAACTTTGTGACAATAACTTTGTGACAATAACTTTGTGACAATAACTTTGTGACAATAACTTTGTGACAATAACTTTGTGACAATAACTTTGTGACAATAACTTTGTGACAATAACTTTGTGACAATAACTTTGTGACAATAACTTTGTGACAATAACTTTGTGACAATAACTTTGTGACAATAACTTTGTGACAATAACTTTGTGACAATAACTTTGTGACAATAACTTTGTGACAATAACTTTGTGACAATAACTTTGTGACAATAACTTTGTGACAATAACTTTGTGACAATAACTTTGTGACAATAACTTTGTGACAATAACTTTGTGACAATAACTTTGTGACAATAACTTTGTGACAATAACTTTGTGACAATAACTTTGTGACAATAACTTTGTGACAATCCTGTTTTCAATAAAAAAAATGTATCACTGGTGTCTGAAGTGTTCACTGTGTTTTGTGTTAATTCTGGATCAATATTAAATATTAACTGTTAATAATACTGACTTTTCAAATGTTTAGAGATTATTTAAAAAAGAGTTTTGTACTTAACAAGATTCCTACGGCGAAATCCTTAGAGACGTATCCTGAAGACGTGTCTTGCTGGCCACTTGTTCTTGGATGAAAACTAGGCGTGGAGAACTTGGAGTCGTGACGCACCGGTTCAAGGGTGGATATGACGAACTAGAAGTCGTGACACGCCGGTCAACTGGGTGTTGGTTCTGGTTCCAGGGTCTGGAAGACTGGAAGAATCCTGGATGCAGAAGTTTCAGTCGTGAAGATCCTGGTTAAAGGGTCGCCAGTTGTTAACCCCTCCGTCTATGGCCCGGGATGGTTCGAAGTCGACGGGGGTTCTAGTTAGGTGGCAGCAACGGATGTGTGACTTGCAGTAGTTTTCTTCTATATTACTCTCCGAGTTCTTTATAGTGGCTCGGAGGACTCTGATAGACTTACTAAAAATGCTGAAGGTTCCGGACTCTTCTTATAGCGTATCCGGAAAGTTTAATGACTAAGTTCTTCTGAAGAGAGCAAGGCTCGAAGGATAAGATAAAAACTATCTTTTACTGTAATTTACTGCTAAAATGTACAGGTAGTGCTCAGCCTCTGAATTAGCTTCTGAATGACAATGGAAGATTTTTACTGGGGTTTATATACCCAAAAACTGCTACCATCATTATTATTAAATGCTAAAAAGGCTGTATTATTTTTGTACAATATTCGAAAATAAAGTAAATTTTCAGCTGTGGTAAGGCTTGAACGAGTAAACAAAATATTTGAAGACGAAACCATATTTTTATCTTAAACCGCGACTTTTCAGATCTGATGTTATCATGATCTGCCAAGTTAACTAAATGTGGAAATCGGACTATGCATCTTTACACTAAAATATGCATATGAGTAAAATTTTAAGGTTTAAGATGTACAAATTTAATGCTTAGGCAAGACATGATCTCATCTTTTATAACGAAAGAGAATGTATACAAAATATGAACATTGTAAAGCTTAAGCAGGATTCCTTATTAAGCGAAATCTAAAAAAATGATTGAGATTTTAAAAAACAACAGGTCACCAATTATTTAGCAAAGTAGAAAGCAAATCAAAAATTTTATCCAAACTCGCGTTGGGCGATTTTGGTCCTTATGTAAAAATGAATACACACACGTACATACATATGAGTATAGGCATTATATAAAGTTAAATATATAAGAATATACAGGATTATATAAATACATGAACCATATAACACGTGAATTTTTAAAATGGATACTTTTTCTTAAAATGGATACTTTTTCTTAAAATGGATACTTTTTCTTAAAATGGATACTTTTTCTTAAAATGGATACTTTTTCTTAAAATGGATACTTTTTCTTAAAATGGATACTTTTTCTTAAAATGGATACAAGAATTACATGAAGAATAAGATAATATAGGAATATGGGAATTATTTATGGTTCATTTTTACATATATATATACACACATATATATATATATATATACACACACGGGGCTCCAATAAACCTTAGCCCCCAGCCCATGGCCTAAACCATTAAAGGTACAGTAAAACTAAACATACCTTTCAAAAGAGAATTTAATCCTGCATTTAATGAGTAACAATTAAAACTTGGTGTTCCCGCCATTGGCTTCCAAGACAGCCTGAGTTCGCTTTGGGTAGCTTGCCAAAAGTGACGTGAATAGATCTTGATCGTTACGCAAATTTGCTAAAACAGTTTCAATGTGTTGTGTCATTGTATCCTTCAAATATCGATTTGCTGCAGGTTCTTGAAACAAGAGACATTCAACCTTGTCCTTTATAACTGATCCAATGTGTTCACAGACGTTCAGGTCAGGAGAATTTCCTGGCCATTCTTCATTTCCAAAGAAATCGATCTCATGGTTCCGCAACAACAGTTGAGTGGCTAATGCCTTAAAATCGAAATTGAAAGCAGGGGGCCTTATCGTGCAGAAGTGTGACCTGATCGACATCCATAACATTGTTTGGGTTTCTTAGAAAAGGAATGACATGCTGGGATAGAATAATATCACGAAAATACTGTCCATCCCAACTCTGACCATTTGGCTTCAGCACCCACATGATCTTTGCAGTGAACAAAACAAACACACCAACACAGTCTGGACATTTTAATAATTCGCGATAATGTTCATTGTCATCGATTTCATCTGGTGTTGTGGCCCACACTCGATCATTTTGGTAGTTAGGCCGACGTGTTACGTAAACAAAAAATTCATCGGAGACAGCTAAATGCATGAAATCATCTACATCCCAATCTTCAAGATAATGGGCAAAGCACATTCTATCATCGATGTTAAGTTGAGTTTTTCTTGGCTTTGGAAGTTCATGCCAAGGCTTTAAACCTTGCCTATGACGGTACAGTCGAATGATCTCACCACTAACGATCTTTCCTCTCAACACTTCGATCTCTCTAGAAAATTAAGACAGCTGTTTTTCCGCTTACGCGTACCGCTTTCAATGATGTCCTTTGTTTCCTGAGAGAGTGGCAAATTTGGGCGCCCAGATTTGGTTGTATCCATTTCACACTCATCCAAAGTTTTATTCCAATTTCTTTTGACGAAGTCCTCACTTCTTCGCAACTTTTTGGCAACCCATGAACGTGTTATAAAGGTGGCTCCAGCATCACGAGCTTCCCGAAATGTTATTGCTCGTATGCGATCTATCACACGTTGCCTCTCCGAATCACCAATTAATTGAGAAGCCATTATATTATCACTTTATCAGCTAGAGTAATTTTAATATCTGCAATAAATAAGGAATTTTATATATTTTTATAATCACTAAAAACTATTTCGATATAAGTAAACATGTAAGCTGCAAATAGGGGGGGGGGCTAAGGTTTTTTGGAACCCCTTATATATATAGTATATAATAGAAGTTTTGTTATTTCTATACAAACCTACATATATACAACTCATATATATATATATATATATATATATATATATATATATATGTGTGTATATATACACACTATATACAAAATATTCCTGCCCAGTGTGACGGTTACACGTCTTTCGTTTGAAGTCCGAAATAAAAGTGATATTACAATAAAAAATTTTAAGCAATGCCAATTTTTGAGTGGATATTCAGTGAACACAGTTGTATGCCTCTTTAATCTATACAGCGTTTCCTCTCTGAGGAAATCTAACTGCCCATCGAAAGTCAATATCCCTCAGTTATCCCCCGCGGTACACTCCAGGGCACCAATCAGTGAGAATCTACAGCGTGCCCCAACCCCGACCCCCCGGAATAACGGAAAAACTTTCCCTCCCTCATTTCTAAGGTCAAATCAAATACCTCACTTAATTAATTACCCTTTTTAGTTAATATTTCGTGCACAATCATTTACATAGCATTAGAAACATGGCAATGGCAAATAAATTCATAAAACCCTGTGGATACTGTAAAAATGAAACAGATGAATTAAAGACAATACGCTGCGATCTTTGCCAGTCCTTAGTCGAATTTCAATGTCGAATTTCAATGCCTGAGATGGAGCGACGAAGAAATCTCTCTTATAACAGGCGCTAATCAATTGAACGGAATCAAGTTCTTCTGCAAAAGCTGCATAATCGAAATAAACTCGTTTACGTTTTTTAAAGTAGAACGAGACTATGAGGAAAAGTCAAAAGATGAGTTTATAAATAGCGAACAGAGAAAAAAAATAGAAGGAACGAAGATAGTACAAGAGGAAACTGCAAAAAACGAACAGGAAAGAAAAACAGATAAAGCAAGTACAAGAGAAGCAGAAATAACAGAAATAAATGAATCACCAACAGAGGAAACAGAGGCACAAAACCAAGTTCAAAGATTTCAAACAAAGGACATTAGCAGCAATAAAAAAAAATAGTAGACAATAAAGAAATCATACTGAAACTATCAAAAAGAAATGCCCCAAGTAAAAATTGGGAAGAAACTATATGTAAATACTATGTGAGAGGAATTTGCAGATGGTCACTGTAGATGGTCACTGCAAATTTGGTGGAAAATGCATATTTTACCATCCCGACATTTGCAAGACCTACGCGACATATGGATTATGGAACCTGTCAGTACGGGAGAAAATGCTACTACCATCATCTCCCGACAAGTTCAAAGGACAAAGGACAAGTTTCAAATGACAACAGGAGGAATGTGAAGAAAAAAATATGTACCCAAATAGCAAACAAAACTCTTTAAACACAAATAGCGAACAAAATTTTTTCAACATCTCGGACACAATACGGCTGCTAAGTCTTATACAACACATGCAGCTGACACAGCTGGGAACCCTCGAACCGGACCGCTTCCTGACAAGGAGCTACCAGAACAGGTAGGCGTGAACGGAGCCATTTCGGAGGACCACAAGGCTACAGAACACGCGATACCAAAGGACAACGAACTTAAAATGCACAAGGAGGAATGCAAAACAAAGAACATAAACATTGTCCAAGCAAATATTCAAGAAATAAAACAGAACAACTCACTAAACAAAGTTTCGTACCTGAAAGGTTTTATGGACGAAACAAGGGCGGACATCGCATGCCTCACAGAAACACATCTTAAAGATTGCCAAGGAAACTGCGATAACTGCGAATATTGTATCGATAAGAAAGAAATGCATATCGATGGATTCAACTTACTAAGAGCGGATAGAACAGCGAGACGTAAAGGTGGATGTGCTATTTATACCCATGAGAGGCATATGACAGAGACAGTATAAGTAAACCCAACAGCTTCGTGGAAACCCTTGCAGTAAAAATAGAGAAACTAAATGTGGTACTGATAGTCATCTATAGACCTCCGAATTCTCCAAATGAAAAATTTTCGGATGCCATTGTTGATATGAGAACCCTAATAAAGTCCGAAAACTTTCCATCCCCTAATACAATACTCTGCGTCGATTTTAATTTTCCATTTATAAAATCCAAAAAGGTGGGTAGAAATATATTTATACGGCAAGATAAGGGGGGGCACAAGAGAGGACCAGGAGCAAGCAAAAATGCTGATGGCTCTCACAAACGAGTTTATGCTGACACAGGAGACAACAGAAAATATCTGAAAAATAACTGCCTAGATCTGGGATTCACGAATAACACGAACTTCATTGCCGATATAAAAATAACCCCAACTATTATCTCAGGCCACAACATAATCGAATTATCAAAAAATATGGCGATAACATCAAAAGACAATACACATACGGAAGGAAGAAGCAAATCTGGGGCTTTTAACTTAAACTCCAAAACCATAAATTAGGAAGAAATCAGATCACACATGGCCCAAATAGAGTGGAGAACAGTCTTAGAGAATAAAACAATTGAGGAAATGCTAACAATCTTGGAAGAAAAGACGCTGAAAATTTTTGAAAAATATGCTCCGAAAGCACAGCCAAAAGGAAAGAGGAACTGGCTAGAGAGACAAAAGAGAAGAACATTCCGCAAAAGAAAGAGAGTAGCGGAGAAGTTCCCTAATTGCGGAGACAACAATGCCAGGAAAGTAATACAAGGAAAACTGGAGCGTATCGATAGGGACATACAAACTCTGATAAAGGGCCATACAGAGAGGGAAGAGGAAAAGGAGGTAGAAACAATAAAAGAAAATCCAAAATACTTCTATAGCTATGCGTAAAGGAAAACAAAAACGCGCGCTACTATCGAGCCCTTAAAGAAAGGAAATAATGAACTACCAGACGATCAAAAAGAAATATCTGAAACTTTGAGAGCCCAATATGAATCGGTCTTCAGTACCCCAAAAAGTAACAAAGTGATACCTGACATAGATGCATTCTTCGAAGAGAAATTGCAAGGAGAATGTATAACAGACTTTTATTTAACCCAGAAGATGCAGCGAGAGCTATAGGCCAAATGAAATCACATTCAGCTGCAGGTCCGGACAAATGGAACGCACTATTAATTAAAAACTGTAAAAATGAAATAGCTACACCCTTACACTGGATATGGAGAAGATCCCTGGACACTGGGGAAATACCGAACATCTTGAAAAGAGCAAACATTGTCCCTCTGTATAAAGGAGGGGATAGAGCTCAATCAAAGAACTATAGACCAGTGTCTTTGACGTCCCACCTCACCAAAATATTTTAAAGAGTAGTCAGAGAGAAAATCTGACTTCTTGGAGACACTGGAAAGATTCAACGAAAATCAGCACGGATTCCGATCAGGAAGATCATGCCTATCACAACTTATAGAGCATTATAACAATATTCTAAATGCGCTTGAAGGTAATGAAAACTATGATGTCATATACACGGATTTTGCTAAAGTTTCCGACAAATGCGATCATGGTATAATAACATAAAATGAAATATATGGGAATAACAGGCAAAGTGGGAAAATGGATCTACAACTTCCTCAGAGAACATCTACAAGTCGTCAACATTCAAGGTGTATCATCATCAGAATCAGAAGTACGAAGCTCAGTACCACAAGGTACAGTACTGGCCCCACTCCTGTTCATTATCATGCTAACAGACATAGACAGTGGAGTAAACAGCAACAGTATAGTAACATCCTTTTCGGACGATACAAAGATCAACAGAAAAATCAGCGATGCAAATGAAGTGGAGGCCTTGCAGAGGGACACGAACAAAATATACACATGGTCAGAAGACAACAATATGACATTTAACACCGAGAAATTTCAGCTTTTGAGATATGGTAGAAATGAGGAACTTAGACTGCATATTATTATGCTCCAGATAGACAGGAAATTCAGAGAAGCACGAAAGCGGTCGACTTGAGGGTAATAATGACCGATGATGCCAAATTCAAGACAAAATCAGGAAAACTTCCCCTCCAAAATCTAACGCAGTTACAAACTGCTTAATTAGACCCAACTTAATATGGAGAGGTGGTAGCAGAACTATGTCAGGCTTCACAAGAGGTTGCCTGAGTATATTGTACTTTCCTGGTTGCAGTCCTTCACGTGGAGGCCACTGAACTGTTTTATAGTGCTCAGTTGAAGACCTGCTATCCCACAGGCGAAGAAAACATGAATATTTAGTAAACCCTCCTTGTAAACCTAACAGGAAACCAATCATTTTGAAATCACCATTTCATTTGAACAGAATGTGCAACTGGTATAGATGGATATTTGTTCCCATTGTGGAGCAGAACAGCTTTTAAACTCCGAGTTGAACTGTCAATAAACAGGCGCCACTCTGAGGGTATATGTGTTAACCCAATAGCTGTGAATAAACCATTAACCTCGCTGCAATAACAGAGAGAGCCATTGACATCGTAGAACCTTGCAAACTCTTCATGCCTCTTTCGGTATACAGTGCTCTTGCAGCCTTCTCCAAGCAAATTCCACTCTTTGAGTCTGGAGGTCAGAAGCTCAGACCCTGATTTCGTCAGACCCAAATCTCTAATTAAGTCGTCCAATTCCCTCTAATTTGGAAAGTGAGGGTTTGTACTGAAAGTTACTGTATATTCTTCATCATGACTGTCCACCACACCAGCCGACATCTCAGATGAGCTAGCTGCATCCTCATTTTCAACCTGCAAAGAAACAAAATATAGGCATAGCTATATATGTAGAAGAGCATCAGCACTAAGAAAAATCGACACATAATGACCCATAGTCTGTAAATACAGAAGGTAAAGTAATGGATAGATACCTGTTCTGGTGGACGTGGTATTCGAAGACCTTCGCCATGTGGTACAGGAGCTATGGACGACGCTATGCTTGGATACTGAAGAGTCTGCCTTCCTTTAACTTTTCTGTACTTAGAAACATCTACCATGCAGTAGTAGCAATCTTCGTGGTGACTCTTTGGTTCTCTCCATATTCTGGGTACCGCAAAGGGCATTGCCTTGCGTACTCCCCGCAGCCACCCTTCAAGTGTGGAGCGGCAGCTCTCACAGATCACATGGGGTGCCCAGGGCTTATCTTGGTCACCCATAGGCATACCAAAATAGAGCCGATACACGATCCAGAACTTGGTGCCTTTCACAATCTTGTGCGATACTTGCTTGGGGCCTATGTAATACCCACAAACGTAGCAGAATATATCCGGCGAGTGTTTACAAGCTCTAGTTGCCATTCTCTTTACCAAACTGTACTACATTAATCATAACCTGCAGATATAGAGAGAAGAGTTATTAGATCTGCAACAGATTACAGATTCCAGAAAAAAGATGTATATAATGTTCGCAATAAAAAAGGATCGATAACATTCAAATCGTCAGCACAGAGAAGCACAGAAACACAGTACCTCAGTGCTGGTAACCATCAGACAAACAACCTGCTTTCTTTGTGTGCTCACACTTACTGACTTCTCAGACTCTGCTCTTCTTTATATAACACAGTGGAAGTTTTGGGCAATTTCTAGAGCAAGAAACTGTCAACGAACCTCCGGATTGTTCTCAACAATTCGTGATTATTCTGATATTGCTGCGCCCATAATAACATTATACTGGTAAAACATGAAAAATGGATTATCTCTGAAACCATTGATGATACACACAAACCAAGGCCAGATTTGGGATCTTTTCCGTTTGACTGCCGCCAATGAAACATAATTAAACTTTTTGTATTTTAACTGAAATGTCTTGATGATACAAAATAAGTTACTTTATAAAAAAGCATTTCTTAATTTTCCTTTATAATGATTTATATTTATAAGTTGAACTTCCGTATTTGGATCACCTGAGGGTCAGTGCCCCCAGCCTTCTTTACTTAGCCTTATAAGGCTAACTAACGAAAATATCACGACCTAACCTAACCAATCGTTAGGTCAACTGTACGACCTTGACGATTGGTTAGGTTAGGTCGTGATATTTTTGTTAGTTAGCCTTATAAAGCTAACTAAAGAAGGCTGGAGGCCCTGATCTTCAGGTGATCCCCTTATTTTTATGAGTACACGATTAAAACTTAAAAATTAAGCATGGATCTTGAAAGTACAGTAATTAAAATTGTTTATAAGAAACAAAATTTGAAGGGGAAATTAAGAAAAGCTTTTTTATAAAGTAACTTATTTTGTATCATCAAGACATTTCAGTTAAAATACAAAATACAAAAAGTTTAATTATGTTTCAATGGCGGCAGTCAAACGGAAAAGATCCCAGATTTGGACTCAGCGCCCACAAATGCATATAAAAACAAAAAATTATATATAAACAGAATCAGTTTTACACAGTGTAATAGGATCAAGTAAAGATAAGCACTCCCAACCTTTTTTAGTTAGCTTTATAAGGCTAACTAACGAAAATATCACGACTTAACCTAACCAATCGTTAGGTCAACTGTACGCCCTTGACGATTGATTAGGTTAGGTCGTGATATTTTCGTTAGTTAGCCTTATAAAGCTAACTAAAAAAGGTAGGGGGTGCTTATCTTTACTTGATCCGTGTAATAGAGCCAAAAACATAGCCTAATAGACCTATACGAAGACAATGCAAGATCTCAAAATATGCGATAGATAATGGGCATATCATTATTTTCTCAGAAGGCATTAAAAATATTTGGAGCAAGTGTAGTTTACGCCTCCTCGTGGTGCCTAGTGTAGTTTACGTTCCCCTACATTATCCTAGTGTAGTTTACGTTCCCTTACATTATCTTAGTGTAGTTTTCGTTCCCCAACTTTGTCCGCGTATACCTAATCAAATAAAACGTTAAAACTAACGAAAATATCGTTAGGTTAAGTCGTAATGTTTTCGTTAGTTTTAACGTTTTATTTGATGGAATCATTTACACTTGCTCCAAAATTTTTATTGTATTGGTATTTTTATGTAATATGTGTATTAGGGTGGATCGATTTTACATTTTTTTCGATTTCCATATTCTAATAGAGAAAAAAACTTCTGCAAAATCTTAGCTTAATAGGTAATCATCTTCTGCCCCCGGCAGAGCGATGAAAATCATATTTTAGTCGTCAAAAACGTATTTTTCTTATAATTTTTAAAATATTTCAATATGCATCAAAATTATTCCTAATAACTATAAAGTCGATGAAAAAGACCTCATATGATCGTTTTTCCAAGCGCGTTGTCCTACGTTAATATCTTTTGCCCCCGGCAACAACGTCAAATGTTGAAAAAATAGGTAATTTATATACATATTTTCAGATCGGCTCTTTGTCTTAAATAATGCATTTATATATTTCCCATAGCATTTATATCGTTGCTTAGGCATCATCAACTTTCTAGAGACTAACAATATTAGCACGGACGACATTGTGGCTATCGGCTGTGATGGTACCGCAGTGAACACGGGTCGAAAGGGTGGAGCCATTCGTATGATTGAAATGAAACTACAAAGGCCAGTTCAGTGGATCATATGCCTATTACACGGTAATGAATTATCACTGCGACACCTCATTCAAGACTTGGACGGCAAAACAATTGGGCCAATGGGCTTTACTGGACCAGTTGGAAAACAACTGAACGACTGCGAAAAACTTCCAATTACAGAATTCGATGCCATTCCATCTCCCGACATTGACATAGATGATGCCGAGTTGAGCACTGACCAAAAATATTTGTTAGGCATCCACAGAGCAGTGTCGAGCGGTAGCTGCTCTTCAGCTCTCGCGGCTCGAAATCCAGGTAAGATGGCGCATTCCAGGTGGCTGACAACAGCAAATAGATTTCTGCGCCTCTATGTTTCAACCAGTGAACCCTCCAGCACCTTCAACGAAATTGTGCGATTCATTATGACAGTTTACGCACCAATTTGGTTTAAGATAAAGAAAAACTCGAGTTTCACTGAGGGCGCAAAACATTTTTTCGAAATGATGCGTCTCTCTCAGACCATGCCTCAAAGATCTAAGACAATCGCCAACAAAGTCCTCCGTAGAAATTCTTTCTTTGCTCACCCAGAAAATATTTTGATCTCCATGCTACATGCCGATGAGCAACACATAAGAGAATTGGGATGGAGAAGAATATTAAAAGCACGATCAAAACAATCACCAGCGGGGGAAATTCGAGCCTTCGCCATGCCTGAGCTGCTCTACGATAGTCAAAACTATTACGAAATGATCAACTGGGAAACGGCTGAGGTGACCGAACCCCCCGTTACAAAAACAATACCTGATACCCGAATAAAAGAGTTTGTTGAGACGGGAGACCAGCCTGATGGACTGATCCCACTATTCCCTTGTCATACTCAAGCGGTCGAGAGACTCATCAAATTAGTAACCGAAGCCTCTGCTAGTGTAAGTGGAATAGAAGAGAGGGACGGATTCATCCGCTCCCGTCTTCACTCCCGAACAAAAATTCCACGATTTGATTCTAAGAAAGATTACCGTATGTAAATCGACATGCAGCCAAAGGAAGGGTGGTTGGGGCTGGATAGGGTGGAACTCGACGTACAGCCACCTCCTCGTGGTGAGGTCTGGGTTGCTAATTTTATAAAATTAGCAAGCGAGGAGCTGTACTTAGTACTTATCATACTTATAACATCGCATTAACGTAATTATAATCCACATTTAGACTTTTCTCGGGGACAGAAGATATTACTCTAGTCATAAAATTTTGCGTGTGTTATTTCATGCCTAAGCAACGATATAAATGCTATGGGAAATATATAAATGCATTATTTAAGACAAAGAGCCGATCTGAAAATATGTATATAAATTACCTATTTTTTCAACATTTGTTGTTGCTGGGGGAAAAAGATATTAACGTAGGACAACGCGCTTGGAAAAACGATCATATGAGGTCTTTTTCATCGACTTTATAGTTATTAGGAATAATTTTGATGCATATTGAAATATTTTCAAAATTAAAAGAAAAATACGTTTTTGACTACTAAAATATGATTTTCATCGCTCTGCCGGGGGCAGAAGATGATTACCTATTAAGCTAAGATTTTGCAGATGCTATTTTCTCATGCATGCGCAAGTTTTTGTCTCTATTAGAATATGGAAATCGAAAAAAATGTAAAATCGATCCACCCTAATGTGTATGTACCGGGTGTCCGAGAATTATCTGTACAATTTTTGGCTGTTATTAAAAGTCAACCATGAAGTGTAGAAATTCCAGTGTATCCCATTTTACAGAGAAACTCATTAAGTTTTTTCTGATAACAAGTTTTGACAAGTTTTTTCTTTTTTGTACGCGGGTGACAGACATTGATGATTTAAAAGCAAGAATCACAGCTGCTATTGAGCGAATTGATGTGGATATGCTGCAGCGTACATGGCAACATTTGGATTATCGATTGAATGTTTTGCGAATCACTGATGGTGCACATATCGAATGTTTGTAACAACGTTACTTTAATAAAAGAATCTTTTGAAAATACAGATTCTAAATAATCTTGTTTAAGAATTTTATGTGTTATCAAGAATTTTATTAAAAGATGAAATTGTACAAATAATTTTCGAACACACTGGAATTTCTAAAAAACTTGTCAAAACTTGATATCAGAAAAAACTTAATGAGATTCTCTGTAAAATGGGACAAGACTGGAATTTCTACACTTCATGGTTGACTTTTAGTAACAGCCAAAACTTGTACAGATAATTCTCGGACACCCTGTATTTCCTAATATTTTGCATATACATTTTCTTGAAACAACACCAGTAAATAATAAATAATACGAGGGCCACTGAATATATTTTGCCCCACCTTTTTTTTATCTTTCAAAGATTCCTTGTAAGTTCCAGAAATTTTGTACACAAGTAGTTACATACCTTTTTTACAAGTTTTTATTTTTGCACATAGTCTCCATCCTTTTCTACGGCTTTCCTCAACCTCGAAACAAGGGCCTTTATTCCTTGCTGGTAAAAGTCCGCTGGGTTCCGCTGGAGCCACCTCTTAACCTCCGAAACAACCTCACCGTCACTCTGAAACGTTCTTCCATGAATAGCATCCTTCATTGTCCCAAACAAATGGAAGTCCGAAGGTGCCAGATCCGGGCTGTATGGAGGGTGGGGTAACAGTTATTGTGCATTATCGTGCAAAAGAAGGATGTCTTCCAGTTTTCTCTCCGGTCGAACTCGCTTTATACGTCTCTGGAGTCTCTGTAGGGTAGCAATATATGCCTCCGAGTTGATTGTTTGTCCTTTCTTCATAATGTCCACCAGAATCACCCCTTTCATGTCCCAGAAGTTGGTGGCCATAACGTTTCCTGCAGAGGGAGCCAATTTGAACTTTTCTTGCGTGGAGAGTCTGCGTGATGCCACTCCATGGATTGGCGTTTTGTTTCAGGGTTCAAAGTGAAATGCCCAAGTCTCATCTCCAGTCACAATTCGTGAAAGGAAGTCATCCCCTTCTGTCTCGTATCGAACCAACGACTCAGAAGCAATTTCCTTTCTTTGGGCTTTGAGAGTTTCACTCAGTTCGCGAGGAACAAACCGTGAACACACTTTTGAGTATCCCAGTTGCTGAATTATCGTATTCACACTTCCTTCACTAATTCCTAGCTCCAGTGATAGCTCCTTGTATGTGACGCGCCGATTTGATCGAATGATGCTGTTAGCACGTTGCACATTGTGAGATGTCACAGCCGAGGCCGGACGGCCGCTGCGTGGCTCATCATCGAGGCTGGCTCTCCCTCTCTCTGATGATCTCTCACGTTTAGACCAATGTCCAACTGTGCTTCGATCAACAACAGCATCTCCGTAAATGTTTTGTAGACGTTTGTGAATATTTCCAACTGTTTCCTTCTCTGCGGTTAAGAACTCGATAACAGCTCTCTGTTTACGACACACATCACTGTCAGACGCCAATTTCGAAACTGCGTTAACCATCGGTTTTATACAAGGACGTTTAAAATCGGTTTTATACAAGGAGGGGAGGTTCAAACTGGAAAAATCCGGTTATGTGAATCGCAGAAAGTTCAAACTTCCTGCCCAAAAGACATTTCAGCCTCTCTCTCTCTTTCTCGTCGGCAAACTGCTGGAATCCATTATTGTAGAACGTATCGTGTATAACCTTGAATGAAACAATTTAATTTTTGATTCTCAAAATGGATTCAGGCGACGTACGTAGATCTTTTCTCACAAACCTTTTAGAATTTTTTCATATATGTTCTTTACCGTGGCCGGACAGATGACCGACGGACATTTGGCCGATGGACATTTCACCGACGGACATTTATTTAACCGAACGGACATTGAGCCGACGGCTGTTTCGCCGAACGGACGATTCGCCGAACGGACGATTCGCCGAACGGACGATTCGCCGAACGGACGATTCGCCGAACGGACGATTCGCCGAACGGACGATTCGCCGAACGGACGATTCGCCGAACGGACGATTCGCCGAACGGACGATTCGCCGAACGGACGATTCGCCGAACGGACGATTCGCCGAACGGACGATTCGCCGAACGGACGATTCGCCGAACGGACGATTCGCCGAACGGACGATTCGCCGAACGGACGATTCGCCGAACGGACGATTCGCCGAACGGACGATTCGCCGAACGGACGATTCGCCGAACGGACGATTCGCCGAACGGACGATTCGCCGAACGGACGATTCGCCGAACGGACGATTCGCCGAACGGACGATTCGCCGAACGGACGATTCGCCGAACGGACGATTCGCCGAACGGACGATTCGCCGAACGGACGATTCGCCGAACGGACGATTCGCCGAACGGACGATTCGCCGAACGGACGATTCGCCGAACGGACGATTCGCCGAACGGACGATTCGCCGAACGGACGATTCGCCGAACGGACGATTCGCCGAACGGACGATTCGCCGAACGGACGATTCGCCGAACGGACGATTCGCCGAACGGACGATTCGCCGAACGGACGATTCGCCGAACGGACTGTCATTAATAAAAAAAACAAATATAATTTAAATATGAAAATTAGTTGCTAACTTTTATAATTTAAGTCTTGCGTTTGTGCTTTTATAGTTTAAATTCTGAAACGTTTGTTTGTTTGTTGCCTTTTTTAAATCTTAGTAACTTATGTCTTAGGTTTTCGCACTTAAAATTGCAGTCATCCTGGAACTTTTACATTGTTCACTGTTCAGTAACTCACAATGCCTCTTCAATTTATTGATTCAGAGAAAGGCCATAAAAAGTTAGTACACCCTTGACGATTGGTTAGGTTAAGTCATGATATTTTCGTTAGTTTACTGTTAAAACATACGAAAATATCACGACTTAACCTAACCAATCGTCATTTTTTTAAATAATATTAGTAATAGTTTCTCTAGACAAATTGTATCTGTAGACAAATTATTGTAGTTAAATTGTATCTGTAGACTAATTGTTGTAGACAAATTGTTGTAGATGAATTGTATCTTTAGACAAATTGTTGTAGACAAATTCGCCGGACACCGTCAAAGTGAATTCCATGGTCTAAAACGAAAGTTTTAAATTATACAATATACACCGAGAAAGATATATATATATATAGATAAACATTTTATATAGTATTATCGATATAAATTTATTTAAAAAAGGTATCTATGTTTTTACGTCAAGCGTCTACTGTATAACTGTCAATTTAACATAATTTAATATTTTAACAAAATAATTCAATAACATTTAATAATAACCTTTAATAACATGTGTGTGTATTTTGTCATAGAAATATTAATGACAGTCCGTTCGGCGAATCGTCCGTTCGGCGAAACGTCCGTCGACAAAATGTCTGTCGACAAAACGTCCGTCGGCGAATCGACCGGGTACCGTTCTTTACACGGTGCAACTAGGGCATAGGTCGGAAACCTGCTGTTCGCTAGCCGCTGGCGGCTCATCGAAGCTTTGGGTTGGGTGACCCAATCCAAAGCTTCGATTTTTATTTTTTTATCATGATTGCGCACGGCTATCATAAAAAAATAAAAATTTTCTCTATACATTTTCTTAAGATTGAGGGCTTGTGGCTCGTTTAAGTGCATTTTCATTTTGATATGGCTCATGCTACTGAAAAGGTTTCCGACTCCTAAACTAGGGCAGTAGATATACATACTTGCTACCCTTGCCAATTTAGACGGTATGCTACCGATTTGAAGGCTATTCTGCCGCATACGTGCAAATAATATGCTCAGAATGCAGTAGAGTGCTTCATTTAATGCAAGATTTTAAAAAATTTCCCGAGGGGAGCCATGCTCCCTGACCCCATGGTATTAATTAAAAATCTTACTGATTTTGCTTTACAAAGTGTTGGCAAGTATGGATATAGTGTATCTCAACTTTCAAAAGGCCTTTGACAAAGTCCCTCACGCGAGGTTGATGGCTAAAGTTAGAGGACTAGGAATTAGTGGGCTCATTTCCAAGTGGATTGAAAATTGGTTAAGAGATAGAAAGCAGAGAGTGGTAATAAATGGAGTGGTTTCGTAGTGGTTCCACGTTACCAGTGGGTTTTCACAGGGTTCCTTTCTTGGTCCTTTGCTTTTTATCATCTATATTAACGATATAAACATCGGACTCCTAAGTACAATTTTGAAATTTGCAGACGATGCAAAATTCGGAAGTAGTGTAGGTAACGAGGAGGACGTAAGAAAGCTTCAAAATGTTCTTGATAGGTTGGGGGAATGGTTTGCTACTTGGCAGGTACCATTCAACTTGGACAAATGTAAAGTAATGCACATTGTATACAAAAACCCGAAGATCGATTACTTACTCTTGGAGAGGAACTTGACTAAGACCGATCTAGAGAAAGACTTAGTAGTCTATATCAGTTATGATCTCAAACCATCAAAGTACTGTGGAGAAGTCGAAAAGAAGGCCTTAAAAGTACTGGGTTATCCTGTATTAAAAGACACTGCCATTTTCGGAACAAGGAGATTGTAATGTCTCTTTACAATTCACTAGTTTGACCTCAACTAGAATATTGTGTGCAGTGTTGGTCTCCTCCCTAAGGAAGGTTATAGAAAGGTTGAAAAGAGTACAAGCAAGAACTACAAAATTGATCCTTTCAATGAGAATTCAAAACTACCAACGGAGAAATGAGTGCCTGAATCTGTTTACCTTAGAGACGAGGAAGTTGCGCGGTCAGCTTATTGACGTTTTCAAGATGCTCATTGGAATAGACAGGGTAGAGTACAGGAATTTATTCTCATTTAATATGAACCGGACGAGAAATAATGGTTTTAAACTGGAACAAAAACATTTAGTACCTCTATCTGCGGCAATTTTTTCTTCGATAAAGTAGTTAATATCTGGAACCAACTTCCCTCGGAGGTTGTTTCAAGCCAGTGCAAATATGTTTAAAAATAGACTGGACAAATTTCTGAATACACTCATCGTTTATAACTGAAATATAACGTAACCCTACAGGAGTTCGTCTGCATGGTTTCTATGCGTGCATTGCGTAATTAGAGAGCTAGCTAGCATATTCTCCACTTTTCTGTAAAATTTCCTTTGCTACTTTTCCATGGTTAAGGTAGCAGAGTGTGGGGATAGAGCATTATATGTTTCTATCTAGTTTGATAGGAACCTTCCAGCGTGGCCCGGAAAGTCTTTCCACTTAACTAACTCTCTCGCGCATTCATTCATATATATATATATATATATATATATATATATAATATATATATATATATATAATATATATATATATACATTACTAGAAAAATTATCATGGATTTTTGTAAAATTTCTGTTTCGTATTAAAAGTTTCCTTAAACTTAAATAACTGATGTAAAAGTTATTTATTTAGCCATTATTATATTGTGTTCGTACTTTTCTGGCATATTAGTAAATAAAATGTTCATATATATGGCAACATTGAGGAGTATACAGAGTGGCAACACTCATTGAAGCTACCACGCGGTACAATCAGTCATCCCAGTATTACTTAGTGCGTGGTGTGTGGTGGAGTGCTACGTGTTTTGATTTAAGTTTTTTGTTTTTAATGTTGTATATGCATAGTTTCTCTAAACTGAAGCTACCTATTCAATACGTTTCCTTTATTTTTACAGCTGACAAAGATTTCTAGGAATATTATGAAAGATGGGTAAAAGAAAAGATTTAAGTCCTCGTAACGTAGGACAATTTAAAGTTTTATTGGAAAGTAGCTTGCTGAAACAAAAAGAAATAGCTAGGAAACTTAGTGTATCAACACAAATAGTCAGTGTGATCAACAAAAAATTGCTAAAGGTGAAGAAACCGAGTCGAGACGGATCGGAAACTGTGCAGAAAGAAATACACTAATCCAAGATTGAATAGAAAAATAATAAACATGGTTTTGAACGACCGAAGGGCGTCATGTAGGAAGATATCTAGCATGCTGGCAGAAGAGTGTGTACTTGTGAGCCGAAGAACAGTAAACAATCGGCTTTTAGAATGTGAGTTGCGAGCTTATCGTCCTAGAAAGAAACCACGACTCACGGCTCACCGAGGCAATGCGGCAGGCCCGTTGCGCTTGGGCAAAACAACATTAAAAGTGGACTTCGGATGATTGCAAGAAGGTAAAATTATATTCTATAATAGTTGTGATGTTTAGAAACTTTTCTTACTGCCCCTGTTACATTACCTCCATTTTCACATGAAACACCTTAAGGATACAGCAAGGTAACTTGCTTTGTCTCCATGTCTAGTAGGTTCTAATAACTTTATTTTATCTCAGGTTGTCTTCTCTGACGAATCAACTATAGCAGTGCTTGATGATCGCGTTCAAACCGTCCGGCGTCGACCTGGGGAGGAAGTTTTGCCGGAATGTTTGAAGAAAACAGTTAAATTTCCGCAAAAAATTATGATGTGGGGAGCTTTTCCAGTGCAGAGGACAGGCCGGTTGCACATCATTAATGGCACTATGAACCAGGCTATGTATATAGGGGTACTGAGAGATCGTTTACTGCGTCAAACAAAAGATTGGTATGGAAATGAAGCATGGAAATTCCAGCAAGACTCAGCTCCATGTCATACCGCAAAAAAAAGTTAAGACGTGGTGCTCACACAATGGCGTCATATTGCTCCCATGGCCTGGTAATTCACCAGACATGAATCCTATTGAGACTTCATGGGATGAATTGAAGGATGAGATTCATCAAACACCAATTACTACTAAAGTGCAGCTCATTGAACGACTCATACACGTATGGTTTCACTCGGCTAAAATCAAAACTTTATGCCAGACTTTGATTCTTGGTATGCCAAAACGTGTGCAGGCACTATTATCAGCTAAGGGAGGCCAAACTAAATACTAATATGACATATATGCATTAAAACGTCAAAATAAGTGTGTTTTATTCAGTAAATATGTATTTAAATTGCCCTCAAACACAAAAAAACGAAATTTTAGAAAAATCCATAATAATTTCTCCAGTACTGTATTATATATATTATATAATATATATATATATATATATATATATATATATCGTATAGAACGACGACACTTGTATAGAAGACATTCCGCGCAAGGTGAGGAGGGAGAACGAACAAATGAAAAAATGAGGTAACCACCCGGGAATCGAACCCGGGATCTTCCGGGTTCGATTCCCGGGTGGTTACCTCATTTTTTTCATTTGTTCGTTCTCCCTCCTCATCTTGCGCGGAATGTCTTCTATACAAGCGTCGTTCTTTACGTTAATTATACTGCGTGTTCTTTGCAGTAGAAAATGTATATATATATATATAAACACGGTGAGATAAATAATCAAGTTTGCCTTAAATTTCAAACTGTTGCCACAGAGTAAAAAAAACACAGCTAGCGAGTTTTATGTGGATACTATCGTATTTGTATGACAAGCTTTCTAACCAAAGCATCTCTCCTTAACTCTTTCTCTCCATAAATCATACTTATATTTTTTTAATTTATCAACACCCAACTGGAAAATATTTGGCCAAAAGCTAACAACTTTAGCACAACTAAATTTTGCATCATCGCCAGAGATTAATTTATTTAACCTCACATTAGCTATCCTATTCATTGATCAACCTTTGTCTCATAAAATCAAGCGCTTTCAGCCAACACTGCACAAATGTCTCCCTTCAAAAAATTAAAAATTAATTTATGTAAAATTAAATTAATAAATCTTCTTTATATTTTTAATAGTACGAATATTAAAACAAAAAGTTGATTTTTATTTAAATTGTATTTAAACTGTTTCAGTTTTTACTGTATACGGAGCTCCAATAAACCTTAGCCCCCAGCCCATGGCCTAAACCATTAGAGGTACAGTAAAACTAAACATACCTTACAAAAGAGAATTTAATCCTACATTTAATGAGTAACAATTAAAACTTGGTGTTCCCGCCATTGGCTTCCAAGACAGCCTGAATTCGCTTTGGGTAGCTTGCCAAAAGTGACGTGAATAGATCTTGATCGTTACGCAAATTTGCTAAAACAGTTTCAATGTGTTGCGTCATTGTATCCTTCGAAAATCGATTTGCTGCAGGTTCTTGAAACAAGAGACATTCAACCTTGTCCTTTATAACTGATCCAATGTGTTCACAGACGTTCAGGTCAGGAGAATTTCCAAAGAAATCGATCTAATGGTTCCGCCACAACTGTTGAGTGGCTAATGCCTTAAAGCAGGGGGCCTTATCGTGCAGAAGTGTCACCTGATCGACATCCATAACATTGTTTGGGTTTCTTAGAAAAGGAATGACATGCTGGAATAGAATAATATCACGAAAATACTGTCCATCCCAACTCTGACCATTTGGCTTCTAGCACCGACATGAGCTTCTTTGCAGTGAACAAAACAAACACACCAATTTGAGTTTTTCTTGGCTTTGGAAGTTCATGCCTAGGCTTTAAACCTTGCCTATGACGGACGGTACAATCGAATGATCTCACCACTAACGATCTTTCCTCTCAACATTTCGATCTCTCTAGAAAGTTTAGCACAGCTGTTTTTCCGCTTACGCGTACCGCTTTCAATGATGTCCTTTGTTTCCTGAGAGAGTTGCAAATTTGGGCGCCCAGATTTGGTTGTATCCATTTCACATTCATCCAAAGTTTTATTCCAATTTCTTTTGACGAAGTCCTCACTTCTTCGCAACTTTTTGGTAACCCATGAACGTGTTATAAAGGTGGCACGAGCTTCCCGAATTGTTATTGCTCGTATGCGATCTATCACACGTTGCCTCTCCGAATCACCAATTAATTGAGAAGCCATTATATTATCAATTTATCAGCTAGAGTAATTTTAATATCTGCAATAAATAAGGAATTTTATATATTTTTATAATCACTGAAAACTATTTCGATATAAGTAAACATGTAAGCTGCAAATGGGGGGGGCTAAAGTTTTTTGGAACCCCTTAGTAGTGATATAGAATAATATATAAAAAAGAAAAGATGAAATTATTACACTTGTTGGCAAAATATTTTTAATGCCTTCTGAGAAAATAATGATATGCCCATTATCTGCCGAATATTTTGAGACCTTGTATTGTTTTCGTATAGGTCTATTAGGTTATGTTTTTGGCTCTATTATCTACCTATTAAAAAAATACCTCGAAACTTTGGTACTTGTTAGTGTCCGATAACCATACTTACGGCACTTGCATTTTACTCGTTTATCTTTTTCTGTTTCTGTTCGTTTTATACACATTATATATGATTTCTTGGGTACATTTACTGATATATATATATACAGTATATATATATATATATATCAGCGGTAGACTAATGTGTGAGAACGTTGCTCACTTGCATGCACAAATAAATCTCTTCACGTTTCATGAACGCTCAGGAAACGATATCGTGCGATCAGGAGTGTTGCGGGACGTGGTTAAGACGCTGCGCATTTGTTACGCAGGTTCAATGTTACAGCCGTGGTTCGACTGGCGTTACTGGGCGTACGGTGGGTACGCGTGCGAGGTTGGGACAATTTACCGAGAGACTACACAAGCCTTAAATATAACTCATAAAGGTTCATAAAATTTTCATTTTCTTCTTAACCCGGTCTACCCTTAGGTTAGGTTAGGTTAACCTAACTATCCCCTACCCCTGCCTGAAATACATCTCATAAACGGCTTTGTTTTTATATTTTATTTTTTGTTTGTTTGTTTGTTTTGTTTTTCTGCTCGGTTTTTTTTTTTTGTATTTTGTTTTTTCCTTTTATTTAAACCCTTCAAATACCTCTCATAAAAGCACGCAAGGACTCCGTAACGTCAAGTCAAAATGTAACTCATAAATGGACGTGAGGAACTCGAGGGGGGAAATTCACAATAGGTCCATGTCTGTCGCTCTCGATGCAAACACACTACTCCTCTCGGGACCACTTCTACCCAGTCACCCCACTCTGGCGATTTGCGCCTATATGCAGTTCGTTTCTTAGTTTCCACACTGCCTGTTCAACTTCCTCTAACTTCGTGTCTTCCATTCCCTGGTACACACGCTATCTAAACCAACTACACTTACATATATGTGCGTTTGTCATTTTTTATTTTACTGGTTCAGAATCCCAGCTGAGCCCTTAACGGCCAAGCTCTGAAGGGCCAGTTCAACCTACAGCCCAAGTTAAGCTAGACTAAAACTTACGGACTTGGAGGTCCTATTAGATCCTATCTCATGGTTGCTGACTCGATGTGGGCCTACCTTAGGCCTCAGTTGCATAAAATTAAGATAAAAACAAAAGGGGCACTATTTATGGTCTTCTTTCTAAACCTTGCAACAACACACAACCTGCACCATTGCCCGATGCAACAATCTTGTATCTATAAACAACCAAACTGATTGCAAGAGAGCTCTCTATAAGACCACGCCCTGAAAGTGCCGCATTCAACAAACGAGTAGAAAGGACGCGCCAGTGCTCCCCCAAAAAAATAATGCCACAAGAGCCCAAAAATGCTAGCTCTAAATTAATTGAATTTTCCACTAACCTTACAATTATGAGATGGATATAATATACACACCGTAACTTAATATATACAAGCAATGTTGCATGAATCAGCTTAGTCATCATATCGCTTTGGGACAACAATGGCGCTTCCTCTTCTAGATTTCTGCTCTATTGCAGAGCTTCTAAAGCTTTCTGCTCTTCGACCTTACTTCACAGTTCACTAAAACGGTCTTTACATCTTTCGCGTACTTACTGTACTTAACTTTTCACGTTTTCATCTACCCTCACCCTACTGTTTGTGTCCTTTGTACAACTCATTACATCTTTCATCACTCTCAAACTGCATGTTAGCATTCTTTTCTATTCTTTCTTTTTTCTTCACCCTCTTCTTTACCTCATCGTTCCACCATGCAGTGGCTTTTCTCTTCTCTTTTGCCGTTATTTCGCACACACCCATAAACAGCATTCCTGATAAACACCCCATATATACCGTACACATATTTGTTCATCTTCTATCTCGCCTAGGTCTTGCTCTGTTCTTCTCTTCTTTGTTGCTACTTCATTCGAATTCAGCCTGTCAATTTTATGCTCTGCATTCGTGCACTGTCGCTTCTCTTCTGTCCCAAACACAAACCAAATTAACGTTACGTAATATTATCATACGAGCTGACAATCCTATACTCAACCTGCGTACAATTTTTGCATATGATAAACATCCCTTCACCATTAGGGCGGAGTGAAAAACTCATTTTTCGAATTTTCAAATTGGCTAGTGTGGAAAATGTGTGGAGTAGTGAGAAAATAAGCTGGTATAAATTTAAAATCATAACATTAATATCTTCAGGTGCCACAATGACCTTCAATATTGAAAAAAATTGAAAAAAGCAGATTTTAACCAATAATTACAGAAGAGTCCACGATGCACAATAGACAAGAATTTATTCACACTTGTATAAAAATAGCTCAGTCAACCTTTAAAAAAAGTTTCTATTCTCTAAAAACAGTTTTCTATAGTCAGCTCACTCAGCTGTCACGTGAGTACCTCGGTTCAGTGTAGCTGTCGCTCTCGTAGCAGGTGGGTGTTCTGTTGTTGGCGTTACTCAGATAGTCTAAACTATATTTCTTATATATTTTGCATTTCTGTATTGTGTTGCCCTAAGTTTGCCATGTACTATTAACTGAAATTAACGTATAATTGATATTAGCTCTTTCTTTTTCAGATTTGTATACTTTCAAAATGTCTCGAGTTGTGCAAAATCAACCAGGGGCTCAACTGAGTGCCCCATGTTTGGTATGGGGGAAGATTTGTGGCACAGGAATCTTCCTACATACGAAGGAGTTTTTAAATATTACTTGTTTGTAAGAAACGATTTGAAACAGAATACTAATAAAGATCCTTCAATATCTCAAATATTAGAACAAGTTGTTGATAAATTGAAAACAATTTGGGAAAGTGCTTCCGTCCCAATTCTGTCAGACAGGCGAATTGAAACAATGTTCAGAAGCTACCACGAAAAGTATCTTGTCATTATGAAGCCATACCAAAGCAGAAAAATTCTGAAGCTTACAAAGCAAAGATTGATATGTTCAAAAAAGAAGCGCACACGAAACTTTTTGACATTGCAGCGTGCAAGTGCAAAGTACTAACACAATGTTCTTGTCCCAAAGAAAAAACGGTTCCAAAGGAAGAAGTGACGTTCCTCTTAGATCAAAGGAGTGAAAGAAAACTGTTTATTGATAGAGTAGATATTACACTCTCAAAGAAAAAAGCATCTACGTTGCTAAGAAAGCAAAAAGAAGCTGTGAGGCTCACCAAAGAATCTTCACAGGAGAAATTGCAGGATACAAATGTTGAATTATCATCATCGACATCAAATAGTGAAAGTGAATCTGGCGAAATATCAGACGATACATTTCCAGAGCCAGTTAGCTCGAAGAGAAAGCTCGAACAACCTGAAGAACAATTATTCAAGAAAAGGAAAAATACAAATCTACCTTCAGTGGCTACTGCTTGTGACAGGACTGCAGTTTCAGATCGAGCTGCAGCATTCATTGTTAGTGCAGTATTGCAAGATATTGGAGAAGTTTCTATTGACAATACATCTGAAGTAGTGGATAGGAGTAAAATCAGAAGAGAAAGACAAAAGAAGAGATCAGAAATTATGAAAGATCAAAATCAGGTCCCAATCAGAGGAATCTATTTTGATGGGCGAAAAGATTCTACACTCTTCCAAGAAAAAAAAGAGTCCAAAGTATATCAGAAGAAGGTAACAGAAGAACATATCACTTTAGTGAGAGAACCTGGTTCAGATTATTTGGGCCATTATTCTGTGAATTCTGGATCAGCTGAAGAAATATGTAAAGGAATGTTTGAGTATATTGGAAATAATGACATGAACCTGGAAAACCTTGTTGCCATTGGATGCGATGGTGCAGCAGTCAACACTGGAGAAAAGGGAGGCGTTATAAGGCTTATAGAATTGAAGCTGAAGAAGCCAGTTCAACATTTAGTGTGCCAGCTCCATGCCAATGAATTGCCATTACGCCATTTAGTTGCAAAGCTGGATGGAAAAACATCTGGCCCCCGCGGATTCACCGGTCCTATTGGCAGGGAATTAGAGAACTGTGAGAGTATTCCTATTGTCGAGTTTGAAAGGATTGATGCTGAGGAACCAACTGTAGACTGTGAAGATCTTAGCACCGACCAAAAATATCTAATTGATATTCATCAGGCCATAACAAAGGGATATTGCTCTCCAGATCTTGCTCATCGTATCCAGGCAAAATGGCACATTCACGATGGCTGACTACAGCAAATCGTTTGCTTCGTCTATACGTTTCAACTGTAAGTCCATCTGAGAACCTCATGAACATTGCTTCTTTTATAATGAAGGTCTACATCCCAATGTGGTTTTCTATTAAGCAAAGTACGTCTTTTGTCAATGGCTCAAAACATGTTTCAAAACTATTGAACTAACAAGAACACTGAATGACGAAGTAAAGGATATTGTATACCCTGTCATACAAAGAAATGCATTTTTTGCAAATCCAGAAAATATTCTAGCATCAATGATTCATGATGACCGCAGCGCCATAAGAGAATTAGCGTGGAGGCGAATAAAGAAAGCAAAGCAAACAAACAAGGAAAAAGTTGTGAGGCGTTTCACAGTACATGTTATTCAATTTGAAGCTACTGATTATACTGATTTAATTAATTGGCAAAAATGCATTGTCACTGAACCACCTGTGACAAGACACCTGACAGAAAATGAGATTGAAGAATTCATAGAAAACAAGAGTACCCCTCCATTCGAGAAATTCCCTTGTCATACACAAGTAGTAGAAAGAATGGTAAAATTAGTGACTGAAGCATCATCAAAAGTATTTGGATTGAACGCGCGAGATGGCTTCATAAGATCAACACTTCAGTCACGTAAAAAAATGCCATCATTCGAAAGTAAAGCTGAATATAAAGTTTAAATAAAACGTTAATAGAAAAAAACATGCGCAAGGATGGGTGGTTGGGAGGGCATGGGTGGAGCTCGACACGCAGCCACCTCCTCGTGGTGAGTTCTGGATTATTTAGATCATTAATCAAAAGAACATTGATCTAAATAAACTAAGAGCTGCGTAATTCAGTAACTATTTTGGTAATTGGAACACTTAATATATAATAATAACAATAAGTTTGTTATTGTACTAATGCAGAATATAAGAAAATCAATATATTTCACTTTTTTCGACGGCTTTGTGGCACCTGAAGATATAATTTCGCAGGACTAATATTTATGCACATTCATTATCTATAGCACCCACATATTTTCCGCACTAGCCATATTTGAATTTCGAAAAAACGTTTAAAAACCTCATTTTCGATCCGCCCTATTCACCATATCTTTACTCACACTCTATCTATCTACATCTCTATATCTCTCTCTTTAGACTTCATCGGAGGCAGACATGTGTGAAACAGTGTTGTAAATAAGTTTAATTTAACAAAAATTTATGCTATTAAGAATTTGAGATAAGTATAATAATATTTAATTGCGTTATTATTGAGGCTAGGGAAAACATTATTGCTCATTTGTGCATTACTTAATTTATTTCCTTTTCCAGTTTCTTAATTAAAATTAACGAACATAATCCCACATTGTTTACTCTCGGTCACTAAAGGTTCTACTCCAGTGTATTAATTAGAATCTTGTATTATATTATTTAAATTAACATCATTCTGCATTGTTATTAACGGCTGCCAACAGGTTCCATTCAATTCTGTATTCAATTCCGTTTCCAGTCTGTGACACGTGCTTTTCGCTTCTGCATGTTTACTTCTGCATTCACCATTTCTCCCCCACCGTCCGTTGTATTAGTTAAAGTAAAATTATTATTTAAAAGTAACGTACTAATTAAAGTAACATTGTATTATTTAAAAGTGATCTTTTCCAAATGGACGACCCATCAGGATTTGGCTGAAAATTTGTATACTAATTCATTTTTATAGTCTAATAACGAAAATGACGTTATTTTCCTGGGGAAATATTCACAACATACGAAAAAAATTGCATTTATATGCGCACTAATTTGCATGGCGCATGACCGTTATCAAGTTTACACCAGTCATGACGCCCGGATACGAGGTTGCTGTGTGGCCCCCAGTTAATTGAACGGCCAGTTAGGTCAACTGTACGCCTTTGACGATTGGTTAGGTTAAGTAGTGGTATTTTCGTTAAAACTAACGAAAATATCATGACTTAACCTAACCAATCGTCAAGGGCGTACAGTTGACCTAACTGGGCATGCAGTTGACCTAACTGGGCATGCAGTTGATCTAACCGGGCATTCAATTGACCTAACCGGGCATTCAATTGACCTAACCGGGCATGCAGTTGATCTAACCGGGCATTCAATTGACCTGGGGCAACTCGCAAGTAGATAGATCACAGCACTGCATTATCATATGCTCACACTACAACAATAATATTCAGACTAACTATGTAGGTCTAAGCAGGCCAAAAATAAACATCAATAAGAACGACAAAAATTACTGTTTATGCGAGTTTGTATATGCAAATAAAGATTTATTTATTAAAATATTATTAAGTATTGCAAATTTTAATAAATAAAGGATATTATCTGCGTTTTATTTTGTAAAACTCACTACATACCACTATGTAATTTAGATAACGGTCATGCCATACAAACTAGTGCGCATATAAATGCAATTTTTTTCGTATGTTGCGCATATTTCTCCAGGAAAATAATGACATTTTCGTTATTAGAATATAAAAATTTATTAGTATACAAATTTTCAGCTAAATCCCGTGGGGTCATCCATTTGGAAAAGATCCTTAAAAAGTATCATTGTATTATTTAAAAGTAACATTATACTATTTAAAAGTAACGTATCGTATTAATTAAAGTAATATGCTGTATTAGTTAAAAGTAACGTATTATAAAAACACAGAAAAAATATGACAGGGACAGCTTAACTGAAAGCTGAATGCTTTAAATGTAAAGTTCATCACTGGTGTGTCGACTTCTCCGAATGAAATTTCAATGACATTACACCCTTGAGTAAATGTTTGTTTTATAAACTTAGAGAAAACCATGAAAAGGAAGTTAAAGCTTTAGAGGAATTAGTAAAAAAGCTTGAAGCTCGAGTCGTGGCACTGGAAATCCAGCCAAGTGGACAAGACCCGAGTGAAAACGCATCAGCAGACATAGACTCTAAGGCTAAACGTTTGGAACAAAGCGTGGCCCGGTTGGAAAATACAGATAGTATTCCAGAAAGAAGGACGAAGGAACAAGTATTCCAAGAAGTCAAAAATAAAAGACCCATGAAACCAAAATGCAAGGTTACAGAACCTATTACGTAAAAAATATGTTTCACCTACTTGCTGACGAAGAGGAGGAATCCTTTTTAACTGGGGATTCTCTGGTCAGGAATCACGGGGACTTTCTCGGAGCAAGACGCCTGACGAAGAGAAAACTCCGATGTTTTCCAGGTGCCACGAGTCAGATAATAAATGGGAAATTACTCAAAATTAATATAAAGAATAAAAGTTGCCCCATCAGTGTACATGTTTGTGGCAATAACGTTTTTCAGGGAGGGACAGGAGGGCAGACAGAGACCATTGTAAAAGAGTTCAAATTCTAACCGACAAGGTTAGAGAAAAGACAAATATGGGAATGGTTGTAGGAATTCTCGCAAGAATGTTTGCTAGTGACTGTACATGAAGTAAAGCCATTAGCTTAAATAACACTGCCCAACACCAATTTTGCTGATTTAATTCTAACACCTGTTTTTAGGTAACTTTGGTGTGCTGATTTCAAAAATCACCTTAGTTTTTGCCTATCACGTAAGGTTTTCGAGCAATCAAATACCGATATTTTGGAGATATCGCATTTTGGCAGGGTTATGCCCAATTTTTTTTCTTTTCAAAAAATAAGTTTTTACATACTCAGAATCAGCATGGAAAAGTAGACAATTGTGCAGGGAGTGAACTTTAATATACAATGGTAATATTGACACATAAAGTGATTAAAAGTGTTTAAATAAGCAAAAAATGAATCCATATTAAAGCAAGCACTGGACCAGTTTTCTTAACATTGTCTTTTTCTTGTTTTCTTACTTTTCAGTGCTGATAAATTTTATCTTATAGGACTTCCTAGAATGAGAGATGTCAAGACAATCGCTTTGCAGGCTCCAGCAGTAGTTAGCCATCATATGGGTATCCCATCTTCCTTGGTATCGTTCTTCCATCACTTTGATATCTTGGTGGAACCTTTCACCTTGCTCTTCACTAACATCACCAAGATTTTCTGGAAATTTATCCAGATGACTGTTGAGATAGTGAACTTTAATGCTCATGTTGCAACCCAACTGCTGAAAGTTTACAAGTAAATCCTCTACAAGATCTTTATAATTTTCAGACTTTTTGTTTCCTAGGAAGTTCTTAACTACTGCCACAAAAGCATTCCAATCTCTTGCCTCCGTTTCGGTCATTGAGTTACTGAACTGCGTACATGTTGTACATGACCTTTAGATTTAATGCACAGATTTGCGTATTCCACAGATAAAATTTTAACAGCAAAACAGCTGTTAACAGGTCTCAAAAATCATCAATTTTGATAAGCGCCCTTCACGGATCACCCAAAATAGGCATATTGCATTGCACGAAAACCTGATGTGATGGACAAAATCTAAGGTGATTTTGGAAATCAGCACATCAATATTATCCAGAAACAGGTCTTAGAATTAAATCAGCAGCAAAAACTTTTTTTTTGGGCAGTGTAATAGAGTTTAACGCATGTTTGAGGAAAAAGGACTAAAGTTTGTTGATTTTTCGCCTACATTCTTCAGAAACGGGGGATACTTTGTCTCGGAGGGGATACACTTTAATCAAAAGGGGAAGAAGTTTAATGATTCACTGAACATTAATTTGTATAATCTTTTTAAACTAGGCCCCCCCCCCTCCCAAACTAGCAATTGATCCTGCTCCCCCAACTATTAATCTCCCTTCCCCAGCAGTTAGTCCTCCTCCCCCAGCTGTTAGTTCTCCTTCCTAGTCATAGGAATATCGGAATCCTCAATTCATTCTGAATCAACGAATTTTGTAGGAGAATTTGATATGGTAGGTTCCAAAATGGTAGGTTACAAAATGGTAGTTTCACTCTGTAAAGTTAATCATAGAGAGATTTTTACCCATGTTAATGTTAGAAAGCCAATTAAAAATTCTGTAGGTCCCCTCAAAGATAGAAATGGTGTACTGAAATTCAGTGATAAAGATATAGCTAATACACTAAACGAGTTCTTCGTTACAGTCTTCACGGAGGAAGACTCAAATGAAGTGCCAAATCCTCGGATTACGTATGACGGTGACCATCCCGTGGAGACCATAAGTTTTACGAGAGATGAGGTACAGCAACTAATTGACAAGATGAATAAATACAAACCACCTGATTCCGACAATATTGTTGACAACTTAGTAACCATATTCAAACAATCAATCGAATTAGTGAAAGTTCCAACCGACGGGACGTTAACACATGTAAGACCAATCTTTAAAAAGGGTGATAGGGAAAATTCTTGCAATTACCGCCCAATCAGTTTAATATCAATTGTCGGCAAACTGTTGGAATCCATCATTACAGAACATATTGTGTATCACCTTGAATCTAACAATCTAATTTTTTATTCTCAACATGGATTTAGGTGACATAGATCTTGTCTGACAAATCTGTTTTTCCATAATATACATACTCTATACGATGCAAGAAGGGCAATAGATATAGTGTATCGACTTTCACAAAGCCTTTGACAAAGTCCCTCACGCGAGATTGATGGCTAAAATCAAAGGACTAGGAATCACTGGTCTCGTTTCCAACTGGATTGAAGATTGGTTAAAAGATAAAAACCAGAGTGTGGTAATAAATGGAATGGTTTCGGAGTGGGTTCCCCTCACCAGTGGTGCCCCTCAGGGTTCCGTTCTGGGTCTCTTACCTTTTATAATCTATATTAACGATATAGACGTCGGGCTCGTAAGTACAATTTCGAAATTTGCAGACGATACGAAATTAGGAAATAAGGTAGTACTGAGGAGGGCGTAAGAACGCTTCAAAATGATCTTGACAGGTTGGGCGAATGGTCTGCTACTTGGCAGATGCCATTGAACTTGGACAAATGTAAGGTAATGCACATACAGTAGGTTATAAAAACACGAAGACCTATTACTCCCTCTTGTGAAGGAACTTGACTGAGACAGATCGAGAGAAAGACTTAGAAGTCTATATAAGTAATGATCTGAGACCGTCGAAGCACTGTGCAGAAGTCGAAAAGAGAGCCTTAAAAATATTAAGTTATATTAAAAGTCAGTTCTCTTTAGGAACAAAGAGACTGTAACGTCTCTTTATAGTTCATTAGTCAGACCTCAATTCGAATATTGTGCGTAATTTTGGTCTCCGTCCCATGGGAAGGATATTGAAAGGTTAGAAAAAGTACAGGCAAGGGCTACAAAATTGATCCATTCAATGAGAATGCAAAACTACCAACGGAGAATGGAGTGCCTAAATTTGTTTACCTTAGAGACGAGGAGGTTGCGCGGTCAGCTTATTCAAATCTTCAAGCTGCTAAATGGAAAAGACCAGATAGACTACAGGAACTTATTCTCACTTAATGCTGACTAGTGTGGCACTTTGTGGGGATCCCATAGCTAGTGAATCGGTTTATTGGTAGGGTTCTTTATTGAAAAAGAAGTAGATGTCTGAAGCGGCAAGAGTTAGCAGTTTGGTGAATTCTTGTTTCGTTAGGTTGAGAACTGTCTTCTGATTGTAAGGAAATAAGTTGTTGATGCAGATGTCGATGGCTTCTTTAATTAGTACTTTGGTGTAGAGGGATACTATGTCAAAGCTGTGCATATGGAGGTTGTTTGAATTGCTTAACGTCAGTATTTCTTTGGCGAATTCATACGAATTGGGGATGGAATATTCATTCTGCGTTAGCGTGGTTCGGGTGGGAATTAGAAATTTTGCTAGTTGATAATTATGAGAGGTGTAGGCCGAAATGATGGGTCTAATGGGTAAGTTAGGTTTTTGTATTTTGGGAGGGCCGTAAAGAGTACCCGGGGACGAGCCCCCAAAGTGCCACACAAGCCAACATCTTTCTCTTTTACCATGAAAATAACTAGCTACTCCATTGCCCCACCCATTACAAACCACACCTATACAAAAGATACGTTGACTTCATTTTTCTCCTCTTTCACAATACTAACCACGCCCCTCTCTAAACTATCTCAATTCCCAACATCAAACTATCAAGTTCACTAAAGAAGACGAATCCAATAATACCTTACCCTTTTTAGATATAACAATAACAAAACAAAATAATAATTTCAGCACTTCCATATATCGAAAACCTACATATACAGGCCTAGGTACTAACTACTTAAGCCACATTCCTTCACTCTATAAAATTAACAGCATTAAAATCTTAATCCACCGTGCTTATCAACCTTGTTCCTCCTACTTATCCTTCCACAATGAAATAGAATTTATTCACAATTTCAGCATTAATAACTCTTTCCCAAAACATTTACTACAATCTCTAACTTGTAATTTCTTAACAACATTTATCAACCCCCCTTAAATTTCCCACCGTTAAAAAAGTCATGCAATACTTTTCTTTTCCCGATTACGGCTATATTAGTTACAAAATACAATCAGAACTTTGCCACCTACTCACCCCGCTTTACCCTCAAATCAACCTTCAATTTGTATTCACCAATAATAAATAACAGTATTAAATCGTATCTCAATCATAAAGAAAAAAAACCCAGCCTCTTGTTTCGTCCACTATTTACTGTTTCAACTGTACTCGCTGCAAAGCGAGTTATATTGGTAGCACCATTCGCCAATATCAAACAAGAGTGGACGAACATCGCGGCATTTCTACCAGAACATCACTACCTTTAAATAAACCATCGAAATCAGCAATAAGAGATCATTATCATCTCCACAATCACCCACTGCTTTCCACCAATTTCAAAATTATCAATTCAGTATACCAACTAACTGACTTCCGCATCCTCGAATCCCTATATCTCAGTACAAAACCACCCTCAACGGCTATAGTTGTGCTTTCAATTTAAACATAGCTAAATAATTCCTCTAACTCATCACGGAAAAAGAAATCCGCTTCCACTCTTTGGCCTTTGGGAAAATCCCAGCATGGATACTTCAACACTCAACCATTCCCAATCTTCATACAATTAGATTAAACACCACCCTCGTACAATAACCCGGTAAAATTTATTTTCAATATTCATTTCACCTTATAACCTTTGTACGAGGGTAATTCAATAAGTATTCGCACTTTTTATTTTCACAATTTTATTTTCACATCTGATAGATTATAAACACCAATTTTCAAGATAGTCTCCCTGTTTCTCAATACACTTAGTCCAGCGATCTACCAGCTTCTTAATGCCATCACAAAAGAATGTTTTTGGCTGTGTGCGTAGCCAGTCATGCACCGCCTCCTTCAGGTCATCATGACTACATGTACCTTATTAAAGACTCTGCTACGGCAAAACACAAAGGGGTACATTTGAATAATATAAAAACTGAGGGAGCCACAGAACGAAAGAAAAGGAAAGTAGATGAAGCAGAAGATACAGAAGAGTGCGATGAAGACGAAATAAATCACGTTAAAAAACGAAGTGATTCAAAGTACGTTACCAATGTGACCAAGGCAAGAGAGATAATTAACGAACCACAGGGGTTTGGAAGTTCTTTCTCAGAAAATGAAAACCCATGGTCACACGCCACCCGACCGCCAGAAGCGTTTTAAAGGGTCTGATTGCTGGCCTCGGTAATAAATCGACCGCGCGTGTTTACAAGGAACTTGAACGTGTTTCCACATTTTTTAAATAAATAAAACGGCGATAAGCAGATTAGGCCCTTCCCTGTGATAATAAAGAATTTTGTTTTCTTTTCTCTCTTTCTCCTTAGGCAGACAACATTAGGCGAAAAATTAAGCGAAAGAATTTTTCCTCACAAAAATTTTGGTTGAAAGGCATGATTCGTGTTATTGTAATTAATAATGATCAATAATAATTGATGTAATTCATTAATATAATTAAAGGCATGCTTCGTTTTAACAATGTTCATAAAAAATCATTTTAATTCTGCAACGAAATAAGTTAGCCGTGAATATTTGGCGTAAAAATAGTTCTCATGGCGCTTTCCCTATTGCCATGAAAAAACATTATATATTTATATACATGTATAGGGCCTATATATAAATAGGATGTTATAGCATAATGCAACGCATGTTTCATGCGTTCGAATCAGTTCTCTTTAACTCATTGTAAAGAAAGGAACCGAGTGTAATGTTCATTTAAATTTCAAGAAAAATTTTAGCATCCAATATCATTACTCGTATCTATATTCTTTTTATTCTTTCCCCAATTTAGAAAATTAAAAAAAAGGTTTCCACTGCTACTGACTATGATTCCCGTCCTCTTATTCCTGTGCACTCTGCAAGCTGGGGCGCTGACCCTCTTCAATCACGGAGTCCTTTTCCAACCAATGGGCCCCCTAATTCTTCAAGGCCCAACGTACACTTTTAGTGTACGCCTAAGCATGAAGCCCTACTATCAAAACCTGTGAGTCTTGGACGACAAAATGAACCGTTTGATACTTAAATCCGCAAGGAACAAGAACGCCTGAGACGCCGCAAGGAACAATACCGCGGACGAAACTATAAATGAACTTGGAATTCTAATCAACACCCTTCATGGGGTTCAGGAGCAGATCACTCATACCAAACACGAAATTACAGCCTTTGTCACCACCATAAACCCAGAAAATTCTTTGTTAACACAAGCTTTGCCGAGGAAGAAGAGAGGCCTCATCAACGCTGTCGGACGATTCCTAAATTTTGCGTTTGGGACCGCCCAACAGGGCTCGATTGACGACGTAGTCCATCGTATACAAATCATTGAATCTAATGAAAAATCCGTCGCTGACACTACGAATTCTCACATCACATTGTTAAATGCCACAGTTTACGACATCAGTAACTTAAAAAGGTACGTTAAACTCCTTACCACCAATGTGGAATCAATTCAAGACACAGTACGTGTGTATCTAGCTAGTTAAGAGGAAGAATTGAAGGTGGAGAAGTATCTAACGTTCCTCTCGATCATCGCCCACAGTTTATCAACGTACACGGAAGGACTCCATCTGCGGCTTAACCGTTTGAAAACGGCATTAGTTAACGCCGATAGAGGCCGCCTAGACTCATTCTTGTTCGACCCTTCCTTCTGTCTCCAAGTTTTAAAGAGTATCGCGCCCAAGGTGGGCCGACTCTTGCCGTATATTTTAAATGAGGCAACCATACCTCTGTATTTCGAGGTTAGTCATGCCCGATTGAGAAAGGTGACATCGGAAGAACGACGAATCATTATTTTCGTCCCCTTAAAGGCTATTGAATCACCTTTGACCCTTATCCTTGTGTCCCATCTACCCGTCTGGATTAACAAAGAAAATCTTTATGCAGACATCCTCCCGGATGCCAGTTATCTTGGCGTAAGCCAAGACCGTCTAAATTACGTTACGTTCGAAGGTTTAAATGGGTGCTCAACTATAGAGGGAAATCACCATTGCAACTCCCCAACCTTCATTTTATCTAAAGGGTCAGATGAATGCTTGATCAGACTTTTCCAGACGAAAGAAACGAACTTAACCACCTGCCATCGGGTCTTAAATAAAAATTTCTCACCTGTGTTTATACGGCAGCACCATCACATATATTATAGTGTGCCTCAAACAACCACGTTGCTGCTCCTATGTCGACAACGGGAAGCAGAAAGAAAGGAATTGCGGATCTCCAAGACTGGGTTCTTCACCCTTCCCGAGGGGTGTAGTCTTTTCACCGACCACAGACGAATCCCGTCCGTCTCCCTATTCTCCGACTCTCGAAAATTTACCTTAAAACCACACCTTCCTAAGCCGCCCAACGATCCCGAGATCTCTTATATAGTGAACTCCTTATTTACAAAGGAAGCTTTGCACCATTTCAATGCTTCCCTGTCTCAGGGAGTAGATCTCTCGGATATGTCTCGGTATCTACGAAGAGTCGCCTTCAAGAAATCAGACGAAAGAACGTCTTCCGTCATCTCCTACTCCACCTCACCTTCTGCCTCCTACTTGGGATCGCCACAATAGGAGTTGCGGTCTGGAGAAAATTCTGCTGTCGCCGAAACCCTCCACCAGTGCAGATTGCCAGGTTCGAAGCCCCGGCACCCGGCCCCGCGGAAGAAATTCCTCTGTCAAGCTCACCAACGCCCCCAAGAAGCCCTCCTCACCGAGTTCATTTTTCACCGATGGGTCCAGGTCCAACCAGAAGGTTACCCCCTGCCTTTCGGTCGTATCGCACGCCCGAACCGTTACCTAATCCTGGCTATGAGGAAATGGGCTATTCCCGAAATTAAAACTTTGATGTTTCCCCCTTATAACTTACGTTAAATACTAGTAATTGATTGCGCTATTCAGTAAATTAGGTGCCCAGGCACACCTAAATAAACGATAAATCTACAAAGCCAATTTCGTGATTAAATAATGAATGATTAAAATTATTATTAAGTGATCAATGCTTGAACTAATTTATAAATAATAATGAGTGTTTAGTTGATAAGCTTTAGTGAGATAAAAGGTTTTACTTGTAGTGCTAAGATAGGAGTTAACGAAATAAATGCTTCACTTGCAGAATTAATGAATTTAATTGAGAAACGCTTCACTAATAAGGATTATTTAAAATATGAGACTACCAATAAATGTTTTCGAAATAAAGTCCGGAAGGGAAGGTATTAACCTTCTAATGCATTGACTAACTTTTACAGAACAAGACACTGGAAACGCAAGCGATGGAGCTAGATGGTCTCCCTGTAGAGCTTTTGTTTTATATTTTTTCATATTACTTATAAAATTCTCCATCTGAGTGTTTCGAATTTTCTTTCCTGTCATACTACTTTCCTTTTTATTGTGATGAAGACCAAATTAACTCGTGAAAACATTTATAATGTCATTCAACGTCATAAGGCGAAATTGCGAAAGTTGTCCTACGAAAACAGCTTTCTATAAATAATGACCGGATGTGACGATTGTTTTCAGATAAACCATACAAATGAAGAATTTATGTTAAATTTGTATAATAATGTTTCCTTATAACTAAATTATATAGATAAAAGTCTCAATTTCATTCAGTTGAATAATACGTGTCCCGTAATCAGAAAATAAACTGTGATAATTAACGAATTTAGAAAACTTAGTTTATGAAAGTTTTTTTAATGTTTCCCAAGGTTTGCGAATAGATTAGAATTTGAAAGCAATTTTCGTGTCGTCCATGATGTTGAATGATTTAGTTACCCTTTTGTAAAAATGAAAGAATCGCACTTAAAAAACGACTCATCGTACGAACTGTATTCTTTGCAGAAATCATTTTACTCCCCAAGTTACACGAGTTAGTTATCTGTAACCAGTAAACAAATTAGCCATGACTTTAAGACAACTGAAAAATAACTTTCCAACCGAAACATGCTTCAGTGCCATCCTAAAACTGGAAATTTTCACAGAAAGGGCTTTTGCCCTTATAAAATATCAGATGTTGTGCACAACCCCTTAATTTTTGTGGTGCACACACTTTTCCAATTGCACTTATTTCTTACGCGCGTGTTCGTTTATTTCAGGATGACTCTGCCTATCCACTCGGATGGCCTTTCAATTTTATACGCGTAGTTTCACTCGGCTTACTTGAAGCCCACTTTGAATTTTCAAACTTTCAATGTTAATTTACCCTCAGCTTACAAGAGAGGCCTGTTGCAAGGGAGCATAGAAACGACACACTCCCTCTTATAAAGTTTATTTAATTTCACTCCAATTAAGACAAATTGAAAGAATTAAGCGGATCTACGATTACAAATTTTGTTTAAAAAATTAAATTCTTTATTTAAAGAAAATATTTGCAAGTATTTAAGTCTCTAAAAACATTTATACAGAGGTTTTTTTATTTGCGTGTAACTTTAAAAACAGCACTAAATTCAAATTTCGTAATCTAAGAAGAAGTTTACTTACAAAAATTTGGGAGATTTACTCTCGACAGTTCTGCGCAAGTTCCGCAGATTTTTTCTAGGAAAAAAGTCCGTCAAATGCATTAGATTTCTTCTCAATAACTGAATGGTCATGCACTAACTTCCTGGGTTTCCACAGGGTGATGGTATGGGGTGGCATTTGGAAGGATCGCATCATAGGCCCCTTCTTTTTCGATGAACATGTCACTGGAGGCAACTACCTACGTATGCTCAACACAAGATTTTGACTCTTCCCTGAGGAAACCTAATATGTCGCAAACTTAAAGTTTAACATTTAATAATGAGAACAAAATTAACTTAAAAGAATTTCCACAACGTTGTTTTTTCCGGTCACTAACAATAAGGCTCTTACACATAAATTCGCAAAAACAAAAGAAATTCAGATTTTAGAACAACGTGGGACAATTTCAAATCAACTTAGAAATTTTCAAACCTGTCACAGATTTTAAGGAGTTATTCTTACAAGCCACTTTTAGCTTTCGAAGACGGATCTACAACTAACTTAGAAATCTAAGTTACACCTTAAAATTTCAAGGACTCCGCCTTAAATATTCTGAATGACCTATCAAAAACATTTTCATTACATAAGGTCGTCCCTACGAAAGCTTTCATCCATACATAAGGAAAGAAGCTTTTCTTTTCCCTCACTGGGTGTTATAAGAATCATTGTCCTTTGATTGGACATTGCCATTCCCTTCCAAAAACAAAGCTCCTCCTTTTCCTTAAAATCAAATTAAAATAAAGTTCTTTCTTCGAAGCCACTTGGCTTCTCAAATTTATGACCAACGTCATGGTTCAATTTAACAAGTGGATTCGAAGTCGGTTTTCCTAAAGTTTAACCACGAAGCGAAGAGAAAACAAACCATTTTACATCTGAACCCGGCCAGCTTGTTTTCCCTTCTCTTTGAAGCTGGGGCCGCTCTTCGACCCTACCCTAAATCTTTCCCACGAGGCTGTCCTGGGTTATATTCTTACCGTTGGAACACAAAGATAAAAATTGAACGAACGTTAAACAATCTGAAACATTTTTATTTTTAACCGTGTAACAACAAACCTATTGATATTCTTGAATAACCATACTCTAAACTACCTTGCTTTAGAGATTTAAACAACAAAATCTTAAAACTAAAATTTCTGCTCCTATTCTCGTAAGAGATTCGGCACGCAAATTTGCCGTCACAACACAGAATTTTAAATTAAAATCACCCTATAGGTGTAAACCTTCATACTATGTGTTTCCTTTCTTAAAACTAATCTTTCCTTTAAATATACAGGGTGTCCCATAAGTCCGACATCATAGAAAAAATAATAAAAAAAGGTAAAACAAAAGCTTTTATTTACAGAACGTGTTCAATAGGTCCACCATTGTTTTCAATACACAAATTCAGACGTGATACCCAGTCAGCAAGCACACGGTGAATGATGTCAGGAGTAATGGTGTTACATGTCCCAATAATGCGCTGCCGCAAATGTTCAGCACTCCTAATTTTCTCTGCGAATACCAGCGCTTTCAAGTGGCCCCAGAGATAACAATCTAGTGGCGTGAGATCCGGGCTTCTAGCTGGCCATTCCACAGGCCCTCGACGTCCTATCCAATGACCAGGGAATTGTTGGTACAGGTATTCCCTTACTTGGGTGCTGTAATGTGCAGGAGCGCTGTCTTGCTGGAACCATGTTGGGAAATTTCCTTCTTCGTTCAAGACACTGGGAAATGCTTCTTCCTTGAGCATACGTAGGTAGTTGCCTCCAGTGACATGTTCATCGAAAAAGAAGGGGCCTATGATGCGATCCTTCCAAATGCCACCCCATACCATCACCCGAGATGCACCTTGTTCCTTTGAAGAGGTATACCAGTGAGGGTTGTTTTGAGACCAGTAGCGGGTGTTCTGTCGATTTACCTCACCATTTCCATAAAAAACAGCCCCTCGTCACTGAACAGAATGGTGGACGGGAAATTGGCATCCCGAGCATATTATTCCGTAGCCCATTCACAAAATTCCATCCGTCGGTCGGGATCATCTTCGCTTAATTTCTGTAGGATCTGAAGTTTATATGGATGCCATTTGTGAGCCTGAAGAATGCGATGGATGCTACTTTTCGACACTCCTGTCTCGGCGGACAATTGTCGAAGAGACTTATTGGGACTTCTGTTAAAATGAGCCAGGATAGCAGTCGCTGTATCATCGTCAGTGGACCTCCTTGAAGGTCCACTGCGTGGTTTATCTTCTATGGATCCTGTTTCCTTAAACTCTGCAAAAAGTCTGCTAACACAACTCTGTGTTATTGGCTCGCGGTCTGGATGCAGTCTGTTAAATTCAGCAGCGGCCTCTCTTTGACTCCGATTTCCTATGAGTAGAATTATCTGGATTCGTTCTTCCTTGCTCACAGACATTATGGCCTGTAGAAAGAGAAAAATCTGAATTATGGTTTGTAGAAATAGAAAAATATGAATTTCTCCTATGATGCCCAACTTATGGGACACCCTCTTATTACGTGTACAGTAAGTCAACAAATGTTTTGAATTCATGTTTCCAATGTATATTTTTAATGTGCATGTCTTTTAATGTATGTCCTATAACTTTATATCTCCTCGCACCTGTAGGTCCACTCTGATTTCCTAATCCCAACTTTCAAAAGAGAATTCCCCAAATTCACACGACGTTTCCTTAATACCTTCTTCGACCGGAATTCGAAGGAAAAAGATTTTAGTTACCCTTTAATAAAAAGAAAAGTAAGTGAACTTTATGCTTAACCAGAATTCCCTAGAGAAGAATTATATAATTTAGCATTCCCGACGCCACACTTAACTCAGGCGAAATTGCGTTCTTAAAGTTTTCAACCCCATTACCTTCCCAATTTCAGTCAGAAAAATACTGCTAATTTTTTGTGATCGTGCCGCTAGAAATATTGTAACCATCCAGCTTCACTGTGTAAAACTTCCTTAACCATATCACGGACACACGGATAAGAAATCCCTTTTTTGAATGAGCCGGCGCGCTCTGAAAAATTCTAAAATTAGAAAAACCCCAAAGGGGGAATCAGATTGGAATCAGTGGCATGTAAAAAGAGAAGAAATCTTCTAACCGCTTATTCGTGAAAGTTTGCAAACAATCTTTGCAACTCCGCATCCACCGCTCGGCGCGAAAGATTTATGTCACTTTATGTTTTATTCTAATTTGTTTTATCATGTAAAATTCATTCATCAATCTAAATTTTCTTTACTTGTATGACTTCCTTACCTCTCCAATTACGTCTCTCTAGATTGTGTGTTTAACTCTTTCACCTTCTTTTCTGGTTTCGATTCAATAAAATTTTATTATCAATAATGAAATTCATACCATTTGCTGTATATGTACCGATATACGGATCCTCCCATTCATGTTTGTTAAAGTTACTCCTTTTTATTATGAACCGATCACTAAAATTGATGCAAAGTCACAGCCTTCACATTGATGAAATTATGAGGAAAACTAAAGGAAACTAGGATAAATTTTCCCTACAGCTTTATAAAATTTTTCCAGCCCTGTTTAAACCCTTTTTCCATTTGAAAAATTAGCTATTTTTTTTTACCTAATGAGCTATGTATCGACTTATGTGATACTCAATCTGTAATAATGTAGCAATTTGTTTGATCATGTAGAGAGCGATAACGAAAAGCCAGTTTTTGAATAGGGTTATAGCACAAACCCTTTAAAGACTTGAATCACTAAAGCATGAATTAGAGGAATCCACACTTCGCGAATGTATTTTTCTTTTCTCTACATTGATATAGGTCAATAAGCCTAGTGTGCGAAAACGTTTCTTCTGAAACTAATATAAACTTAAGCCTTTTAATTGATTCACAATAACCAAGTTATATTTACACTGTACTAATTTAAGCCCATTTGATTTTAGCACATTTTATTTTAACTGTAGTTTAGGACAGTGAGTAAGTTTAAGTAAACCTTAAGTTCATTTGATTTTAGCACGTTTTATTTTAACTGTAGTTTAGGATCATCAGTAACTTTAAGTAAACCCGAATTATAATGGGATGACGTTTTGTGAATTGCCTCTCCATCACTAACTTTATTTCTCTCATGGACCTTCTGTCACCACTCATGTACAAATATGAAGGAATTTCGTATTGGCCTCGACTTTCCGTCATGGATTCGATACCAATTTTTTTATTATTTTTTTTAAGGAGGGGCGGATTTGTTGTACACGAACTGTGAAAGTCCTGTATGACCTCTAAATGACCTTCCATACACTGCTTTCTACGGGCCCCAATCGGTGTTCTTTTCCTTGTTCGGGGTCATGACCCTGACACCACCCGGAGGCCTTTGTGGAATATGCCCGCATCGAGACGCCAATTAAGTATGCCCGTATCAAGACACTCCAATTAGGGGCTGACGCTGCTGGCCTCTCTCCCCCTCACACAAGTGGCAACTTCCGGTCACAGGATATTTGCCTTTGTGTGCTTTGGGCTCTGACGTAAGAAAAAGGAAAACATTCGGCCTATAAAAGAAAAAATGCGAGGAAGGAGAGAATCCAACTTGCGCTCCGTCAGTAAGAGAGAAAGGCTGGGTTGCGTTCAAGCAGTTCTCCGAGTAAAGACAGGGGAAAATTTGCTCGTTAAAGACTAAACTTTGAGAGAATTATTGAGTTTTGGGATTTTGAGGGAGAACATTGGGGGCCAATAGTCTTAACTATAGAGAGAGAAGTAGTGGACGGGCAATATTTATTTTTGAGTTGATTAATTTTATCTTCAAGCCTTAATTAAAATACAATTGAACTTGATTGCTTTATATTTCTGAATTTCGACTGATCTTGTAACAACCAAACTGTCCTTAATTTACTGATTAAAAGTTGCTACAACCGACGATTTCATTATCAATTACTCACTTAGATTTCAGGGTTCAAATTATGAGATTCCAGAGTTCACGCCCCACTTCGTGATATTACTAATAAAAGTAATACAAGGATATAAATAAATAAACATTTATAACCTGGTGTCAGAAACAAAATCACCATTATCACCATCAAAACCTATAAATATCAAAATATCTTAAATTTTTATAACAAATATATATATGTGTGTGTATATATACACACATATATGTATATTAGGGTTATGACAATTTTATAACCTCATGTTCCTGTATCATAAATCGATGAACGTTTGCCCCCTGACAATGAAAATAACAGTTTTTTCGATATATTTTGAAAAGACTTCACCCCAAAATAAAAAATAAAAATTAATAAAATAATAAATAGAAATTTGCATGTTTATTTCACAATTATTATACATAAACATATATTATATTATACAACATTATACCTATACAATACATATTAATTATACCAATACAATATTATACATTTACTCTATTATTGTTTTAATTGTTTTACTTATTGCTTAAAATAAACCTGTGATTAAGATTGTCTTTATTTTTACAGTTTACGTAAAGTTCTTGAATCACCTTAATGGCACGTTCCGCACATTGGTTGCTCCTTGGTATAGCTATTGCAGATGGGTCTCTGTTCCAATGATTTTCCAGAGTATTTAGTGCTTTTCGGTATTGTTGCAAGATATTGGACAATTTATGATAATCATCTTTCTTATACATCTGATTGCTGAACCAATAGTCTGCCCAGTCGTAGGAAATAAATCTGCAAATCTTATGCAGAGATTCTCTTCGTGTTGGTAGAAGTATATAGGTTAGGATTGCTAATATTGCTCTTGAATTCCATCTGGCGTTGCTGATGTTTGGTATTTTTCGAAAATGTACCTTTGGAAATCTGCCATTTTCTTCAAGAAACCGAAAAACACGTGTTAGATGAAACAGAAACTTCATGTCATCACGCCATCCTGAACTTTCACAAATCTCTTCCTCGCCATTTTCAAAATTTGCTTTAAGTTCGTCATATTTCTTCATGATGTCTGAAACAAAAGGGTAATCAATGTTTGGCGATGTTTTATTACCTCCAAGTTCGTCATCCATCACCACACGAAGTATTCGGTCCAGTACGTGATGCTGGCAGCCAATGAATTGTGGCTTATGAAGCCCCTTTTCTGCAAACAATCTTTGTAGTCTGACTATAACTCCATTCAATTTTCCTGTATTGACACTTGTATCTGCTACCATCATTTTTATGCTGCTCCATAAGTTATGCTCATCCAGAAGAGCCCGTATTCCATCAGAGATAGTTTCAGCTTTGCCATTTGCCAAACACAACACACCTAACTTGACTTCTCTGTTTTCATTTTTCAGAACAACCACCTGATATTCCTTAGCATCAATATGTTTACCATCAAAATGCAATGACCAATCTTCTAGTTGCAGCGTTTCTTTCATTTCTTCTTTCAGTCGAACTGCTTCTCTGAACGTTGATTTGTAAATACCTGATTGAGATGGTGTTGGTATATTGATTCCTTCATTTGACAGCTGTTTGCAGACTTTTGCAGCTTCGCTTGTTGATAATTTTGAAGATATTACTAAATTGGTTGCAATTGCAGTTTTGCTATAATGTCTACGCATTGGCTTTCTTGCGGAAGATTCACAGTCATCTTCATGGTCACTAGGTTCTGTTTCACTCGTTATTGCATCACTATCTAACACATCGATGGACTCGATGGCAGAAGAATTGGACGCCACGCAAGTACTGGAGGTTTTCCTTATTCGTTTTGATGGATGGATAGTTTCTTTGCCTGCTAGTTTCTCAGTCACATATCCCACTTCACCTTTGTTCTCCTTTTGCAGATCGTAAAACTTTTTGTCCTCACTGCATAGCCATTGTCCATCTAATTTTGTGATATCAAATAGTTCATCCAGTATTGAATACTTGCCACGCCGTACACATTCATCATATGTCTTCAAGACTTTCTCGATCTTGCTTTGAACAACTTGATTAGACACATGTGGGAAATTAAATTTATCCCATAATTGAATGACTTCATTACAAATCACCTTTGCCCGGTCTTTTCTACTTTTTACATTGTTGCCTAGAAACAGGTATCTTCCAGCAATATGTATTTGGAGAGGCAAGCGGCTTCGCTCGATAAGAGGTGACATTTCTGATGAGACGTTTCTTCTTTTGTGTGAGTTCTGAAACTGCACCAGATTCTTCGTCCAAGTTTCTTTGCCCTTTTCGCATTCAATAGCACTTCTCTTATGCGACATTGTAAAATAGATAACCTGAGATAAATAAATTCACTTGGAACAAGTACTTTCCGTTAATGATAAATTGTATGTGATATGTGTTCTGTTCACCAGCAATGTCTGAGGAGCGAATGCGCGAGACCCTCATCCGGCAACACTTATATAGAGGCCAGAGAGGGCGTGGCTTAAGGCAGACACGTGTATTTCTGGAATATTCCGGAATATTCAAGAAAATACTAGGTAACCAATCGAGAATGGTGCAATGCAGCTGTCTCGAATATACTAATATACTATATTTGCTTTCGGGGTGACATTTTTTTTTAATTCCGAAGAATTAGGCCCTTTTTTATTGTTTTCAATGGCTTCTCAATTAATTGGTGATTCAGAGAGGCAACGTGTGATAGATCGCATACGAGCAATGATATTTCGGGAAGTTCGTGATGCTGGAGCCACCTTTATAACACGTTCATGGGTTGCCAAAAGTTGCGAAGAAGTGAGGACTTCGTCAAAAGAAATTAGAATAAAACTTTGGATGAATGTGATATGAATACAACAAATCTGGGAGCCCAAATTTGCCACTCTCTCAGGAAACAAAGGACATCATTGAAAGCGGTACGCGTAAGCGGAAAAACAGCTGTGCTAAACTTTCTAGAGAGATCGAAGTGTTGAGAGGAAAGATCGTTAGTGGTGAGATCATTCGACTGTACCGTCATAGGTAAGGTTTAAAGCCTTCGCATGAACTTCCAAAGCCAAGAAAAACTCAACTTAACATCGATGACAGAATGTGGTTTGCCCATTATCTTGAAGATTGGGATATGGATGATTTCATGCATTTAGCTGTCTCCGATGAATTTTTTATTTACGTAACACGTCGGCCTAACTACCAAAATGATCGAGTGTGGGCCACAACACCAGATGAAATCGATGACAATGAACATTATCGCGAATTATTAAAAAGTCCAGCCTGTGTTGGTGTGTTTGTTTTGTTCACTGCAAAGAAGCTCATGTGCGTGCTGAAGCCAAATGGTCAGAGTTGGGGTGGACAGTATTTTCGTGATATTATTCTATCCCAGCATGTCATTCCTTTTCTAAGAAACCTAGACAATGTTATGGATGTCGATCAGGTCACACTTCTGCACGATAAGGCCCCCTGCTTTTCGGCATTAGCCACTCAACAGTTGTTGCGGAACCATGAGTTCGATTTCTTTGGAAATGAAGAATGGCCATGAAATTCTCCTGACCTGAACGTCTGTGAACACATTGGATCAGTTATAAAGGACAAGGTTGAATGTCTCTTGTTTCAAGAACCTGCAGCAAATCGATTTTCGAAGGATACAATGACGCAACACATTGAAACTGTTTTAGCAAATTTGCGTAACGATCAAGATCTATTCACGTCACTTTTGGCAAGCTACCCAAAGCGAATTCAGGCTGTCTTGGAAGCCAATGGCGGGAACACCAAGTTTTAATTGTTTCTCATTGAATGCAGGATTAAATTCTCTTTTGAAAGTTGTGTTTAGTTTTACTGTACCTCTAATGGTTTAGGCCATGGGCGCGGAGGGCTAAGGTTTATTGGAGCACCGTATACATATATATATATATATATATATATATATATATATATATATATATACGGTATATGTATTTGTATATATATATATATATATATGTTAAACACAGACCGTGCATGGAACAAGGAACTCTTCTGGGAAAATTAAATCCACTATAGTCCGAATAAGTAATGGTAAATGACAAATACCATAGTTTTTTTCTTTTTCATGATTTTAGCCCGACGTGGGCAACGGGTCTCTCGCAAAGAGATCCCATAAATATAGCTTCCCTCACCAACTATCTGCAAAGCAGACAGGATCCAGCTTTGGGACATGGATCTAGGGTTTAAAGCAAGCCTAGATCCCTACATTCAGAACCTCTATATAAGTAAAAGACTCGTTGCATTCACGTCGTGTTGAATAAATCAAAGAAAAAGGGGGTAACTATTGTATTTTTAGCCAAAAAAACCAAAACCAAAACTTAAACCTCAACCGGGACATTGAGCGTCCACTTTTCAAAGCACGAAACACGTCCGTTTAGTATACACAAACTCAGAATGGTTCCCTGAGAACATTATATGTTAAACACAGACCGTGCATGGAACAAGGAACTCTTCTGGGAAAATTAAATCCACTATAGTCCGAATAAGTAATGGTAAATGACAAATACCATAGTTTTTTTCTTATGATTTTAGCCCGACGTGGGCAACGGGTCTCTCGCAAAGAGATCCCATAAATATAGCTTCCCTCACCAACTATCTGCAAAGCAGACAGGATCCAGCTTTGGGATATGGATCTAGGGTTTAAAGCAAGCCTAGATCCCTACATTCAGAACCTCTATATAAGTAAAAGACTCGTTGCATTCACGTCGTGTTGAATAAATCAAAGAAAAAGGGGGTAACTATTGTATTTTTAGCCAAAAAAACCATAACCAAAACTTAAACCTCAACCGGGACATTGAGCGTCCACTTTTCAAGGCACGAAACACGTCCGTTTAGTATACACAAACTCAGAATGGTTCCCTGAGAACATTATATGTTAAAGACAGACCGTGCATGGAACAAGGAACTCTTCTGGGAAAATTAAATCCACTATAGTCCGAATAAGTAATGGTAAATGACAAATACCATAGTTTTTTCTTTTTCATGATTTTAGCCCGACGTGGGCAACGGGTCTCTCGCAAAGAGATCCCATAAATATAGCTTCCCTCACCAACTATCTGCAAAGCAGACAGGATCCAGCTTTGGGATATGGATCTAGGGTTTAAAGCAAGCCTAGATCCCTACATTCAGAACCTCTATATAAGTAAAAGACTCGTTGCATTCACGTCGTGTTGAATAAATCAAAGAAAAAGGGGGTAACTATTGTATTTTTAGCAAAAAAAACCATAACCAAAACTTAAACCTCAACCGGGACATTGAGCGTCCACTTTTCAAGGCACGAAACACGTCCGTTTAGTATACACAAACTCAGAATGGTTCCCTGAGAACATTATATGTTAAACACAGACCGTGCATGGAACAAGGAACTCTTCTGGGAAAATTAAATCCACTATAGTCCGAATAAGTAATGGTAAATGACAAATACCATAGTTTTTTCTTTTCATGATTTTAGCCCGACGTGGGCAACGGGTCTCTCGCAAGAGATCCCATAAATATAGCTTCCCTCACCAACTATCTGCAAAGCAGACAGGATCCAGCTTTGGGACATGGATCTAGGGTTTAAAGCAAGCCTAAAGCAAGTTGGTGAGGGAAGCTATATTTATGGGATCTCTTTGCGAGAGACCCGTTGCCCACGTCGGGCTAAAATCATGAAAAAGAAAAAACTATGGTATTTGTCATTTACCATTACTTATTCGGACTATAGTGGATTAATTTTCCCAGAAGAGTTCCTTGTTCCATGCACGGTCTGTGTTTAACATATAATGTTCTCAGGGAACCATTCTGAGTTTGTGTATACTAAACGGACGTGTTTCGTGCCTTGAAAAGTGGACGCTCAATGTCCCGGTTGAGGTTTAAGTTTTGGTTTTGGTTTTTTTGGCTAAAAATACAATAGTTACCCCCTTTTTCTTTGATTTATTCAACACGACGTGAATGCAACGAGTCTTTTACTTATATAGAGGTTCTGAATGTAGGGATCTAGGCTTGCTTTAAACCCTAGATCCATGTCCCAAAGCTGGATCCTGTCTGCTTTGCAGATAGTTGGTGAGGGAAGCTATATTTATGGGATCTCTTTGCGAGAGACCCGTTGCCCACGTCGGGCTAAAATCATGAAAAAGAAAAAACTATGGTATTTGTCATTTACAATTATTTATTCGGACTATAGTGGATTTAATTTTCCCAGAAGAGTTCCTTGTTCCATGCACGGTCTGTGTTTAACATATAATGTTCTCAGGGAACCATTCTGAGTTTGTGTATACTAAACGGACGTGTTTCGTGCCTTGAAAAGTGGACGCTCAATGTCCCGGTTGAGGTTTAAGTTTTGGTTTTGGTTTTTTTGGCTAAAAATACAATAGTTACCCCCTTTTTCTTTGATTTATTCAACACGACGTGAATGCAACGAGTCTTTTACTTATATAGAGGTTCTGAATGTAGGGATCTAGGCTTGCTTTAAACCCTAGATCCATGTCCCAAAGCTGGATCCTGTCTGCTTTGCAGATAGTTGGTGAGGGAAGCTATATTTATGGGATCTCTTTGCGAGAGACCCGTTGCCCACGTCGGGCTAAAATCATGAAAAAGAAAAAACTATGGTATTTGTCATTTACCATTACTTATTCGGACTATAGTGGATTTAATTTTCCCAGAAGAGTTCCTTGTTCCATGCACGGTCTGTGTTTAACATATAATGTTCTCAGGGAACCATTCTGAGTTTGTGTATACTAAACGGACGTGTTTCGTGCCTTGAAAAGTGGACGCTCAATGTCCCGGTTGAGGTTTAAGTTTTGGTTTTGGTTTTTTTGGCTAAAAATACAATAGTTACCCCTTTTTCTTTGATTTATTCAACACGACGTGAATGCAACGAGTCTTTTACTTATATAGAGGTTCTGAATGTAGGGATCTAGGCTTGCTTTAAACCCTAGATCCATGTCCCAAAGCTGGATCCTGTCTGCTTTGCAGATATTTGGTGAGGGAAGCTATATTTATGGGATCTCTTTGCGAGAGACCCGTTGCCCACGTCGGGCTAAAATCATGAAAAAGAAAAAACTATGGTATTTGTCATTTACCATTACTTATTCGGACTATAGTGGATTTAATTTTCCCAGAAGAGTTCCTTGTTCCATGCACGGTCTGTGTTTAACATATAATGTTGTCAGGGAACCATTCTGAGTTTGTGTATACTAAACGGACGTGTTTCGTGCCTTGAAAAGTGGACGCTCAATGTCCCGGTTGAGGTTTAAGTTTTGGTTTTGGTTTTTTTGGCTAAAAATACAATAGTTACCCCCTTTTTCTTTGATTTATTCAACACGACGTGAATGCAACGAGTCTTTTACTTATATAGAGGTTCTGAATGTAGGGATCTAGGCTTGCTTTAAACCCTAGATCCATGTCCCAAAGCTGGATCCTGTCTGCTTTGCAGATAGTTGGTGAGGGAAGCTATATTTATGGGATCTCTTTGCGAGAGACCCGTTGCCCACGTCGGGCTAAAATCATGAAAAAGAAAAAACTATGGTATTTGTCATTTACCATTACTTATTCGGACTATAGTGGATTTAATTTTCCCAGAAGAGTTCCTTGTTCCATGCACGGTCTGTGTTTAACATATAATGTTCTCAGGGAACCATTCTGAGTTTGTGTATATATATATATGTAAAAATGAACAATGAATAATCAATATTCATTTTTACATGATAAACCAAAATCGCCTAGGCGAGTTTGGATAGAATTTCGATTTTTGTTTACAAATTTTTTTTCAGTGTCACAACCATGCGACCTACCATTTCTATGGTTTAGTCGTATCCATATTTCCATTTTTCATTTGTTAGAGAATTTATTATAATTAATTATGGTTGTCTTGCATCTAACTCTCATCCCTAAATTTTATTAGATTATGCATACACATTGCACATAGCATGATTGGAACCCTTGTTTGTACTTCTTTATTCATTACTGTAATCCTCTAATTCATCTTTTTGGAAATTCTTCCAGTAATGACTTGTACTGTACGTACAAATTAAATAACTATGATGTCATAAAGTAGCTTAATTCCCTTTACATTTTCCCGTCATTAATTTCCCTTCATCATATCTCTAGTATGCAATGTATGGAAATTCTTTAACATAATAATAAAAAGTCTACACTCTATACGTCATTATTTATATGTTATGGCCTGTCTGCTATGATGCAAAATAACTATTATTCGACCATATTCACCCATACGTCCATATCTTATCTTGACCATTATCCTATATCAATTTTATTAAATATTCATTTTTACTCGTGTCGGTCTATGAAATGTGCACAAAACTTTATGCATCTTTACCTGTTCGTTGAAAGTCGTGCAAATACGTTTGCCTGTATTATTTTTTTTATTATTTTTTATTTTTTTTTATTATTTTACCTCGTGCAATGAACTCGAAAATGCTTATGCAAGTGTACGCAATTCGATGATCACAGCATAAATTAACATCTGAAGAAGTAAAATCTCCTCTCTGTCTAATTCTATTTTATAACACATTATCATGCGTTATGTTATATCGTGTGTGTCATGTTGTATATAAAGATATACCGTGTGTTCCCATGTACTTTGTGTTGTACTAATAACCATATATAAATATAAAAACACTGTAAGAATTGTAAGTGACTAATGTACTTATAATGTAATTGATGTACCGTATTTTAATGAAACTAAATAATGATAATAATTTATAATGTAATTAATATACTTTAAGTAACGATAATAATTTAATATAAAGTAATTAATGTATTTTGAAAACGATAATTAACGATAATAAACGGATGTGAATTGGTAATTATAATCATAATTGTAATAAACCAAAATTACAGCGTACTCAGTGATGTACTTAAATTGTACACATGTACTACTCCGAAATTATGTCTCCCTTCAGAAATGTATACTTGGCGAAAATACGATTATTTTTTATTTATTTTTTAAAATTTTTATTTGGAATCTTTCAAAAATCTGATCATGTGTTTAAAGGGGGGAACTTAACCTTCAATTGCACTTCTCCAACAATTAGACTTATATGATACTTTTATCCGTAAATTAAGAGACACTCCGTTGTTAGCAGCCTCTCAGCGAGGAAGGGGCAGGGGCCCCTTGCCTCCTTAATTTTTTTAGATTCCGGCCTGAGCCATGATCGAAAGAGGTCGAACCTCTACCCCTGTAAATTCAGAGCACTACCTGTACATTTTTAGAAGTAAATTACAGTAAAAGAAAGTTTTTGTCTTTTTCTTCAAGCCGTTCTCTCGTCCGAGAACTCAGTCAATAGAGAAAAATAATTTCCCGACACGTTATAAGAAGCATCATGGAATCTTCAGAGAATTTAGTAAGTTTTCACGGAATCCTCTGAACCCACCCAGTGACATAGAAAGAGAAGAATTAACAGTCTGTCGGCCCTATAGCGAGAGAGAAAAAATTAGAATGTTATAGAAGAAAACTATCACGAGAAACATCCGTTGCTGCCTCCTAACCAGAACCCCCGTAGACTTCGAACCACCCAAGGCCATAGACAGAAGGGTTATCAAAAGTGGCGACCATATAGCCAGGATTTTAACAAGAGGATTTTAACAAGTGGTCACTCTTTGGCCAGGATAGAAATTACCTTTCATCAAGATAAAACTTGTAGCGTCCCTACTACTAAGATAATAAGACCCACCATTTGGCCGGCGTGTCACGTGTTCCAGTTCGTAATATCTACCCTTGAACCGGTGTGTAACGACTCCAAGTTCTCCACGCCTAGTTTTCATCTAAGAACAAGCAGCCAGCAAGACACGTCTTGAGGACACTTCTCTAAGGATTTCGCCGTAGAAATTTTGTTAAGTACAGTTTTTTTTTTTCAAGTAATTTGTAAACATTTATAAAGTCAGTATTATTAACAGTTAACAAAGAGTATCAAGCCAGAGTTAACAAGAAACAGTGAACATTTCAGACACCAGTGATACATTTTTTTTTTTAAACAGTTATTTTCACAGAGTTATTTTCACAGAGTTAAATGTCACAGAAGTTAAATGTCACAGAGTTAAATGTCACAGAGTTAAATGTCACAGAGTTAAATGTCACAGAGTTAAATGTCACAGAGTTAAATGTCACAGAGTTAAATGTCACAGAGTTAAATGTCACAGAGTTAAATGTCACAGAGTTAAATGTCACAGAGTTAAATGTCACAGAGTTAAATGTCACAGAGTTAAATGTCACAGTTATTTTCAGTTATTGAACTATTATAGTTAGTATAGAATAATTTTATTTTATTTTCCAAACATAATATTACTGTACCTTCACGTACATTCGAGTGAAATGTTGTTTACATTTTTTATTTTTGTTTACAATTTTTTTCAAATTATTGAATTGAATGACTTGCAAATTAAGAAAGAGAGAGTTTATAGAGAGTTTATAGAGTTATAGAGATACTTGAAGCAGTTTCAAGTTCCAGTTTCAGTTTTCAGTTTCAGTTGGTTGCATCCAAGAGGGACAACCAAACCCCAGAGATTTATAGAGATACTTGAAGTAGTTTCGAGTCAGTTTTAGTTGCAAATAAGTTGCAAATCAGTTTTCAGACAGTTTCAGTTGGTTGTATCCAAGAGGGACAACCAAACCCCAGAGCTTAATAGTCTCCACTTGATAGCAGTTCAGGTGCAAGTCAGTTTCAGTTTCAGTAGACTCCACTGATAGCAGTTCAGTGCAGTCCATTTCAGTTAGATTCAGTTAGTTGGTTGCTTCCAAGAGGGACAACCAAACCCATAGAACAACAGACTCCACTTGATAGAGTTCAAGTGCAGTCAATTTCAGTCAAGTCAGCTTCAGTCAAGTCAGCTTCGGTTCAAAGTCAGCTTCGGTTCAAAGTCAGTTTCGGTTCAAAGTCAGCTTCGGTTCAAAGTCAGTTTCGGTTCAAAGTCAGTTTCAGTTCAAAGTCAGTTTCGGTTCAAAGTCAGTTTCGGTTCAAAGTCAGTTTCGGTTCAAAGTCAGTTTCGGTTCAAAGTCAGTTTCGGTTCAAAGTCAAAGTCAGTTTCGGTTCAAAGTCAAAGTCAGTTTCGGTTCAAAGTCAAAGTCAGTTTCGGTTCAACAAAGTCAGTTTCGGTTCAAAGTCAAAGTCAGTTTCGGTTCAAAGTCAAAGTCAGTTTCGGTTCAAAGTCAAAGTCAGTTTCGGTTCAAAGTCAAAGTCAGTTTCGGTTCAAAGTCAAAGTCAGTTTCGGTTCAAAGTCAAAGTCAGTTTCGGTTCAAAGTCAAAGTCAGTTTCGGTTCAAAGTCAAAGTCAGTTTCGGTTCAAAGTCAAAGTCAGTTTCGGTTCAAAGTCAAAGTCAGTTTCGGTTCAAAGTCAAAGTCAGTTTCGGTTCAAAGTCAAAGTCAGTTTCGGTTCAAAGTCAAAGTCAGTTTCGGTTCAAAGTCAAAGTCAGTTTCGGTTCAAAGTCAAAGTCAGTTTCGGTTCAAAGTCAAAGTCAGTTTCGGTTCAAAGTCAAAGTCAGTTTCGGTTCAAAGTCAAAGTCAGTTTCGGTTCAAAGTCAAAGTCAGTTTCGGTTCAAAGTCAAAGTCAGTTTCGGTTCAAAGTCAAAGTCAGTTTCGGTTCAAAGTCAAAGTCAGTTTCGGTTCAAAGTCAAAGTCAGTTTCGGTTCAAAGTCAAAGTCAGTTTCGGTTCAAAGTCAAAGTCAGTTTCGGTTCAAAGTCAAAGTCAGTTTCGGTTCAAAGTCAAAGTCAGTTTCGGTTCAAAGTCAAAGTCAGTTTCGGTTCAAAGTCAAAGTCAGTTTCGGTTCAAAGTCAAAGTCAGTTTCGGTTCAAAGTCAAAGTCAGTTTCAAGTTTCAAGTCAGTCAGTTTCAAGTTTCAAGTCAGTCAGTTTCAAGGCAGTTGTAGTCAGTCTACAGTCAGTTGTAGTCAGTCTACAGTCAGTTGTAGTCAGTCTACAGTCAGTTGTAGTCAGTCTACAGTCAGTTGTAGTCAGTCTACAGTCAGTTGTAGTCAGTCTACAGTCAGTTGTAGTCAGTTTTGAAGTCAGGTCAGTTTTGAAGTCAGGTCAGTTTTGAAGTCAGGTCAGTTTTGAAGTCAGTTTGTTTTATTTGAAGTCAGTTTTATTTAAAATTAGTTTGAAGTCTCAGTTTCAAGTCCCAAGTTAGTTTTCAAGTCCCATGTCAGTTTTCAAGTCCCAAGTCATTTCAATGCAGTCAATTGAATTAAACTTCTTTTGTTGTTTAAGAGAATTTAGTTTAAGAGAATTTAGTTTAAGAGAATGTAATTTAAGAGAATGTAATTTAAGAGAATGTAATTTAAGAGAATGTAATTTAAGAGAATGTAATTTAAGAGAATGTAATTTAAGAGAATGTAATTTAAGAGAATGTAATTTAAGAGAATGTAATTTAAGAGAATGTAATTTAACCTTTTTTTGTTGTAAAAGAGAATTTAATTCAACCTGAATTGACAGGTTTGTCTTTTTAAGTTCACCTTTTTTTTTGTTGTAAGAAGGAAATTGACCGATTTGCCGCTTCTTTGCATGCACTTGTTGCGTATATAAATATATAGGTGAAATTATATATTTTAATTTGACAAAAACAGATTTACAATTGTTTATAATGATTTTGATAATTATTGTAATGTATATGTGATGATAATAATTGTGTAATAATTAATCGATCATGTCCCAATGACCTCCTTTTTGAATTACTATGCTGGGGAACATGCCGTCCCTACGTTTTGTTTTACCCCCTTTAAATTTGTTCTAAGCAGTGTGACAATGAATGGTTTCCTTCTATTTTAAATTTTTATATTTTTATATTTTTTATTCGATTAATATTAAGTAATTGTCGTTAAATTATTATATAACTTTGTTAATTCATAAACCTCCCGAATCCTCACACACATACACATGTATGCCCACTATATATACTATATACACAAACCTTATGCTAAAATCATTGGATATCAAAATAAACTATTTCATTGCGTGTAAGTGCTAACTATGCTATTTAATCTTAATCATTTTTGCTTACTCTATATATATATATATCTTCCTCATGCATTTATTCAGTTAATTTAACAACCCTCTAAGGTAATCTGTCCCTCAAAATTATAAAATACACAACTGACCACAGGTCTATACATCATCCATTACGTAATTCGATTTTTACCTACACTAGTCAATAAAATTAGTTCAACTGTCCGATCATGATGACTAAATATTTGTAAAATTTAATAATATCATTGCTAGTCTAAATTAACATATTAATCATTTTATTCTGTTTGTATAAAATTAAAGAATCAAGCTTTGAATTTTTATATTTTATAATAACTCTCTAAGCAAGTGTCATGTTAAAGATTTGATTAATGTGCATTGTAAATCAATCATCCGTACTCACTTGTTCTGTATAAAATTTGTATTGTAAAGAAAAATTCGTAATCGTCTAATTTGAATTCATTAAACGTTATCTTCTTGTTATTTTATTGTATTAATTATATTAATATCATTTTAGAGGGAGGAGCCCTGTAAAAATGAACAATGAATAGTCAATACTCATTTTTACATGAGAAACCAAAATCGCCTGAGCGAGTTTGGATAGAATTTCCATTTTTGCTTTCAAATTTTTTTCAGTGTCACAACCATGCGACCTACCATTTCTATGGTTTAGTCGTATCCATATTTCCATTTTTCATTTGTTAGAGAATTTATTATAATTAATTATGGTTGTCTTGCATCTAACCCTCATCCCTAAATTTTATTAGATTATGCACACACACACACTGCATATGGCATGATTGGAACCCTTGTTTGTACTTCTTTATTCATTACTGTATTCCTATAATTCATCTTTTCCGAAATTCTCCCACTAATGACTTGTACTGTACGTACAAATTAAATAACTATGACGTCATAAAATAGCTTAATTCCCTTCACATTTTCCCGTAATTAATTTTCCTTCATCATATCTCTAGTACACAATGTATGGAAATTCTTTAACATAATAAAAACTGTACACACTATATGTCATTATTTATATGTTATGGCCTGTCTGCTATGATGCAAAATAACTATTATTCGACCATATTCACCCATACGTCCATATCTTATCTTGACCATTATCCTATATCAATTTTATTAAATATTCATTTTTACTCGTGTCGGTCTATGAAATGTGCACAAAACTTTATGCATCTTTACCTGTTCGTTGAAAGTCGTGCAAATACGTTTGCCTGTATTATTTTTTTTATTATTTTTTATTTTTTTTTATTATTTTACCTCGTGCAATGAACTCGAAAATGCTTATGCAAGTGTACGCAATTCGATGATCACAGCATAAATTAACATCTGAAGAAGTAAAATCTCCTCTCTGTCTAATTCTATTTTATAACACATTATCATGCGTTATGTTATATCGTGTGTGTCATGTTGTATATAAAGATATACCGTGTGTTCCCATGTACTTTGTGTTGTACTAATAACCATATATAAATATAAAAACACTGTAAGAATTGTAAGTGACTAATGTACTTATAATGTAATTGATGTACCGTATTTTAATGAAACTAAATAATGATAATAATTTATAATGTAATTAATATACTTTAAGTAACGATAATAATTTAATATAAAGTAATTAATGTATTTTGAAAACGATAATTAACGATAATAAACGGATGTGAATTGGTAATTATAATCATAATTGTAATAAACCAAAATTACAGCGTACTCAGTGATGTACTTAAATTGTACACATGTACTACTCCGAAATTATGTCTCCCTTCAGAAATGTATACTTGGCGAAAATACGATTATTTTTTATTTATTTTTTAAAATTTTTATTTGGAATCTTTCAAAAATCTGATCATGTGTTTAAAGGGGGGAACTTAACCTTCAATTGCACTTCTCCAACAATTAGACTTATATGATACTTTTATCCGTAAATTAAGAGACACTCCGTTGTTAGCAGCCTCTCAGCGAGGAAGGGGCAGGGGCCCCTTGCCTCCTTAATTTTTTTAGATTCCGGCCTGAGCCATGATCGAAAGAGGTCGAACCTCTACCCCTGTAAATTCAGAGCACTACCTGTACATTTTTAGAAGTAAATTACAGTAAAAGAAAGTTTTTGTCTTTTTCTTCAAGCCGTTCTCTCGTCCGAGAACTCAGTCAATAGAGAAAAATAATTTCCCGACACGTTATAAGAAGCATCATGGAATCTTCAGAGAATTTAGTAAGTTTTCACGGAATCCTCTGAACCCACCCAGTGACATAGAAAGAGAAGAATTAACAGTCTGTCGGCCCTATAGCGAGAGAGAAAAAATTAGAATGTTATAGAAGAAAACTATCACGAGAAACATCCGTTGCTGCCTCCTAACCAGAACCCCCGTAGACTTCGAACCACCCAAGGCCATAGACAGAAGGGTTATCAAAAGTGGCGACCATATAGCCAGGATTTTAACAAGAGGATTTTAACAAGTGGTCACTCTTTGGCCAGGATAGAAATTACCTTTCATCAAGATAAAACTTGTAGCGTCCCTACTACTAAGATAATAAGACCCACCATTTGGCCGGCGTGTCACGTGTTCCAGTTCGTAATATCTACCCTTGAACCGGTGTGTAACGACTCCAAGTTCTCCACGCCTAGTTTTCATCTAAGAACAAGCAGCCAGCAAGACACGTCTTGAGGACACTTCTCTAAGGATTTCGCCGTAGAAATTTTGTTAAGTACAGTTTTTTTTTTTTCAAGTAATTTGTAAACATTTATAAAGTCAGTATTATTAACAGTTAACAAAGAGTATCAAGCCAGAGTTAACAAGAAACAGTGAACATTTCAGACACCAGTGATACATTTTTTTTTTTAAACAGTTATTTTCACAGAGTTATTTTCACAGAGTTAAATGTCACAGAAGTTAAATGTCACAGAGTTAAATGTCACAGAGTTAAATGTCACAGAGTTAAATGTCACAGAGTTAAATGTCACAGAGTTAAATGTCACAGAGTTAAATGTCACAGAGTTAAATGTCACAGAGTTAAATGTCACAGAGTTAAATGTCACAGAGTTAAATGTCACAGAGTTAAATGTCACAGTTATTTTCAGTTATTGAACTATTATAGTTAGTATAGAATAATTTTATTTTATTTTCCAAACATAATATTACTGTACCTTCACGTACATTCGAGTGAAATGTTGTTTACATTTTTTTTTTTTTACAATTTTTTTCAAATTATTGAATTGAATGACTTGCAAATTAAGAAAGAGAGAGTTTATAGAGAGTTTATAGAGTTATAGAGATACTTGAAGCAGTTTCAAGTTCCAGTTTCAGTTTTCAGTTTCAGTTGGTTGCATCCAAGAGGGACAACCAAACCCCAGAGATTTATAGAGATACTTGAAGTAGTTTCGAGTCAGTTTTAGTTGCAAATAAGTTGCAAATCAGTTTTCAGACAGTTTCAGTTGGTTGTATCCAAGAGGGACAACCAAACCCCAGAGCTTAATAGTCTCCACTTGATAGCAGTTCAGGTGCAAGTCAGTTTCAGTTTCAGTAGACTCCACTGATAGCAGTTCAGTGCAGTCCATTTCAGTTAGATTCAGTTAGTTGGTTGCTTCCAAGAGGGACAACCAAACCCATAGAACAACAGACTCCACTTGATAGAGTTCAAGTGCAGTCAATTTCAGTCAAGTCAGCTTCAGTCAAGTCAGCTTCGGTTCAAAGTCAGCTTCGGTTCAAAGTCAGTTTCGGTTCAAAGTCAGCTTCGGTTCAAAGTCAGTTTCGGTTCAAAGTCAGTTTCAGTTCAAAGTCAGTTTCGGTTCAAAGTCAGTTTCGGTTCAAAGTCAGTTTCGGTTCAAAGTCAGTTTCGGTTCAAAGTCAGTTTCGGTTCAAAGTCAAAGTCAGTTTCGGTTCAAAGTCAAAGTCAGTTTCGGTTCAAAGTCAAAGTCAGTTTCGGTTCAAAGTCAAAGTCAGTTTCGGTTCAAAGTCAAAGTCAGTTTCGGTTCAAAGTCAAAGTCAGTTTCGGTTCAAAGTCAAAGTCAGTTTCGGTTCAAAGTCAAAGTCAGTTTCGGTTCAAAGTCAAAGTCAGTTTCGGTTCAAAGTCAAAGTCAGTTTCGGTTCAAAGTCAAAGTCAGTTTCGGTTCAAAGTCAAAGTCAGTTTCGGTTCAAAGTCAAAGTCAGTTTCGGTTCAAAGTCAAAGTCAGTTTCGGTTCAAAGTCAAAGTCAGTTTCGGTTCAAAGTCAAAGTCAGTTTCGGTTCAAAGTCAAGTCAGTTTCGGTTCAAAGTCAAAGTCAGTTTCGGTTCAAAGTCAAAGTCAGTTTCGGTTCAAAGTCAAAGTCAGTTTCGGTTCAAAGTCAAAGTCAGTTTCGGTTCAAAGTCAAAGTCAGTTTCGGTTCAAAGTCAAAGTCAGTTTCGGTTCAAAGTCAAAGTCAGTTTCGGTTCAAAGTCAAAGTCAGTTTCGGTTCAAAGTCAAAGTCAGTTTCGGTTCAAAGTCAAAGTCAGTTTCGGTTCAAAGTCAAAGTCAGTTTCGGTTCAAAGTCAAAGTCAGTTTCGGTTCAAAGTCAAAGTCAGTTTCGGTTCAAAGTCAAAGTCAGTTTCGGTTCAAAGTCAAAGTCAGTTTCGGTTCAAAGTCAAAGTCAGTTTCGGTTCAAAGTCAAAGTCAGTTTCGGTTCAAAGTCAAAGTCAGTTTCAAGTTTCAAGTCAGTCAGTTTCAAGTTTCAAGTCAGTCAGTTTCAAGGCAGTTGTAGTCAGTCTACAGTCAGTTGTAGTCAGTCTACAGTCAGTTGTAGTCAGTCTACAGTCAGTTGTAGTCAGTCTACAGTCAGTTGTAGTCAGTCTACAGTCAGTTGTAGTCAGTCTACAGTCAGTTGTAGTCAGTTTGAAGTCAGGTCAGTTTTGAAGTCAGGTCAGTTTTGAAGTCAGGTCAGTTTTGAAGTCAGTTTGTTTTATTTGAAGTCAGTTTTATTTAAAATTAGTTTGAAGTCTCAGTTTCAAGTCCCAAGTTAGTTTTCAAGTCCCATGTCAGTTTTCAAGTCCCAAGTCATTTCAATGCAGTCAATTGAATTAAACTTCTTTTGTTGTTTAAGAGAATTTAGTTTAAGAGAATTTAGTTTAAGAGAATGTAATTTAAGAGAATGTAATTTAAGAGAATGTAATTTAAGAGAATGTAATTTAAGAGAATGTAATTTAAGAGAATGTAATTTAAGAGAATGTAATTTAAGAGAATGTAATTTAAGAGAATGTAATTTAAGAGAATGTAATTTAACCTTTTTTTGTTGTAAAAGAGAATTTAATTCAACCTGAATTGACAGGTTTGTCTTTTTAAGTTCACCTTTTTTTTGTTGTAAGAAGGAAATTGACCGATTTGCCGCTTCTTTGCATGCACTTGTTGCGTATATAAAATATAGGTGAAATTATATATTTTAATTTGACAAAAACAGATTTACAATTGTTTATAATGATTTTGATAATTATTGTAATGTATATGTGATGATAATAATTGTGTAATAATTAATCGATCATGTCCCAATGACCTCCTTTTTGAATTACTATGCTGGGGAACATGCCGTCCCTACGTTTTGTTTTACCCCCTTTAAATTTGTTCTAAGCAGTGTGACAATGAATGGTTTCCTTCTATTTTAAATTTTTATATTTTTATATTTTTTATTCGATTAATATTAAGTAATTGTCGTTAAATTATTATATAACTTTGTTAATTCATAAACCTCCCGAATCCTCACACACATACACATGTATGCCCACTATATATACTATATACACAAACCTTATGCTAAAATCATTGGATATCAAAATAAACTATTTCATTGCGTGTAAGTGCTAACTATGCTATTTAATCTTAATCATTTTTGCTTACTCTATATATATATATATCTTCCTCATGCATTTATTCAGTTAATTTAACAACCCTCTAAGGTAATCTGTCCCTCAAAATTATAAAATACACAACTGACCACAGGTCTATACATCATCCATTACGTAATTCGATTTTTACCTACACTAGTCAATAAAATTAGTTCAACTGTCCGATCATGATGACTAAATATTTGTAAAATTTAATAATATCATTGCTAGTCTAAATTAACATATTAATCATTTTATTCTGTTTGTATAAAATTAAAGAATCAAGCTTTGAATTTTTATATTTTATAATAACTCTCTAAGCAAGTGTCATGTTAAAGATTTGATTAATGTGCATTGTAAATCAATCATCCGTACTCACTTGTTCTGTATAAAATTTGTATTGTAAAGAAAAATTCGTAATCGTCTAATTTGAATTCATTAAACGTTATCTTCTTGTTATTTTATTGTATTAATTATATTAATATCATTTTAGAGGGAGGAGCCCTGTAAAAATGAACAATGAATAGTCAATACTCATTTTTACATGAGAAACCAAAATCGCCTGAGCGAGTTTGGATAGAATTTCCATTTTTGCTTTCAAATTTTTTTCAGTGTCACAACCATGCGACCTACCATTTCTATGGTTTAGTCGTATCCATATTTCCATTTTTCATTTGTTAGAGAATTTATTATAATTAATTATGGTTGTCTTGCATCTAACCCTCATCCCTAAATTTTATTAGATTATGCACACACACACACTGCATATGGCATGATTGGAACCCTTGTTTGTACTTCTTTATTCATTACTGTATTCCTATAATTCATCTTTTCCGAAATTCTCCCACTAATGACTTGTACTGTACGTACAAATTAAATAACTATGACGTCATAAAATAGCTTAATTCCCTTCACATTTTCCCGTAATTAATTTTCCTTCATCATATCTCTAGTACACAATGTATGGAAATTCTTTAACATAATAAAAACTGTACACACTATATGTCATTATTTATATGTTATGGCCTGTCTGCTATGATGCAATATAACTTATTCGACCATATTCACCCATACGTCCATATCTTATCTTGACCATTATCCTCTATCAATTTTATTAAATATTAATTTTTACTCGTGTCGGTCTATGAAATATGTACAAAACTTTATGCATCTGTACCTGTTCGTTGAAAGTCGTGCAAATACGTTCGCCTGTATTATTTTTTTTATTATTTTTTATTTTTTTTATTATTTCACCTCGTGCAATGAACTCGAAAATGCTTACGCAATTGTACGCAATTCGATGATCACAGCATAAATTAACATCTGAAGACCTAAAATCTCTTCTCGCTCTAATTCCAATTTATAACACATTATCATACGTTATGTTATATCGTGTGTGTCATGTTGTATATTAATACAGCCATCCCCCGTTTAACGACCGGGTTCCGTTCCGACGACCAGGTCGGTAAACGAAATGGTCGGTAAACGAAAGCCTTGTTTTACGGCTTTGGTGCTTCTTCTTTTTCTTCTTTTCTTTCTTCTTCCTCCAAATGCTGTTGTTCTTCCAACTCTATCAGCTCTTCGTTTGTCAGCTCTCCCTCTTGGTATTCCACTAAGTTTTCCACATCTTCCACTTCTACTTCTAAATTGAGGGTATTGGCGAGTAACACTATTTTTCTATTAATTTCATCGACATTTTCAAACTTATCGAAGCCTTCGAAATTACCCACAGATCGTTTTAGGCACTTCTTCCAAATGCCTTTCATACACTTCGCAGTAACATCCTCCCAAGCAGTTGCAATGTTTTTTATACAATGCAAAACATTGTATGATTTCCAAAAATCGGTACGATCGGTCGCGGTCGCATCCGCGGGTGGTCGATAAACGAGTAGGTCGTTAACCGGGGGATGGCTGTATATACCGTATTTGCTGATGTAATTTGTGTTGTACTAATAACCATATATAAATATAAAAACTGTAAGAATTGTAAGTGACTAATGTACTTAATAATGTAACTGATGTACCGTACTTTAATGAAACTGTAATTAATGATAATAATTTATAATGTAATTAATGTACTTTAAGTAACGATAATAATTTAATATAAAGTAATTAATGTACAGGGTGTCCCGTAAGTCTGGACACATAGGGAAAAATAATAAAATTACAAAATAGTCCAAAAATTTATTACATAATCTGTTCAAAGTGTCCGCCGTTGTGTCGCACACATAGTTGAAGACGCAATCTCCACTGCGACAGCACTTTCTGAATCACAGTCGCAGAAATTTCTTGACACGCCTCCACAATGCGTGCTTTAAGGTGGAAAATGTTCTGAAGTTTGACCTCGTACACTTTGGCTTTCAAGTGGCCCCACAAATAAAAATCATAATAAAAAATAATAATAATAAAATAATAATAATAACATAATAAAAAAATATATTATAAATCCCTATGGGTCCAGACTCACGGGACACCCTGTATTTTAATTACGATAATTAACGATAATAAACGGATGTGAATTGGTAATTATAATCATAATTGTAATAAACCAAAATTACAACTTACTTAGTGATGTACTTAAATTGTACTCATGTACTACTCCGAAATTATGTCTCCCTTTAGAAATGAATAGTCGGCGAAAATACGATTATTTTTTATTTTATTTTTCAAAAAATTTGATTTGGAATCTTTTAAAAATCTGATCATGTGTTTAAAGGGGGGAACTTAACCTTCAATTGCACTCCCCCAACATTTAGACTTATATGATACTTTTATCTGTAAATTAAGAGACAGCCTCTCAGCGAGGAGGAGGCAGGGGCCCCTTGCCTTCTTAATTTTTTTGGATTCCGGCCTGAGCCATGGTCGAAGGAGGTCGAACCTCTACCCACGTAAATTCAGAGCACTACCTGTACATTTTTAGAAGTAAATTACAGTAAAAGAAAGTTTTTTTTATCTTTTCCTTCAAGCCGTGCTCTCGTCCGAGAACTCAGTCAATGGAGAAAAATAATTTCCCAATATGTTATAAGAAGCATCAGGGAATCTTTAGAGAATTTAGTAAGTTTTCAAGGAATCCTCTGAACCCACCCAGTGGCATAGAAAGAAAAGAATTAACAGTCTGTGAACCCTATAGCGAGAGAAAAAAAATTAGAATGTTATAGAAGAAAACTATCGCGAGAAACATCCGTTGCTGCCTCCTAACCAGAACCCCCCTCGACTTCGAACATATATATATATATATATATATATATATATATATATATATATATATATATATATATAATTTTTTACTCATTATATCTGTTTACTCTTATTTTTTATTTTTTTTAGCAATGATGATAGGAATTGAATTTCTGAAACGTCTGTAAATAAACAGGTACCATTTCTCGTCGTCTTATTCCTTACTAAGTTACGGTGCCCCAAGAAGAAACCCTTGAATCAAGTGTGTGTGTGTGTGTGTGTGTGTGTACGTAAACTGTATATAATTTCTTTTTTGGAGAGATAATCGCAGAACTAAATTTCGTGGAAGAGATTCAACTTCCTTTGTTGCTAATTGATAACTGTGGAAAAACGATTGAGTGCATTGCCCTCCAATGCAGTGAATACACAACAAGCTTTCTAACGGCAAAAGGTTGATTTAGTTAAAAGAAAATTTGGAAAAGGGAAAGAGGAAGAAAGAACGAGGACGCAGAACAGATGAGATTAGAAGAAAAATATAGATAAAAATATCTGGTGTATATATATATATATATATATATATATATACACCAGATATTTTTATCTATATTTTTCTTCTAATCTCATCTGTTCTGCGTCCTCGTTCTTTCTTCCTCTTTCCCTTTTCCAAATTTTCTTTTAACTAAATCAACCTTTTGCCGTTAGAAAGCTTGTTGTGTATTCACTGCATTGGAGGGCAATGCACTCAATCGTTTTTCCACAGTTATCAATTAGCAACAAAGGAAGTTGAATCTCTTCCACGAAATTTAGTTCTGCGATTATCTCTCCAAAAAAGAAATTATATACAGTTTACGTACACACACACACACACACACACACTTGATTCAAGGGTTTCTTCTTGGGGCACCGTAACTTAGTAAGGAATAAGACGACGAGAAATGGTACCTGTTTATTTACAGACGTTTCAGAAATTCAATTCCTATCATCATTGCTAAAAAAAATAAAAAATAAGAGTAAACAGATATAATGAGTAAAAAAATTATATATATATATATATATATATATATATATATATATATATATATATGTTCGAAGTCGAGGGGGGTTCTGGTTAGGAGGCAGCAACGGATGTTTCTCGCGATAGTTTTCTTCTATAACATTCTAATTTTTTTTCTCTCGCTATAGGGTTCACAGACTGTTAATTCTTTTCTTTCTATGCCACTGGGTGGGTTCAGAGGATTCCTTGAAAACTTACTAAATTCTCTAAAGATTCCCTGATGCTTCTTATAACATATCGGGAAATTATTTTTCTCCATTGACTGAGTTCTCGGACGAGAGCACGGCTTGAAGGAAAAGATAAAAAAAACTTTCTTTTACTGTAATTTACTTCTAAAAATGTACAGGTAGTGCTCTGAATTTACGTGGGTAGAGGTTCGACCTCCTTCGACCATGGCTCAGGCCGGAATCCAAAAAAATTAAGAAGGCAAGGGGGCCCCTGCCTCCTCCTCGCTGAGAGGCTGTCTCTTAATTTACAGATAAAAGTATCATATAAGTCTAAATGTTGGGGGAGTGCAATTGAAGGTTAAGTTCCCCCCTTTAAACACATGATCAGATTTTTAAAAGATTCCAAATCAAATTTTTTGAAAAATAAATAAAAAATAATCGTATTTTCGCCGACTATTCATTTCTAAAGGGAGACATAATTTCGGAGTAGTACATGAGTACAATTTAAGTACATCACTAAGTAAGTTGTAATTTTGGTTTATTACAATTATGATTATAATTACCAATTCACATCCGTTTATTATCGTTAATTATCGTAATTAAAATACAGGGTGTCCCGTAAGTCTGGACCCATAGGGATTTATAATATATTTTTTTATTATGTTATTATTATTATTTTATTATTATTATTTTTTTATTATTTTTTATTATGATTTTTATTTGTGGGGCCACTTGAAAGCCAAAGTGTACGAGGTCAAACTTCAGAACATTTTCCACCTTAAAGCACGCATTGTGGAGGCGTGTCAAGAAATTTCTGCGACTGTGATTCAGAAAGTGCTGTCGCAGTGGAGATTGCGTCTTCAACTATGTGTGCGACACAACGGCGGACACTTTGAACAGATTATGTAATAAATTTTTGGACTATTTTGTAATTTTATTATTTTTCCCTATGGGTCCAGACTTACGGGACACCCTGTACATTAATTACTTTATATTAAATTATTATCGTTACTTAAAGTACATTAATTACATTATAAATTATTATCATTAATTACAGTTTCATTAAAGTACGGTACATCAGTTACATTATTAAGTACATTAGTCACTTACAATTCTTACAGTTTTTATATTTATATATGGTTATTAGTACAACACAAATTACATCAGCAAATACGGTATATACAGCCATCCCCCGGTTAACGACCTACTCGTTTATCGACCAACCGCGGATGCGACCGCGACCGATCGTACCGATTTTGGAAATCATACAATGTTTTGCATTGTATAAAAAACATTGCAACTGCTTGGGAGGATGTTACTGCGAAGTGTATGAAAGGCATTTGGAAGAAGTGCCTAAAACGATCTGTGGGTAATTTCGAAGGCTTCGATAAGTTTGAAAATGTCGATGAAATTAATAGAAAAATAGTGTTACTCGCCAATACCCTCAATTTAGAAGTAGAAGTGGAAGATGTGGAAAACTTAGTGGAATACCAAGAGGGAGAGCTGACAAACGAAGAGCTGATAGAGTTGGAAGAACAACAGCATTTGGAGGAAGAAGAAAGAAAAGAAGAAAAAGAAGAAGCACCAAAGCCGTAAAACAAGGCTTTCGTTTACCGACCATTTCGTTTACCGACCTGGTCGTCGGAACGGAACCCGGTCGTTAAACGGGGGATGGCTGTATTTATATACAACATGACACACGCGATATAACATAACGTATGATAATGTGTTATAAATTGGAATTAGAGCGAGAAGAGATTTTAGGTCTTCAGATGTTAATTTATGCTGTGATCATCGAATTGCGTACAATTGCGTAAGCATTTTCGAGTTCATTGCACGAGGTGAAATAATAAAAAAAATAAAAAATAATAAAAAAAATAATACAGGCGAACGTATTTGCACGACTTTCAACGAACAGGTACAGATGCATAAAGTTTTGTACATATTTCATAGACCGACACGAGTAAAAATTAATATTTAATAAAATTGATAGAGGATAATGGTCAAGATAAGATATGGACGTATGGGTGAATATGGTCGAATAAGTTATATTGCATCATAGCAGACAGGCCATAACATATAAATAATGACATATAGTGTGTACAGTTTTTATTATGTTAAAGAATTTCCATACATTGTGTACTAGAGATATGATGAAGGAAAATTAATTACGGGAAAATGTGAAGGGAATTAAGCTATTTTATGACGTCATAGTTATTTAATTTGTACGTACAGTACAAGTCATTAGGGGAGAATTTCGGAAAAGATGAATTATAGGAATACAGTAATGAATAAAGAAGTACAAACAAGGTTCCAATCATGCCATATGCAGTGTGTGTGTGTGCATAATCTAATAAAATTTAGGGATGAGGGTTAGATGCAAGACAACCATAATTAATTATAATAAATTCTCTAACAAATGAAAAATGGAAATATGGATACGACTAAACCATAGAAATGGTAGGTCGCATGGTTGTGACACTGAAAAAAATTTGAAAGCAAAAATGGAAATTCCCCAAGACTTAGTAAGGGGCTGCATCTCGCTGTCGCTCCTGGCGGAAAATCCGTGACGCTTGCGTCGCGAGTGTTTGTCAGTTGGTAGCTGCGACACGTTTGGGACGGTCCGGCCATGGGGAGACCTTTGGTCGGTGCGGCAGCAGGAGAGGTGTAGTCTTCTGGAAGGAATGAACGTCACTTGCAAAAAGGCGGATGCGTCTACGCGCGGGATGAATTCACCCCCCCCCTTTTTTATATACTGTTCATAACGTTTTTTGGATAGATTTCATTGCTAGAACGCTTTATCTTATTCAGAGTATTCAGAAAAAACAAAAAAAAAGAGAAAATATGGCAGGGCCAGCTAAATTGAAAGCAGAATGCTTTAAATGTAAAGTTAATCATTGGTGCGTAGACTTCCCAGAGGGTAGTATCAGCGATATCACATCCCTTAGTGTATGTTTGTTTTGTAAACTTAGAGACAACCACGAAAAGGAAGTTAAAGAGCTAAAGGAATTAGTAAAAAAGCTTGAAGCTAGGGTCGTAGCACTGGAAATCCAACCCAGTGGACAAGATCAAATTAAAATCACACCAGCAGATTCAAACTGTAAGATTAAGTATCTAGAACAAAGGGAGGGCTCAAAGAAGGGGCTGATAGAGAAGGGTGGGAAGGGATCGATAGAGAAGGGTGGGAAGGGGCCTGCTGATGGCCCAAAGAAACCGAAGGATGTAGCTACCTGTCGGGGTGGGTCGGGTGGTGTAACTGCGTGTATGGGTGGCGACGGGTTTCGAAAGGTCTCGGCAAGAAGGGCTGCGAAGCCGAAGCCTGAGACCCCAGTTGCCCCTGTCAAGACCTCTAACCGCTTTAGTCTCCTGTGCTCGAAGGAGGAAGACACCGTTTTGATTGGGGACTCGCAGATCAGGGGCCAGGAGAAGTACTTTGCTTCTGCAAACCGGGATGGGAAGAAGGTAAGGTGCTTACCCGGGCGGGGAACGGCGCACTTAAGGAAGGAGGTAGAGAAGGTGCGCGTGGCTAGTCGGAGGACTGCGATCGTTGTCCACGCTGGTGGCAATGACCTGTTCCTCAAAGGCGGTGGGGTAGGTCTTACAGAAGGGATCATCACCGAGATCATGTCTCTTGCGGATGATCTAAAACTGAAGACAGACAGGGGAATGTTAATGGGTATTTTACCGCGAATGAATGCCAGTGACCACGCGCTCAGTAAGGTCATTGGCATCAACGAGAGGGTACAAGACTTGTGCGTTCCGCTGGGCGTGAAGTTTATTGACCCCTTCGATGCATTTTCGGGTAGGTGGGACCTTTACCAGAGGGATGGTGTCCACCTCAATGACAAGGGTAAAGGTGTACTAGGCGCGCTGCTCGACCGGCACCTATACAGAATGGTGAGGTCGAGTCCTGGGAGAGATGATGGGCCCCCACCGGGGAGAGATGAGGATGAGCCGGTGGCGGACGTACCTTCAACTGAAGGGTGCGTCGAAGTACAGGTGGGTGACCCTCCTCCTACGTTGGAGGGGGCTCAGTCTCCTGCGGAAGTTGCCCCCTCGTTAGTGAGGGGCTCTTCAACTCCCGACAGCCCTGGCTGTTCGGGAAACGGGTCGTGCTAGGGGGCGGTCAGAATAGGGAAGGCTCCCTCCGTGCAATGCTTTTTAATGCTAGGTCAATTAGGAACAAGTTTCGCGAGCTACGGGCGCTCTTAGCATCAGAATACCAGGATATCGTTGCTATCACCGAGTCCTGGATTCATACTGATCGTAGGGACTACGTTGGGGAGTTCGAAATTCCCGGGTATAGAATGTTTCGCAAACACCGCACCCGTGGGGAGGGGGGTGGGGTACTAATATACTTCAGAGACACGTTGAGTCCGGTTGACTGCCAGTTCCGGTCGGAACGGGAGCTGCTTGGCGTCGATCTGAACGTGGGAGGGACGAACTATAGGTTAATCTTGGTGTACAGACCTCCGCATCTCCTCCTCGAGGACGATACAGCCCTGTACACAGAACTCAGTAGCCTGCTAGGGGATAGGGTGTGTGTAGTTTTAGGAGACTTCAACTGTCGCGGCATAAAGTGGGAAAAGAGGACTGCCGATGCTGAAGGGAGGAGGCTAGTTGACTTTGCTGATGAGAACTTCCTCACTCAGTGGGTCAACGAGCCTACACGAGGCGAAAGCGTTCTAGACTTAGTATTCACGACCGAAGACAACCTCGTCACTGGCCTCACCGTTGACGAATCATTGGGCGGGAGTGATCACGGTCTTATTAGGTTCCGTGAGTGCGTCCCTCGGGTGAAGCGTAGTAACTCGAGAGGCAGTAAGCTCGATCTCCGACGGGCGAACTTTGTTAGCCTCAGGGATAGCGTAGGAGAGATGGGGTTAGAGGTTGGCGGCGATGTTGAGGGAGTGTGGAGTGCATTCCGGGACGAGTTTATGGTGCTGCAGTCTGCTGCCATACCCTCAAAACCGGTCACCCCTGCTTCAACGCAGCCTAAGTGGTTCAATCGTGACATCGCTTCGGCTATCCGAAATAGGAAAGTAGCGTATAGGAGGGCGAAGGCCAATCGTTCCCACGAGAACACTGAAGCGTATGTCCGCCTGTGTAGGGAAGTGAAGGCGAAGGTTAGGCTAGCGAAACGTAACGAAGAACTACGGGTGGCAAGCCTCTGCAAGGGGAACCCTAAGGAATTCTTCAGTTATGTTAATAGTAGAAAGCCCATTAGAAGCATGATAGGTCCGTTAAAGGACGGAAGCGGCGTTCTGCGGACATCGCTAATGTGCTTAATGAGTACTTTGCGGGAGTGTTCACCAGGGAGGATACCCGCGTCATCCCCGAGCCAGGCGTGAGGCACGAAGGTGCTGGCCTGGATAGTGTTAGATGTACCGCGACAGTCGTTGCCGATAGGATAGACAAACTGAGCGCGTTTAAGGCTCCTGGGCCAGACCAGTTTCTCCCCAGAGTGTTGCGAGAAGTGCGCGACCAGGTGGCTCCCCACCTGGCTACAGTCTTCAACAAATCGTTGGAGATGGGCCAGGTGCCTGGTGACTGGAGGGAAGCCAACGTGACCCCTATCTTTAAGAAAGGGGATCACGAAAGTCCAGGGAACTATCGTCCCATTAGTCTCACTTTAGTTGTAGGTAAATTATTAGAAGGGATAATAGCTGATAGGATCGTTGACCATCTGGATTCCTACAAGCTGCTTGGGGACTCCCAACATGGCTTTAGACGGCATAGGTCGTGTCTCACCAACTTGCTCGAGTTTTTCCACGTCATGTTGAGTGAGTACGATAAGAGTAGGGCTATTGATATACTTTATCTCGACTTTCAGAAAGCCTTTGATAAGGTACCTCACCGCCGGCTAACGGCGAAAGTGCGCGCGCTGGGTATCGGTGGGGAAATAGGTAGGTGGATTGAAAACTGGCTGAAGAATAGGCGGCAGAGGGTGGTAATTAAAGGGGCTAGATCGGGTTGGGCCTCGGTCACTAGTGGGGTTCCTCAGGGTTCCGTTTTCGGGCCGCAGTTGTTTATCATTTACATAAATGATATCGACGGTGGCATTGTCAGTCGGAACAAGGAGATTGTGCTCTCACTGTACAATTCCCTTGTTCGGCCGCACCTGGAGTATGCTGTGCAGTTCTGGTCGCCCACCCTCAGGAAAGATATTGAGAGGCTGGAGCGAGTGCAGGCGAGGGCCACAAAGTTAATCCCTTCCGTTAGGCATATGGGCTACAATCGACGGTTACGCGCCCTGAACTTGTTTTCGCTTGAAACTCGGAGGCTGCGCGGTCAACTGATCGAGGTTTTCAAGCTCTTACGCGTGTTCAACGATGTCGATTTTAGAAGTATGTTTAGTTTAAATGATAACCCAACTCGCAACAATGGTTGGAAGTTGGATTTGAAACGGTTTAGGACTAGTGTGTGTGGGAATTACTTTACGTATAAGATCTGTGACACATGGAACAGGTTACCTTCGGAAGTTGTGAACAGTTCCTCTGTGGATCAGTTCAAGAAAAGGGTAGACGAAATCTTGCACACTATTTAAGTGTGTAAAGACATTTAGGACCTCAGTCTGCGGAAATTTCTTTTCCTATAAAATAGTTAATATCTGGAACCAACTTCCCTCAGAGGTTGTTTCCAGTCAAAGTGTAAATGTGTTTAAAAATATGCTAGACAAAGTACTGAATACTCTCATAGTTTAAGACTAAAACATAAGAAAACTCTGCAGGAGATCGCTTGCACGGTGTCTGTGAGCAAGCTAAATATAGAGCTATTTATATATTCTCCACTTTCCTGTAAAATTTCCTTGGCTACTTTTCCAGGGTCAAGGTATTTTCTTCAACCTTTTTCCGTACCTGCCTCTGGCAGGGAGGGAGCGGAGGGTGGGGAGAGAGCCTTCTACTTTTCTATCCAGTTTTCTACTACTGCTAGGATAGTTGAAAGAAAAATAAACTTTTACAAAATTTCCCCTGGCACCCGTTACCATTGGTACCTCCTCGGTATGGGCCGCAAGGCCTTTTGAGGTACTTCTTTTCCTTGTAACTCTCTCTCTCTCTATATATATATATATATATATATATGGCTGTGCGGGTCTATCACTTTTGGGTCGGGTCCGAGTCTGGGTCATTTTTCTAATTTACTTTCGGGTCCGGGTCGGACCCGAAAGTTCACTGTCGGGTCTCTCAGTATATGACCCTGGTCTGGGTCAGGTCCATTATTAAAAATGTAATGATTATAATCTGGTATAGGATAGGTAATAAGACTGCTACCGTAGCTACATTAACATGTTTTCCGAAACATAGTAAAAGATTATATGGCTATACGGTAGAGGCCTAACCATATATATTAATTAATCCGATTTTGGAAATGTTTGAAAGTAGGTGTGTTAATTGTATTAATATTTAATAATAACTAGGTATAGTTGTACATGCATTGCTAAGGGGCAAAGTACGATGTATGATTGCTCTCTTCAGCACCCTTATTATAAATTTTAATTAATTTTGTGAAAACAAATTCTACATTTTTTTGAGTGAACTCAAATGGAAAGGCGACAGCATTTGATCATATCGGACCCGTTGTCTGTTGCAATGGATACAACTTGTGCAGATCCCAAGTCGTACTCGGTTAACACAGACTGAATAGTTTGTTTCAAAACATTTATAAAATTAATTATTTATTAATGATTTAGATTTAAAGTAACATTCTTTTACATATACTCTAATATTGTACGATATATATATATATAATATATATATATATATATATATATATATATATATATATATATATATATATTTGTGTAAAATGTAAAATAATTTTTTTTGTGAAATGTAAATAATTTTTACCTGTATGCGAGCAGTGAAGTTCCTTGACAGACAATGTTTTCACTTCAGTTTTGTTTTCAAAGTCATATTGGGCTTAAATACCTAAAAATCCTCTGTCTAAGCGGCTGCAACAATCTACTTTTAAATGAAGCATTTTTTTTTTAAGAAGTATTTTAACTTATTTTTTTCAGCTATTGCTCTATCGGGAGTCAAAGTAGCAAGATTTTTTCTGTTCATGTTTATATTCATTGCAGATAGAAATGGTTCAACCAAAATTTTAAATCTAATATCTTCGACAATGCTAAAAGGCCGCCGGTCTATTGTCACCCACGAAATAAGCCCATTTTCTAAAGTTTTCTTATGGAGTTGCGGGTGAACTCCAACTTTAATTTGTTTAAAAAAATTTTAACCCTAGTTTGGCCTACATTCATTCCCTTAGTTTGTATTTGAATTTTCGAAGTACTGCTAGTGCTAGGTAGGCTTTTATCATGATCCTCAACTTTATGATATATATCTGGGTGACACGATTTTAGGTGAGGCTTTAGGTTTGTCACATGATTGCCACTATACACTTTTCCACACTTTCAATTTGGCATGTATAGTTTTATCATTATTATTATATTTAAAATATTCATTTGCAAGGCTAGTTTTTTTGCTACCACTCCCCACCGTAAAAAGACCTTGTAAAGGCATCGCAAATTCAAATAAATAGCAAACGAAGCACTGGAGACCAACCAATGTACACAGTACACAACTCACAAACAAACAATAAAATATATTAGGATTAGGCTATTCTTCCGTCACCGTTAACTCTCCACTTCCAGTGAGTCATTTGGAGGGTGGAGTGATAATTCAATACATTTTTGTCAAATCTAAAGGCGCACACCTAAATTTTGTAAACTAAAAACCCGGCTGTGCGGGTCCTTCACTTTCGGGTCGGGTCTGAATCTGAGTCAATTTTAAAATTCACTTTCAGGTCCGGGTCCGGGTCTGGGTCTTTTTTCTAATTCACTATCGGGTCCGGCTCCGGATCCGGGTCTTATCTCACTTTCGGGTTAAACCCGGGTCTAGGTCCGGGTCTGGATCCGACCTGCCAGCCCTGATATATATATAACAGGAACCTCCCAGAGTGGACCGAAAGGTCTTTGAGGTATATATATATATATATATATATATACATACCTCAAAGACCTTTCGGTCCACTCTGGGAGGTTCCTGTTTTATATATATATATATATATATATATATATATATATATATAGTATAATGTTTCTAAAATACATAAACAACCAACAGAACTTAAAACTTTAAAATTTTCCATATTAAAGGTACCACCACATTGTGACACATAATCAGGTTCCTCGACAAGCCAAAAAATGTGAAAAACTTATTTAATTCCAATTTTTCTCGCTCTTTCTGACACCTTGCCAAAAACCTCTCGAAGAACTTTACTTCTTCTTTCCTAACTTAATTGCCTGCTTTAATTAAGTACTATTTCTAATAACTGTTATAATAATTTTTGTTCTCTGTACATGTTAATTGTCTAATTTCATCTATATAGTTCTTTTATATTCAATAATTTAGCAGCCTTCAGATTAAGTTATCTATTGAAAAAAATCTTCAGTGTTTTATGGTTTTTAAATTGAGTTGCCGATTGGGAATTTTTCGCTTGTGCATTTAACTCATTTACTTTGTAAAATCTGCCTATTTCTTGTTTTTCCCTGAAGATGTGAATATATCACGAAAGCGCTCGGACTTCGTGTTTCTTTTTCCTTTTCCCTGTGGTTGTTTGCTTATTAAGATCACGTGTTAGTCTGTGATTTTAGTGCATTATATATATATATATATATATATATATACAGGGCGTCCCAAAAAAATGTATACACACTTTAACAGCTGATAGCTCAATTGATGTTTTTCTTTCCAAGTTAAACCCATTAGAATTAATAATGGCAGTCAGACTAAGCTTTGAACAAAGGAAATTCATTCTAAAATGCTACTGGAAGTGTGTGAAAACGCAGTTGAAGTGCAAAGACAGTTTAGGAGGGAGTTTCAAACAGATCCACCAACGCGACTTACCATCACTCGAATTAGAGATAAGTTTGAAGCCGATGGAACTGTTCAGAATGTCCACAAGAAGCGTTCCGGAAGACCACGGACATCGACAAGCCCCACAAAGCAAGAAAGAGTACTGGAAACGTATCACTAAAGTCCAAAAAAATCTGTGCGGCAAGCGAGTCGTGAGGTAGGAATTTCAGAATCGTCTGTCCAACGCATTTTGAAGCTCTGTCAATGGAAAAGTTACATTCCAAGATTAGTCCATGCTATTAATGAAGATGATCCGGACCGAAGAGTGGAGTATTGCGAGTGGTACTTGGCACGATGTGGATGTGGATTGGACGAAGGGGTTTCGTAGAATACCCTCCGCGTTCACCAGACCTCACACCACTAGACTTTTTTTATGGGGATACTTAAAAGACAAAGTCTACGCTATAAAACCTGCAACAGTCGCTGAATTGAGAGCAGCCATTGAACGAGAATGCACACAAATACCAAACGAAATGTTTCGTGTTTGCGATTCCATTGCTTCGCGTTATCAGCAGTGCCTGGACCAGAACGGACGTCAGTTTGAAAACAGGCGTTGACAAAACAATTAAATAATGTCTGTAGATTGTATTACATTTTGAAAATGAAATGTATTTTAATAAACACTGCCTTTATAATTATTTAAAGTGTGTATACATTTTTTTGGGACGCCCTGTATAATATATATATATCACTATATATACTAGTAAATGGAAACAACATATATATTATGTATACAAGAAGACGACCTGACAAATAACAAAGATTTAAGCTTTCTTTATCCCTTTAACGCCGACCGTGGCCTTATGGGCAACATGATCTTGACAAACGATCCTTGCAATCTGAATATTAGAGATTAATTTGATTTAAATATGAAAAACTTCAAAATAAAATTCCATAACTCAGGTATGAAAGGGTTAATAGTTACATAATACCCAAAAGACAATCTATTAGACCTAATAGACCTATACGAAGACGTGTAAGGTCTCAAAAACCAGCACAAGGCCTTAAAAGAAATTTTTTCCACATGTGTGGAGGTTCATCGTTTCGCTTTAATATATGAATTAATACCGATACTAGACAAAATAAAATTAGAATAAATACAGTTAACTCAAACAAATTTTGTTTTGTTCTCATATTTGTATTACCATATAAATCCCGAAAATATTAATTAATTTAATTTAAATTATATTTCATTTATCTAATCTAAGGTAGCTTATATATTTCAAACCGGTAACGAAGTAACATTATAATTATCATGATAAACAAATACTCTCATTACCGGTAACTGGTAACCGGTAACGAGGTAACATTATAATTATCATGGTCAACAAATACTATCATTATTATCATAACTAATTATATATATACAGGGTGTCCCATAAGTCCGGAATCATAGGAAAAATAATTAAAAAAGGCAAAACAAAAGCTTTTATTTACAGAACGTGCTCAATATGTCCACCATTGTTTTCAATTCACAAATTCAGACGTGATACCCAGTCAGCAAGCACACGGTGAATGATGTCAGGAGTAATGGTGTTACATGCCCCAATAATGCGCTGCCGCAAATGTTCAACACTCCTAATTTTCTCTGCGTATACCAGCGCTTTCAAGTGGCCACAGAGATAAAAATCTAGTGGCGTGAGATCCGGGCTTCTAGCTGGCCATTCCACAGGCCCTCGACGTCCTATCCAATGACCAGGGAATTGTTGGTAAAGGTATTCCCTTACTTGGGTGCTGTAATGTGCAGGAGCCTCGTCACTGAACAGAATGGTGGACGGGAAATTGGCATCCCGAGCATATTGTCCGTAGCTCATTCACAAAATTCCATCCGCCGGTCGGGATCATCTTCGCTTAATTTCTGTAGGATCTGAAGTTTATATGGATGCCATTTGTGAGCCTGAAGAATGCGATGGATGCTATTTTCGACACTCCTGTCTCGGCGGACAATCGCCGAAGAGACTTATTGAGACTTCTGTTAAAATGAGCGAGGATAGCAGTCGCTGTATCATCGTCAGTGGACCTCCTCGAAGGTCCACTGCGTGGTTTATCTTCTATGGATCCTGTTTCCTTAAACTTTGCAACAAGTCTGCTAACACAACTCTGTGTTATTGGCTCGCGGTCTAGATGCAGTCTGTTAAATTCAGCAGCGGCCTCTCTTTGACTCCGATTTCCTATGAGTAGAATTATCTGGATTCGTTCTTCCTTGCTCACAGACATTATGGCCTGTAGAAAGAGAAAAAAATGAATTATGGTGTGTAGAAGTAGAAAAATATGAATTTCTCCTATAATGCCCGACTTATGGGACACCCTGTATATATATATATATATATATATATATATATATGCACACACCAGAACCACTCAATATATTTTGTCCCCCCCCTTTTTTTTTCTTTCCAAGTGTCCATGTAATTTCCAGAAATTTTGTACACAAATAGTTACATACCCTTTTTACAAGTTTTTATTTTTCCACATAGTCTCCATCCTTTCTACGGTTTTCCTCCACCTCGAAACAAGGGCCTTTTTTCTTTGCTGGTAAAAGTGCACTGGGTTCCGCTGGAGCCACCTCTTAACCTCCTCAACAACCTCATCGTCACTCTGAAACTTTCTTCCACGAATGTCATCCTTCATTGGCCCAAACAAATGGAAGTCTGAAGGTGTCACATCCGGGCTGTATGGAGGGTCGGGTAACACAGTCAAGCGCATTTTTGTGATGGCCTCTCTTGTTTGCAAACTGTTGTGTGGTCTTGCGTTATCGTGCAAAAGAAGGACGTCTTCCAGTTTTCTCTCCGGTCGAACTCGCTTTACACGTCTCTGGAGTCTCTGTATGGTAGCAATATATGCCTCTGAGTTGATGGTTTGTCCTTTCTTCATAATGTCCACCAGAATCACCCCTTTCATTTCCCAGAAGATGGTGGCCATAACCTTTCCTGCAGAGGGAAACATTTTGAACTTTTTCCTGTGTGGGGAGTCTGCGTGATGCCACTGCATGGATTGGCTCGTTCCAGTGGATGGAACGAGCGCAAACAACACTTACTGTATACTACTGTAATTATATTAAATAAATACAAAATATAAATAAAAAAAATTGCAAGTTTGTGTAATCTGGAACACACTAATGTACCATGTATAAGCCTAGCCTATCGTAACTAATGGTTATTACTCAGCCTTCGGAGAGGAAATAATTAAACTCAACCCTCTTCCGAACCCTTCGTCCTATCAAGTATGTATTTCGGTTCCCAGATCCGAAGCCTGCAATTTATAAACATTTCATAATTTATCTTTAGAATTTAGTTACAATTTACTGTACATACATACTTTTAATACATAAAACTTAAGACTAAGACTAAGACTATAATATATATTATTAATATAATATATTAATATATTATTAATATATTATTTGGTAATTCTTACCCGTATTATCGGTCTTCCATTTGTAAATCTCTCCAATCAGGTGCTGACATTCAAGTTCAAAGCCTATGCATATAAACACCAGTAAATATTTATTCATTAATCACATAGGTCGTTTTTAAAATTTATAATCATTAACATCAATAAAAGTTTACAGAAATTACCTTACATTCAACAACTTCTGTCGTCTAACGTTTGTCCATACAATCAAAACGTCAGATATCATTAAAAAGTTCACTTTATATATACTGTATACTGAAGAAAAAGTTCACTTCATAAAAGAGTCCATGAGAATGATTTTCAAAAAACCTCTCGGCCATCGCACCATGCTCAACGATTCTAAATAATCAACTACACCATACTTCATCTACCTACCTACCTACCTACCTTCCTACCTACCTACCTACCTACTCAATGACCCTAACATTACCATTTCAAATTTATTAATATAACACATATTATACACTACTACAATATATATAATGTTATAATGTTTCAGACCAACAAGACCCTAGGATCCACTCATGGCTGGTCTACCTAACTGTGTTCGTAATTGTGTATTGTGCATGTCCTCCGTGGTGGCGGAGGGGACCTACAATTTTACGTGGGTTCCGAACCAAAAAGCATTAATTTCACTACCTTAAACTATACCCAATCTATCAACATATGCGTCTAATCGATTTTTAAACATGTTTATAGACGTGCTACTAATTACTTCTACCGGCAAACTATTCCACTATTTACTATTCTATGCGTAAAAAGTTTTTGGCAACTGCTGTCTCGAACCTTCTACTTGTCAACTTACACCCGTTATTTCTAGTCCTATTATATTGAGATATTTCGAAAAAGCTATCTCTATCTACGTTATCGAACCCATTCATAATTTTGAAAACCTGGATTAGATCACCCTTAGCCTCCTAGTCTCGAGTGTAGTCAATTTTAACTCCTTAAGCCTATCCTCGTACGACTTTGACCTAAGCGACGGAATCATCTTAGTTGCTCGTCTTTGAACTCTTTCGATTTTGTCTATATCTTTGCGCATATGCCGATTCCAAAATTGGATGGCGTACTCCAAATGGAGTCTAACTAATGATTTATAAAGAGGAACTATAATATCGCGCGATTTGTACTCAAAATTCCAAGCTATAAAACCTAACACTTTGTTCGCTTTATTGACCGCTGCTATACTTTGTTTCGCTACTTTTAAGTCACCAGTGACGAAAACTCCTAAATCTTTTTCCTGCTCTACGCTTGTTAACTCTTTCCCTGACATACTATACGCAAAATTACCGTTACACGAACCTATATGTAAAATTTTGCACTTATCGACGTTAAAACTCATTTGCCATGTGACTGACCAATCAACGATTTTATTCAGATCTTCCTGGATTTTACCTCTATCTTCGTCATTAATCGCCCTACCACCCAACTTCGTGTCATCCGCAAACTTTGAAACTGTACTGAATAGGCCGACATCTAAATCGTTAACATATACAAGAAAAAGTAAGGGGCCCAATACAGAACCCTGAGGAACGCCACTCGCTACATTAGCCCAACACGACTGCGCTCCATCAACGACCACCCTCTGTTTCCTACCTCGCAACCACTCTTCTATCCAATTTATTACTAAACCCTTGATTCCATAAGCCTTAGTTTTTTCAATGAGTCTTTTGTGCGGTGCGGTGTCAAACGCTTTTTCAAAATCTAAATACACTAGTAAACGTCAACCACGCTTTGAAAAAAATCTAAAAGATTAGTTAAGCAAGATTTGTTTCGACTAAAACCGTGCTACGTATTTTTAACTAAGTTATACAATTCTAAGTGTTCGACTATTCGATCCCTAATCATTGATTAAAGTAGCTTACTTACAACAGACGCTAAACTGATTGGCCTATAATTTCCCGCCGCGCCTTTATCGCCTTTCTTAATGATAGGTTTTACGTTTGCTAATTTGAAATTATCTGCTACGCACCCCTCAGAAATAGACGCATTAAAAATCTTTGTTAGCGGCAAAACAATGCTATCTTTTAATTCTTTTAGTTGTAAGGGATATATGGAATCCGGCCCCGGTGATTTACGCGTTTTCATTTTATGAATATAGCGCATGACCTCCCCTTCACTAACCACAATATTATCCAAAATATTACCAGTATCAAAAGGTATTATGTCTATGACCGTAGGGATATTCGTTACATCTTCTATAGTAAAAACTGACGTAAAAATTTCGTTTAGCAAGGTAGCCATTTCCTTGTTTTCAGAAACTAGATCTTCGTTAACATTTTTCAACGGTCCCAAGACACTTTTTACTGGATTTCTCTTGTTGACGTATTGAAAGAATCGCTTGGGGTTTTCTTTACCGTCACGAGCTATGGATATTTCAAATTCGCGCTTGGGCTTTTTTATTACAATTTTCGCTTTACGCCTTAGAGATATGTAGTTGTTTCGTAAGCACAAATTGTCTTTATTGCACTTATGTAGCCTATAAGCCCTGTCTCAACTCTTTATAATGTCCCCTATTCTAGAAGTAAACCACAAGGGCTTGTCGTTTACTTTCGCACGCTTAATTTTGTACGGTACATATTCCTCATTTGTAGTCCTAAATACTGTTTCAAACGATTCCCTCATTAGTTTTGCGTTGGAGTTCCCCATTACGTTTTCCCAATTGACGTGTGACAATTTTCGAAATTTACAAAAGTCTGCGTGCTGGAAGTTAGGAATTTTAGTCGAGTTAGCTGGTTTCGAGTGACTTACTGAGAGGACAAACTCTACCATATTGTGATCGCTATTGCTTAACGGTTCTATTACTTGAAGATCAGTATTAGCCTATCATCCGTAGTTATTACTAAATCTAAAATACTGTCCAACCTCGTAGGTTCCCCAACCTTTTGAATAAGAAAGCTATCCTCGAGAAAATTAACTAAACGATTACCTTCCGCGTCTCCCTGCATTGTATCGTAATTCACGTTGGCGCAATTAAAGTCACCCATAACTAAAGCCTGCTCACTACCTATTATTCTCTTTAGTTCACGATATAACGCTTCGTCCGTATCAGCTGTTTGATTAGGGGGCCTATATATAACCGCAACAACAAGTTTGAAATCGTTCAATTTAAGTTCTGCTATAGTCGAATCTATCGGTTCTGGAATTGTGTGCTTTACTTCTATAACGTTCGCAATATTATCTTTGATATACAACATAACACCGCCTCCTCGCCTACCTATTCTGTTTTTAACAAAAAGTCTATAACCTCTAATTTGATACTCCCCTACAAAGTCACGTGTTTCAGTGCTAAGCCACGATTCATTTATCGCAATTAAATCATAGTCTTTACAAGCAATTAAAGAAAAAAATTCGTTTATTTTATTTCGTAGGCTACGAGCATTTAAGGATAGAACCTTCAAATTGTTTGTAATTGCGACACCTTCGCGAGCGCAGGGGAAATTTGTGGAAATTACGCTGGGACCGTTCGAGTTACGGCAGCCTGAAAAGAAGAGACAGTATTATGAAATAGTCTTCCTAAACGCGCAGCTCCAACGTCATTAAGATGAAGTCCATCTCCGAGGAACAAGTCCCTCCTGCCGTAGAAACTGTTCCAAAAATTCGCAAAATGCACTCCTTCCTGTTGGCAAAGAGACTTTAGGTTATTGTTATATAGGTCGCCTTGCTGTAGAAATCGTACGTTGGATAATTCGAGGAAGTATACCTGTTAAAACAATCTTATTAGTTTTTTCCTTTAGTCGCTCTAGTAAGTCCCTGTACCTAGCCAGCAGTTCTTCCGATCTAGAATTTAAAACGTTATTAGTACCGACATGAATAACATACGTTGTGTCCTCGAGGTACCGTCTGTAAAATGGTCAACACTATTAGTTATATCCTCCACCCTTGCACCAGGGTAGCAGTAACGGCGCCTAGGACGAGGGTTTCTCCCACAGAATTCCTCGAGCTGCCCTCGAACAATGGAATCGCCAACGAGTCGTATTTCCGGTTCATCAGCATCTTCGAAACCTAAAACAGAAAACTTGTTTGTTATTACTGGTAGACAAGTCTTAGGTTTTCTCAATGGGGCTCCATTACGCACTCGAACGAAGGGTTGGGAACTAGGGGAAGAGAGAGGGCTATTAGTACTATTTATATTATTAGTAGAAACTGAGGCAGGAGGGGTCGTAACTGGAGTCTCAAGGGATTCTAATTTTGCCGTCAGGAGCATCACGCTTTCTTCAAGCCTCACTCTGGCCTCCCTCTCACGTTCTAACTCGTTCCTCAGGACTTCCATGCTTGAGCACCACCTGCAAACTAACTGTTCATTATTATTAGCCATTGTAAACGCGTAAGCGGCAAATTTCCCTTCACAGCGACTGCAAGTACTTGACGGGGTGCCATGCTCTTAATTAGTTAAAAAAAACAAAAAAAACGAGCGTTTGGAAATTAATAAATTACAACGTAGGTCTACCGCGTGCTTATTGTGCCGTCACCTGCGCAAACCCGCAAAAATGTTCTTGAAACGCAGAAACAGGTTCTTGTAACACAAATTTATACTAAATGAATATATAATTAAGCTACCGACGAAAGATCTGTAAAAGAAAAAGTATTAATAAACTTATCTGTCCGCTATTCGACCGACTTTTTCTTTCCGTTTTTCCTTTTTCCCACGGTGGGTGACCACACTCTACTTGATCCCCGAAGGAAGGAAAATGAACCTTATGAAACCTCGTTTCTGATAGATTTGAAAAACAAAAAAGGCAAACCAAGGGAATTTCAAATGAAACCCTTAGTAATAAACAAACAAGGCAAGCCACGTGCACTAGCCTTGGTTTAATCAAATAATATAGTAATGAATAAAGTCAATAAATGAAATATATTCGTTAATGAATGATTAGTAACACGAAGTAATTTAGTTAAGAATGCACCAAACACTATTTTTTTTAAAGACACTTCAACGAAAACCACTTATTCAATTGGTAACACTGGACACTCGATAAAACACGTCTGTTCACAAGGAAAGACTGATCACAATGAATATATATATATATATATATATATATATATATGGGATGAATTTCACAATTAAACACGTGAAACGAACGAATGCTGGAAACTCACAAGGAAAAAGAAAGAGAAAAACGATTCCAAAGCCTTTCGTGTATTGTGTATTCAGAGCTACACCTCATTTCCTGACGAGGTGTAGCTCTGAATACACGAAAGGCCTTGGAATCGTTTTTCTTTTTCCTTATGGGCTTGCAGCATATATATATATATATATATATATATATATATATATATATATATATATATATATATATATCACACACACACACATATATATACCCACACACCTTGTTTAGGTTCCGTGCGTCGGTCTCTCTTCACACGAAGGTCAAGCTGGTGGCCCCGCTTCTAGTCCTTCCTGGCTTGGTGAAGGAGCGAGTTGCTCTCTTGCGCTCTCCATCGTACATAACCAGGTACATCTGGTACCGTCCTGAGCCAAGCATCTAGTCTTCTCTTGAAGACTTCAACTTTGACACCTGTAATGTTTCTGAGGTCCTTTGGAAGCTGGTTGAAAATTCTTGGCCCCCTGACAATCAAGCTATTTTCCTTAAGTTGAGGAGGTCCCTTATCGGGCCTTTAATTTGGGAACACTACACATTCTGCCTTTCCTATTTCCAGCGTTGTCTGGATGGTAATTGGGTTTTGTTTGAGGTTTGGTACCAGTTTTTCGATAATTTTCCAGATGTAGATTATCGTATACCTCTCTCTTCTTCTTTCCAGGGAGTACAGACTTAGTTTACGTAGTCTTTCCCAGTAGTTGAGTTCTTTGCAGCCATCATTCTTGGCTGTGAAATGTGTCTGCGTTTCTTCGAGTTTATTAATTCTTCCTTTTTATATGGGGACGTCAGAACTGAGCAGTATTCAAGTTTTGGTATGATCAGTCTTCTCAGCAGGGGAATCATTACTGTCTTGTCCCTCCTTTTGAACGTTCTTAGTACCTGTCCCGGGACTCTTTTTGCTTTGTTTATTGCTATCTGATTTTGAGTCTCGAATTTGGCATCATCGGTCATTATTACCCCGAAGTCGACGCTTTCGTGCTTCTCTGAATTTCTTGCCTATCTGGAGCCATAATAGGCAGTCTTTTTAAGTTCCTCATTTCTACCAAATGTCAAGAGCTGAAATTTCACGGTGTTAAATGTCATATTGCTGTCTTCTGACCATCTGTATATTTTGTTTGTGTCTCTCTGCAAGGCCTCTACTTCGTTTGCATCGCTGATTTTCGGTGATTTTTTTCACACACATATTATATATATATATATATATATATATATATATATATATATATATATATAGGGTGAGTCAAAAGTCTCCATACATAGGCAAAATGGTCACTTTATTATGCAATCACTTGTAAGTCACAAAATATGCTCTATATGGGCACCATTACACTGAATGCACATATGGATGCGTTCCTCCGAGTCATGGCAAACGCGCGTTAACACGTCTGGTGTTGTGCGTGCACACGCATCACGAATGCGTTCCTTTAGGTGGTCCGTGTTTTGTATTTTCACCAGGTACACCATGGCCTTCAAGTGCCCCCGCAAGTAAATCAAGGGGGGTGAGGTCTGGGGACCTCGAAGGCCACTCCACGGGGCCAAATCCACCAATCCAGTGACCCGGAAACTGCTGATCCAACCACTGGCGCACGCAGATACCGTAATGGGGTGGCGCCCCGTCTTGCTGAAAGTACGCTGGAAATCCCCCGTCCTCGTTCAGCAGGGACGGCATGAGTGTCTTGAATGTTTAGATACATTTCGGCATTCAGATTGGTGTCAATGAAAAAAGGGCCAACAATTGTGTTGCCCCATATCCCGCACCACACCATCACTTTTCCAACGCCTTGCGTCTTTGAAGGACTCATCCAGTGCGGGTTGTCATCACTCCAATAACGTACGTTTTGACGATTAACTTCTCCATGAACATAAAAGTTGGCTTCATCTGAAAACAGGGTGCCAGCCGAGAACTCCGTGTCTTCGTCCACTTTGGTTCTTGTCCATTCACAGAATTCCAGCCGCCTATCCGGGTCGTCTTCGCTAAGATACTGCAACATTTGCATTTTGTATGGATGCCATCTGAGCTCTTTCATAATGCGGACGATACTCCTTTGGCTGACACCGCATTCTGCAGACATCCGTCGCGTGCTTTTCTGGGGACTCTTTGCGAACGCTGGAAGCACCTTGGTCGCTGTGCCTTCATCGGTGGCTGTTCGTGGACGGCCACTTCTCGGTTGGTTTGCAACACTTCCAGTCTTGAACTTCTCAATGAGTTTGGCAAAGGTGTCGTGTGTGATGTGCGTGCCGGGGGCATGTCTCCTGTTAAAATCCTCGGCAACGTTGCGACAGTTTCCTGATCCTGCCAGAAGAATGATTTCTATACGCTCTTCTTGGGACAAAGGCATCTCAGCACATCACCTGCAAAAAAAATTAAAAATATCATTTATTTATCATGACCCTTTTGCCTCTGTATGGAGACTTTTGACTCACCCTGTGTATATATGTATATATATATACACACACACACACACACACATATATATATATATATATATATATAAACACTAGGGACACTCAATATATTTTGCCCTATCCTTTTTTCTTAGCTAAATAATAGGCCATTGGGCTGAAATGTCTTTTGGGCAGGAAGTTTGAACTTTCTGCGATTCACATAATCGGATATTTCCAGTTTGAACCTCACCCTCCTTGTATGAAATCGCGTTTAAACGCCTTTGTATAAAACCGATAGTTAACGCAATTTCGAAAATGGCGTCTGACAGTGGTGTGCATCGTAAACAGGGAGCTGTTCTCGAGTTCTTAACCGCAGAGAAGGAAACAGTTGGAAATATTCACGAACGTCTACAAAACTTTACGGAGATGCTGTTGTTGATCGAAGCACAGTTGGAGAGAGGGAGAGCCAGCCTCGATGATGAGCCACGCAGCGGTCGCCCGGCATTAGCTGTGACATCTCTCTACACTGTGCAACGTGCTAAGAGCATCATTCGATCAAATCGGCGCATCACATACAAGGAGCTATCACTGGAGCTAGGAATTAGTGAAGGAAGTGTGAATACGATAATTCAGCAACTGGATATTCAAAAGTGTGTTCATGGTTTGTTCCTCGCGAATTGACTGAAGATCACAAAGCCCAAAGAAAAGAAATTGCTTCTGAGTCGTTGGTTCGATACAAGTCAGAAGGGGATAACTTCCTTTCACGAATTGTGACTGGGATGAGACTTGGGTACACCACTTTGAACCTGAAACAAAACGCCAATCCATGGATTGGCATCACGCAGGCTCCCCACAAAAGAAAAAGTTCAAAATGGCTCCCTCTGCAGGAAAGGTTATGGCCACCATCTTCTGGGAAATGTAAGTAGTATTAGCGCAAAAGGAGAGAGTGCAATGCAATTGCAAATGTTGATCAGTATTGCAAAGGAAATGTTGCATAAGGTTATGCAACAAAGGGGAGGGGAGTGTTGCAAGATGTTACGCAACAAATGGGGAGGGGGATGTTGCAAGATAAACAAGGGGTTATGCAACATGGGGGCGGAGTTATCCCCCAAGAGAGAGAGAGAGGAAGAGAAGTATTCGCTTAGCATGAGCCATGCGCATATTAGGACTTCAGCCCAGCGGCCGCTATCTTATAAGTTCCTAATCAGCCAGTTGGCTTATCTGGCTGAGCTGCGAGATTGCGCTATTTATTTAATTAAAGCAAATATTCAGGTTTAATCTGTCAGTTGGGTTAACCAGCCAGTTGACTTAGAAGGCGTAAATGGCTTGTTCAGGTGTACATTATTAGGGCTGAGTTGCCAGATTGAGGTATTTATTTAATTAAAGCATATATTCTGGCTTAACCAGCCCGTTGACGTAGAATACCTGGAACACAGATGTGTATATATATATATTTCCTTTTTAACTGCCAGATTGTGCTATCCAGATATTTTTGACAGTTGGCTTAGAAATCCGGCAGCCGTTTTAGAAGGCAGCCATTTGATATAATTAAATGTCGTGTACAACCAAAATAATTAAATAAAACATTACATCATTCTGTTTATTTAGACGAATTAATGGATTCAATTTCACGAAATATATAGAAAATAAATATACAATCAAACAAGGGAACATATATGATAAAAAATAATAATAGGATAAGAAATACGAACGAGGAATATATAATCAAAATAGAAAATAAATAAAAACAAATAATGGAATATATATGATCAAAAAATAAAAATAATAGCATAAGAAATATGAACGAGGAATATATATATATAATAAAAAATATACAAAACGATAATATAACCTTCAATATTTTGGCACAGGAAATAAATAAATATATATATATATATATATATATATATATATATACACAGTTATATTAAATAATTAAATATATTAAAAATAATAAAATAAAAAATAATATACAAAATGAAGGAGTATAATCAGCAGCATATTAGTACAGGAAAAAAATGGGTGTCCCAGAATTAACTATCTATTTCAATGAAATCAGACAAATTTTTAAAAACACACTTTTATTTATGTTTATCATGTTTAATATGTGTTAAAAATGTATAAATTTCTAAATTTTTTTCATAATTTTATTTTCATAATTTTTTCATTATCTGGTCCAATGAAAGACCGTCTGAAGTCATAGAATGGCAAAGAGACTCTCCAAAAGTTAACGTGTGGCTTGGAATGACCAAATCCAAAATTTATGGCCCATTCTTCTTTGCGGAAGCAACTGTAACAGGTACCGTCTACCTTGATATGCTTCAGCAGTTTCTCGAACCACAGCTTCTTGATGATGGCATTCTTGATAATGTTGTGTTTCAACAAGATGGAGCACCATAAATTTTGGATTTGGTTATTCCAAGCCACACGTTAACTTTTGGAGAGTCTCTTTGCCATGCTATGATTTCAGACGGTCTTTCATTGGACCAGATAATGAAAAAATTATGAAAATAAAATTATGAAAAAAATTTAGAAATTTATACATCTTTAACACATATTAAACATGATAAACATAAATAAAAGTGTGTTTTTAAAAAATTTGTACGATTTCATTGAAATAGATAGTTAATTCTGGGACACCCTGTATATACACGATAAAATTAAATAATTAAATATACTGAAAATAAATATACATCAAAATCCTTTATGTTCTACGGCGCAAAACACTAAACTCACACGTGATCGAGCCTACAGTCACATCATTATTGCTTTGCACTGCATGGTAAATATGTCCAAGCATTACTTCACCGCTCAAGGTGTGCGGGCGTCTATACTCGATATAAATGGCCTTCATATCGTTCAATACTATTTTTGTGTCCTCTTTACATTCGGTTGGCAAGTTATCTTTAAACACGGCTAGAATACAATCAAAAGCACGCAAAAAGAGGTCATCGTTAGCCACAACATCATTATTAAATACAAGTTTATAAACACTCCTTTCCAATCGAGGGTTTTTTACTTACCGTCCCGTGCGTAACGACAGCTACTCATTATATAGAGATACAGCTCTTCACGGTGATCAGTGTAGGCGAGCTCTGCCCTGTACCGCTCAAGTGCTTTGTACCAAAGTTCGAGATATTTCGGTGAGTCTAAACCTTTTAAATATGCATCCAGCTCTAGATAATTCTCGCCTTGTTCATTCCTACATTCGATAAATCAGTCGAGCAGAGCGGTGTATGCGTATTCAAGAACCGTGTCAAAATAAATCATATCCGTAACACGAGCGTATAATATAGGCTTCAGCTTGCGGAATCAGACGATTTCAAACATTCTGTCGAGAATGAAACGGTTTCGCGTAGGGACAAGAACGTTATTATCAGATGCATTCTTCCACATCAGGCGTATATCAATGCATGGCTGATCGTTATTTATACAAAACGTACAAACAACGGCATATGAGGGGACATCACTAATCTATTCTCTCCTTGTACCTACACCTGCAGGTATTTTAAAACGGTCCTCTCCCCACTTCTCAACTATCACGAAGACTCTATTCATCTCAACACTTAAATAAATAACATTACGTTTTCTTGCCTTCCAAGAAGTCGTTTTAAGTACATTCTTAATAGCACCGGTTTCGCGCCGGTTTTAATGTTTTATCACTCACCAGACGTTCATTTCCACAAACTAAACATCTTCACAATCCGGTGCACTATTTAAGAGAAACATATGCCTATATTTATCCTTTTTGTTTAAAAATCGATACTCGCCTCTAAAGTCTGTTAAAAATTCAAACAGGTCATTAGCCACAACCTCACTACAAACCTCGTCATGATATATATTAATATAGTGGTAAAAATACATAAGATTCTCCATGATTACAAGATTTACATTCTCAAACGTGGGGTACTAGTAGTCGGTATGAGGTAACATGACATAATATCGCTTGTCACACTACTAATCAGCAAGACTCACTACCCATAACCGTTGCTTATCTTCTGAACGTGTTGTTTCTTCTACTTCGCGGTATATGTGAGCTTTTATAAAGGTTAGGTCTACAACATACTTCAATACATCGTTTGTACTACGAAATTCTACAATGCCCTCGCCAGAATAGCCGTAGAGTATTTGAACATCTTGGTCCTTCGCACGGTTCAATGTAGCCCTAACAGTATCAAAGGAGGGTGGAATAAGGAGTTTTTCAGTATCCACCACATCTTGGCACTTGGCTGAATACCACTTCATAAACGTTGAACACGCAATATTAAAGGTAGCAATTACTATTTTTCGTCTACGCGGGAGAATACACGTCTGAGATCCGCGGCTTGCAGCGAACAAATGAACAAGCAGGGATAGAGATATGCTCAGGTAGTGGCAGAAGTCATGTGACCGATCTTTTAGTGGGCGGAGCTTAGCTTTTTTCCTGTACACACACACACACACACACACACACACACACACGCACGCAAAGGAGAAAATGAAACCTTAATTGAAGCAAATATACATGATAAATAAACATATCGTTAACAATACACATATATATAAATCCAATCAAGGATTAAGGTAGCCAAAGGGTACGGTATCATAGGTACCAGGCACCTGGTAACGTTTCCTATAGGTGTTACGGCATACCTTCGTGCCCCTAAGTTCCTTCACACACCAGTTCTGCGCCCGAAAATTGTGCGTCCCCACAGTCAGTTGAGGTGGCTGGTCACCCTCATCTTCCAAGCACACTAGATCCTTCAACGAGTCAAAGTTAACGACTCGACGGTTCGCATGGTTAAGCGTGATACCCTTAGCCTTCACGATATATTTCATATCCTCTCCCACCCTCACCCGTACCCCATAGGTTTCTGGCCCTGTTGATACAAATGAGTCTGCGTATGCACCATCACCATACTCATCCTTGATCTCGTCAGTTAGCTCTCCCAGGAATTCCCCAATAACAGGCATGTATTCACTCTCCCTCGCTGTGAATATCACGCTATCTGTGTCAGCATAGAGCACCCTCAGTCCAAGAGAGTGCAGTAGTCCCCAAAGTTTGATGTGGGCGTAAGCCGTTGTGAAGCTGGCTACAGGTATGTTTGTAACCCGTGAGGTATCTGTGGCAAGTTCGGTGATGTTGTACTTTATTACGTAAGTATTACGTACATTCACGATCTCCATAACCTCTTTATCGGGAGCGTTGGCATAATCCCCGACTTCAATATAACTTTGTGCCAAATGAACGTTCCCTTTGCCGGTATTCTATTCAAATTTCCACAAAGACTGTTTAGACACAACTTTGCACTAAAGCGCTTGCCAGGATTCTTAACAATTTGGGGTCGATCAAACTGCATACCTTCATGGGCAGGGTAACTCTAAATATAAGCCGTTTTTTCATCTTCGGTATCAAACCCTTGCGGATACCCTGATGCTTCTACCTTATCCTACAAAAAAGCGTTTATATATGGTGTGAAAAGGTATGGCAGCTTCTGAAACCCCCACACCTCATGTAGCTTCAATATTCTGTACCCATGGCGAACGGCTAGGTCCAGCTCAGGGCTTGTATATACACCTCTGATCTTACGCTGTTTGGTTGTATGGTTACAATCACCGTTGTTCTCTTCTGCGCATTTCACGCACAGGGGAAACATGAGCTTGTGATCTGTAACGATCGGTAAGATCGGCATCCATAAATCGCGAGGGGGCAGCACGTCTACGAAAGAGAGTCCAGAGTAGCACTCACTCAAGTTAGCTGAAAACTCCTCGATGGTTGGTATGGTGGGACCCACCAGTTTTTCAGGCGCACCTACGGGGTACGGATTGTTCTTCATCACATGGGGGGTATAAAGAGCAGAAGTCGTAGTAGTGGAATTTCACTCCCTCCGTAGGCGGAAAGAATAGCTTGAATGGGTTTGTACGCCCTCCAAACAAGCTGTCACCGCATCTGAGGAGGTCCAACACTATTGAACGTTTGATAACCCTTATTTCTTCACGGTACTGGTCATCTGTTTCCATTCGTGCATCATACATGCTCCCACACGATCTTGTGAGTGAAATGGGAGCCTATAAGTTCATCGCGGTTACGGGTCAATGCGAGGCTGTCGGCGGGGGATCTTCCATGGAGGTCCCCTGTGACGGCAACCTCAGTGCGCGGGCATCCATGCCACCAGCAGCCGTTAAAGGAATACACAGTCTTATCACCAGTGGTTGGATCCTCACTTAGACCATCAACCCAAAAAACACGACCACTGACCTTAACGGGTACGTCACCCATGTTGCAGGCATGTTTTATGTATACCCCGGTCTGCTGCTGTAGGTGTATGAGCCAGTAAATAGCCTTGTGCCCATAACTGCGGGGATTGTTTCTGTGAATGACTGCTAAGGTGTCTTTAGGCATGAAGTTATTCTTCAACACTGTAAAACATAATGAGGCGATAGTGGTCGCAACTTGCAGCGGATCGCATCCTTCTAAAGGCCTGGAAACATACCCAAAGCACCCGCACATCATTCTCGCAATAATGTTCACATTCATCAGCTATATTGTATGGACTATGGTCTAGTTCATTAAAACTGTTGTAGTAGCTGTCAAAATCTTCACGCTCACTATCACTCATGTTGGTGTAGTTAAAGTAAAGTTTGGGTGGAGGTAGTCCTACGTAATTTAAAGTTTCGTTAGTGAGGAATGTGTAAGGGAAATACCGTTTTGAAACTTCAGCGGCCATCCCCATGACCTTGGGTAGTTTTGCTAATTTACAAGGTGTTTAATATCAATTGCTACACTAGCAGTTCTATAGGTAAGGCCTCTTTAGCTGAAACAATTCAACGTACCATAAACAGATATATAAACGTTCTCGGGTTATTGGCGTCGTCGTACAACCGTTCACACCACCGCACGATTGGCACAACACCTAACGAAGATTTAGAAAGGGGTACGCGCCTAGAGATGAGAAGAGATGGAGCACCGCCACCACACTCTACACATTTCAAAATCAATGATTATGTAAGGCTATCACGTTCGGGAAAAAATTCCCGAAGGGATTTGAGCAAGGATGGACACGTGAGATTTTTAAAGTTGGTGCTATGAGACCTAAAGGCGAGATAGTGATGTATTACGTTGAGTATTTGAATGGGGAAGAGATCGCAAGAGGCTTTTATCGCGAGGAGTTGCAGAAAGTTACATTTAATTTAGGAAAAAGTGTTTAAAATTGAAAATTTTTTAGGTAGCATAGCAAAGGTTCAGGAAACAGAAAAATGTACTTGGTGAAATGGCTGGGTTACCCAGAAAGGTTCAACATCTATATAAAGGCTGCTGCAATAATGAAGCTTAATTAGTAATCAACATGGCTCCTAGCCACTTCTATATCACAATCCCGTCCTCTTGTTCTCTCTCTGTAAATCCTAACAACACCCTGGCCAACTGTGTGACAGAACTCCACGTACCCATTGAATTGGAGCGTGATTTGTATGAGGTGGGTTTATGTAAGCTCCAGTTAGCAACCAAATTTTTAACTCTTGAAAATAAGCAAATCATATTTCTGATCCCTAGAAGAATCGATGAATGTGAAAAATTAGACATAACCTTAGACAATACTATGCGATCAGTCCTGTTCGGTGAGGTAGAGTACTATAGTACAAATGTAACGCTAGGATTCGGACATTATGACACAGCCATGGATATTGTGACGGGGTTAAACAAGAGTCTTGAAAAGTCGTACCTGACAAACGATTTACTTTTTGAAGTCGTAAACATAGACACACCTGCATGCACATTGAAGTTAAAATCAATGTTTAGTAGAAATATTAAAGATAAACAGCTGTTCACAATTGTGGCTGAGGGCCGATATAGCGCAGCTCTCCAAAGAGATACCTTTCATGAGGCACAGCATGACTTGTACTATATTTACAGCAATATCGTAGGGCACCAATTTGTTCGGGACACCCAGGCGCGCCTGCTGCGCATTGCACACATCCCCAACCATAGAGGGAAAAGTTTGAGCATTACATATGACAAGCCCCTTTATGTGAATGTGGCGACTAATCTATTAACCAACATCTCGATATATATCAGAACAATTGAGGGAAAAAATTTCCCATTCGGTGATGGGATCTTAACAGTGAAACTACACTTTTGTCGTTTATAATGACTCGAAGACCGTTCACATTCTACCGAGGGTGAGATACCAGCGTGGGAGCGGACTTGGATCCATTTTTTCATCCATACTACGCACCGCTATCCCACTGTTGAAGAGGGGTGCCAGGTACCTAGGGCGGAAGGCGTTACAAACAGGTTTTAACGCGGCAGAAGACATAATGGGTGGAACTAAACCTAAAGAAGCTCTAAAAAAACATTTAAAACGTACACGGGAGGAAATCATCAAAGATGCAAAGAGAAAAATGCGTGGTGGCGAAAGAGGAGATCTGCCAGGACGAAGGGGTTACTATCACGTGGCGCTAATGTAAAAGGAAATCAAAAAAGAAGTGCTCTAAGCGTATGAAACCTATGGCTGATCATTTCTTAACTGATATAAGCTGAGTACACTACTCTCACGAATCATAGGCTGATTACTAGTTCTCGAGAGAGGTGGTACTATTTCTGACTCGTCATGACGTGTTTCATCCATCCGTGTAGTTCACAATGCTGTAAATCGGAACCGTCCCTCTTTGATATGCCCCCCACTCAGGTCTCTATTGAGCATAGCGACTTTATTACAATTAACCCATTAAACACAATTAGTTCGCCGAGTGCCCCTATAGAATTCGTGATACCCAGCTCAGGCCCTTACTTTTTTGACCTGAGTTGCATGCATATGTACGCTAAACTGCATAGCCCATTCAGATGGAAGGGATTGTGATGACAGTTACTCAGCGTACTCTGAAACCAACATTTTAAACTCCATATTCAGCCAGTGTGAGGTGTATTTAAATCAGGTTAACATCTCGGCAGGAACGAGCCCATCTGGAAAATGTCCTCAACTTTTCAAAAGAAGCGAAGGACACCTTTTTAACCGCCGAGGGTATTATCAGACTAAAGATGAACGTGGTATAAAGGATAAATTTAAAAATTCTAAAGAAAAAGATATACGAGTGTTTTAGTCGTCTTCATACAGACTTCACTTTCCAGAAGAAACTGCTTATGAATGGCATCGATCGGAAACTAAAGCTCAACCGCACGAGTCCTGAGATCTGCATAAATCTGGGGTCTGATCAAGAAGAGGGCGCAAAACCCTTTGTGATTCACATAATGGAAACGTATTTACGTGTACGCCGAGTAAAATTAAGTTCACCAAAACAAATAGAAATTGAGAAAAACTTAATACACGCCACAGTAAAATACCCATTAACAGAGTACAGATCGAATTATACACGGTGCCCGCCGGGCTGGCCTCGAAGCGACTAGAAAACGTGGCCCTTGAAGTTCTACCTAAAAGGTTATTAATTGGAATGCAAGACTACGCCTCGACGAATTATAAATATAAAAAGAGTGCCTTTAAATTCGAGAATTTCGACCTTAAAAACATAACTCTACACGTAAATGGCGTTGCATTAGGAGGGACTATGATTGCTGATTACTCATCAGACGCTGTGTTCCCGCTCTGTGCGAGAGCTTATAGTAGTCTGGCTCATAATGCAGGTACCTGTGACGAACTTGGGTTGGCGTAACGCAGAAAGAATTTGTCGAAGAATTTAACATTTATTCATTTGACATTACCCCCTGACTTGTCTGCTAGTATAAATACGCACTTAAGTCCACAACAGAGTAGGAATATCTCAGTCAGGATGGAATGTGCCAACCCTATAGACGCACCTGTTAGTGTACTCGTGTACCTCGATTCACAGGCCCTGATAGAAGTTGACCGTTTCAGGAACGTGGTCACTGACTTTTAAAATGGACGCGAATACACTCCAGAGAGTAATGAAACGTGACCGAATCACACGCTCAATATTTATCGGCATGTTTGCAAAGAATGAAATATTGAAATTGCCAACTACGAGAAACTGGTACGGGATTACCGTGAACACCGACATTGTTGGGGGTGAGGGGATTCATTGCTTTGCGATCTATTTTAAAATTAGGGAAAGAATGTACTATTTTGATTCACTCGGCTCTCATCCCTGGAATGACCCTGTGGTTGTACAATTTATCGAGCAGATACATGTACCTGAGATTGTATGGAATCCATACCGTTTCCAAGGATATTTTTGTAACACGTGCGGCATATACAGCCTTTCATTTCTCCTGCAAATGTCACATGGGAAGGGATTTATAAATTTTTTTAAATTATTCGATTTGTGCGACACTGAAATGAATGACAAAACGGTATGCAGACAAATAAAAAAAGGTTCCCATATGTTAGCACTCGTTGTATTGTGTATAGGTGTGTATCTATATTGTGTAAAGGCGTATTTGCAAAATGTCGCCATTAAGATTTAATTAATGGACACTGGTTCCGCTTTGTACATGTTTTCTACCATTTAATAAATTAAATGAAAATACATTATGTTTTGTTCTTAACCCCAAAAAATACTTACATTATTTCCTCGATGATCTGGCATTCGTTGGACCAGTTGTGAGCCAATACCTTAACCTCTGTATTCAGGTCGCTGGGTTGGATGTGCGGTAAAGCATCCATATCATTTATTCCCCTTTCATCAAAACGAAAAGTAACTATAACGCGTTCAAGTTCCGTTTCGCTCCTTTAATGAGAATTTAACATGATTGGTTCATACTGAATTAAATAAAGTTAAGTAAAATTAAAGTTTAATTATGCCGAGGTATGCTACCCTAGGTTAGGTTATATTAAAAGATGAATGGCAAAACGCTCGATAATGGAATCACCGTTAAACCGTAGGTCTAGGCTGGGGTGAAAAGATTGACATTCTGGGCTACGTTAGGCTAGGTTATATTATTCCCGGATAGGCTACGCTAGGTTAGGCTAAATTATGACCGGTTACGTTAATTTAGGTTATATTATATCCGGTTAGGTTATGCTAGGTTAGGTTATATCACACCCGTAACGATCTCGGTTGTTAACACACACAATTAATATATATATATATATATATATATATATATATATATTATATATATATGGGGATGGAGTTACAATAAGAGAAAACGCTTGAGTGATGGATTCCCCGTTAAACCGTAGGTCTAGGGTGGGGTGAAAAATTTGACCTTCTGTGCTAGGTTAGGTTAGGCTATACTCGGATAGGTTACGCTAGGTTAGGTTATATTATGTCCAGATAGGTTAGGTTAGGTTATATTATAATCAGTTAGGTAATGCTAGGTTAGGTTATATCACACCCGTAAGGGCTATACTAGGTTAGGTTATATTACGACCGGTTAGGCTAGGCTATGCTAGGTTAGGTTAGGCTAGGTTAGACTATGCTAGGTTAGGTTATATTACGCCGTTCAGGCTATGCTAGGCAGTGGCGGTCCTAGCTTACATGACGCCCTGGGCGAACCTCACCTTCAGCGCCCCCCCCCCCTGTTCGCCAACACACACACATTCGAATCCCCCCAAAATAAAGGACAGACATAACTCTTTCACAAAATAACTTTTTATTGGACTAATTGTTGGAACTTCAGAACCAAAACAAAGACTCAAATTTCTGAATTTTTACAAATCCTTCATCACGTAAATAGAATAACTCACTTAAGAGAATGTAATTATGATACTATGAACAGGAAAAATACAAATTAAATTGCACAACTGCATAAATAAACTAGAGAATCAAATTTCTAAATTGTACAAATGCTCTATCACATAAATAGAATAAGACACTTAAGAGAAGGTAATTATTATGCTACACTTTGAACAAGAAACAAAATAAATTGCACCACAGCACAACTGCCATCTAAAGCCTGACTCTTCTTACCTTCCTTGATGCAAAGTCATTGATCTTTTATTATTTATTTTATTTTATTTTTTATTTTTATTTATTTCTTTATTTATTTATTCTTATTTTTATTTTTATTTTTTTTGCAGGCGCTCATGCCGCCCCTCCACAAATGCCGCCCTGTGCGGCTGCCCATATTGCCCATATGAGGAACCGCCACTGATGCTAGGTTAGACTAGGTTAGGTTATATTATTATAAGCGAGAAAGAGCGCTGGGATTAATTTTTTGTTGTAGAAAAACTCAGAATAAAAGGAAAAACTAGTTTACTAAATAAATTATAAACGAGAAAGAATCCACGATGGTTAGGCTAGGTTAGGCTATAATATTATAAAGGACAAAGAGTCCTTGGCCGATATATATATATATATATATATATATATATATAGGCTACGTTAGGTTAGGCTATTTATGTCCCGGTGAAGTTCAGTTGTGTTAGGTTAGCTAGGTTTAGGCTATATTACATCCCGGCTAGAATATGATAGGTTAGGTTATATTATGGCCGGTTAGGTTCAGTTGTGTTAGGTTAAGTTAAATTATTATAAACGACAAGAGTCCTGGGCCGATATATATAGGCTAGGCGCGCGCGAGAGAGAGAGATAGAGAGAGAGAACTGTACATATATAGGCGCACCTTTGCTATCGATGGCTTCAGCCAGAATTGTTCATTCTGGCGAAAGGTCATACTTTCACCCCGCCTTAGAACCTACTTTTTAACATATATATATATATATAAGAGAGAGAGCGCGCGCAGAGAGAGAGAGAGAGAGGGATCCCTGCTAGGACACCCTGGTTACCCGTTTATCTACCAATTGTGGAAGGATGTTTACACTCCACCTTAGACCGACAGTTTAACACGGATCATTAGGATACTTGGTTTCCAATTTATTTACCAACCGTGGAAGGACGCGCCACCACCGGGTCTCGAACCCGGCGCATATAATCGCGCATATAGTTTGTGTGCGTAATATTTTATGGGCCTGTAGGCGGGTGTGTACGTGCCCAAACGAAGTATACACTGTATCACCTGGCTGATAATACCTGGAGGCACTGGCTGATTAAGCCAACTGGCTGATTAGAGGCCTATAAGACAGCGGGCGCTCGGCTGAAGTTTTAATATGCGCTTGGGTCCTGCCAAGCGAACACCTCTCTTCCTCTCTCCTTCTCATCTCTCTTAGGTTAGGTACACCCACTTGGGGGGTGAGGCCGTCCCACCTTCTCCCCTAAAGAGGTCTCCCCCAGCGGGAGTTCATTGCAACTTTGGGGATAACTCCACCTCCAAGTTGCATAACCACTTGTTGCTCTTGCAACATTCTCCCTCCCCCGTTGTTGCATAACATCTTGCAACATTTCCCCCTTGTGCATAAACCTTATGCAACAGTTCCTTTGCAATATTGATCAACATTTGCAATTGCATTGCACTCTCTCCTTTTGCGCCCATGCTACTAAGCAATACAAAGGACTTTTACGTCTAAGATAGCGGAAACGGAAGGTGAAGACTACTGGTCTCGACTACAATCCCTGGTCTCTATTCTCTTGAAAGAAAGCGCGAGCGGTACACAATAACATACATATGGAAAATACTTGAGGGCTCTGTCCCTAACCTCAGAAATGAAATAGAGACAAACTGGAATGAGAGAAGAGGCAGATTTTGTATGGTCCCAGCTGCGGTGGGACAAGGGGTCATGAGAACGAGGATGGAAAATACCCTCACAATACGGTTTCAAAGCTTTTCAATGTCCTTCCAAAAGAAGTGAGGAACCTCCAGCACACGCGACCTGAATAACTTCAAGAACCAGCTGGACAGATTCTTGTGCAAAGTCCCTGACCAGCCATGCGTGGCTGGCTACGAGGTCAGGAGGAGACCAGACAGCAATTCCCTCCTTCACCAAATCCGCAAATGAGGCGGGATGCTGCAGAGGGGTCGACCGCAGGTCGATCCTGAACCGTCGTTCAAAATCAACAAAAGTAAGTATAATATATATATATATATATATATATATATATATATATATATATATATATATATATATATACGAGGTGCGATCCAAAGTTCGCAGACTGCCAGCGTGGAGCGCATACAGGCCGTAGTACGGACCTGGGCCGCTAAATAGCGCTAAACAGCTGTATCGTGAAGCAGTGCGCTGAGTGACATGGTGATATACGCACCCGTTTTTTTCCACGAGCGTTTTTGTGCTTTAGTGTTAGTGGTTTTATGCGATTTTTGCGAGAAGAGAAATGGCAGACTTCAAACTGGCAGGCTTCAAACTAGGCAAAACGGCGTCGGAGACCCACAAAATGCTTAAACAAGCATTTGGAGATGACGCCATTGGCAGAAGCCAGATTTTCGAGTGGTTCTTGCGGTTCAAACGTGGGCAAACGTCGGTTGAGGATTCAGAACGTTCTGCCCGGCCCTCAACAGCAGAACCGATGAAAATGTTGAAAAAGTGCGTCAGGCCATCCACGAGGACCGTCGGTGAACGATTAACGACATCTGCAGCATCGCTGGCCTATCTCACGATGGAACTCAACATGAGGCGGATCGCTGCAAATTCGCTCTGTCTGTGCAGCAGTTTTTGGCCAAAACCAACATGACAGTGGTCCCCATCCCCCCTACTCCCCCATCCTAGCCCCCTGTGACTTCTTCCTGTACCCCAAGATGAAGATCCGGCTGAAGGGGCGAGGATTTGACGACATCGAGGAGATTCAGGCGGAATCGCACGAGGTGCTGAACAACATCCCCAAAATGGAGTTCAAGAGGTGCTTCCAGCAGTGGGAAAATCGCTGGGCCCGCTATATCAATTCCCAAGGGGACTACTTCGAATGGGACAGCAGTAATTAGAACCTAAGGTAAGCCTACATTTTTTTGTCGGTACAGTCGGGGAACTTTTGGATCGCACCTCGTATATATGTGTAAAAATGAACAATGATAATTCCTATATAATTCGTATATTTATATAAATCCACATGTTCACCTAATCCTTGTATTTATATAATCTTTATAAAACCCTTATATTCATTAAATCTTTATATTCATTATATTCATACAGTTCTTATATTTATATAATCTTATATTCAAATATTCATTTTTACATAAGGACCAAACTCGCATAATGCAAGTTTGGCTGTGTTTAGTATTCAATGTGTGGTAAATTTTTTAACATAATATTATTATTTATTCTCGTTCATTCATACGTCCATTTCCTTTTCTTGACCATTATATTTGTTTCCATTATCTTTTATTTACATTGTTTTTATTTCCATTGTCTTTTATTTTCATTCTCTTTTATTTCCATTATCTTTTAGG